>VMOF01000388.1:72205948-72534363 GCA_011764245.1 Trialeurodes vaporariorum
ATTATAAGGTGAATTATGATTTTCACAATTTAGGACATTACTTTTGTTGTTAAGTTAAATATGATTCAAGCAATTGATTTTGTGCGAAAACCCGAATCAGAAGGGTAATGTCAGAGAGAGGAAGACAGTCCAAATCCAGTAACACAGCTATATCGCTCGATTGATTTCAACTGTCAGCCGTCTTCACTAAAATGAGCAGAGGGTTAAAACTTTTGCTACAGTAATATAAATTGAGTAGAGGGTTAAAACTTTTGCTACAGTAATATGAAGAGGGCCAATGCTAGTGTGAGATCACTTCAAAAAACGTTGAGAACTTCAAAAAGTTCCAAAATTTGACTCACTCGAACGCTGTCGAGTAAAGTGTCGAGTCACAAATATTGGGGAGTCCCATCCAATTTTTTTTGTTACTCTGTGATGCATACCTTTTTTTCCCCGACAAAGGGAAAGCTGCGATGGAGTTGCAAGGTTTTTCTGTAGGCAAATGGACAATCGCTTCGCTGGTGTAAAAGTCTGCGAAAATAACGACGAGACTATTAAAAAAGTCTAAAACTCACTCCTCACATAGAAAACTTAGCCAAAATTTTCGGGTGATCACCCTTGCATGTATGTGTCGCAGGCTAAAGGTCAAAGCCGGCATTTGACTAAATGTCTAGGGGTTTACGCAATGCCTAGGCATTTGAGTAAATGCCGAAAGCCTGTTAGGCAAAAAGGCAAATGGTTTTTTTTTTCAGGCAAATAGTCAAACTTTTAAAAAGCAGTCAATGTTCAATAGTTTAAAAAGCCACAACCGAAAAATTTGAAAGAAAGAAAAAAGCTTTGTACCTTAAAAAATAAGCAGGCAGCAGTGTTGCTTATTCGAACACGAGATGGGTTGGTGGCACTTGCTGGAATATTTTCTCTGATTTTTGAAGCAAGAACTTCGTTCGGTTGCACCTTGATTTTACCGGACTGGCAATTGCACTTGATGAAGCCTTGACCTTCAAATAGCGAAACGGCACCCACTGTTTAGCGGATCAATATTTACTTATCTCTCGGAATCTGTGATATTTCAAATTTTATCGCTTCTAGTTGTGTTAATTCTTCCCGCGAACACCAATTTTTAATTACACCTGCGGGTGTGCCAATTTGATAAACGTTATTGCGAACTTCAAGACAACATTAATGATAACAACATGTTGGCCCTCGGCTCGTATCGTGATAAGAACACCAATGGCACCAGTTACAACATAGACCATGCACTACTTATCTCACCAAAAGTGGCAACTTTTTTTTCGGGATCACAACAAGAAACGCCCAATGGGTCCTATGTGGAATCTTGAGCAAAGATGTTGATGTCAGTAAACAAACAGAACGGATCATCCGACGACAAGAATGAGACAATAATGACAAAAATGTGAGGTACAAAAGACATTAATGGTAACAACTATATTCCAATAAAACTGACTGTGTGTTATATAAGTACACTGGTACACACGACATTAATGATAACAACAATATTTCAATAAAACTGGTTGTGTTTTATAGGTATTGAAGACATAAATGATGACAACGATGTACCAAAATGAAACTGACTGTAGGTATATAGGTACAAACGACATTAAGGATAACAACGATATTCCAATGAAACTGACTGTGTGTATAGGTACCAGCAACCACATTAATGATAACAACGGTGCACCAATGAAACGGACTGTGCTATAGGTATTGAGGACATTAATTATAACAACGATGTACCAATGAAACTGACTGTAGGTGTATAGGTACAAACGACATTAAGGATAACAACTACATTCCAATGAAACTGACTGTGTTTTTCGGTATAAACCACATTAATGATAACAACGATGTACAAATGAAACTGACTGTGTGTATAGGTACCAACGAAAGCAATGAAAACAACGCTATTCCAATGAAACGGACTGTGTCAAAATGGTATTGAAGACATAAATGATAACAACGATGTACCACTGAACACAAACTCGCACACACATATTGTTGCCGAATGCCGCGTTGTGTTCATCATAGATTCACTAAATAGACTTACTTTACTATTTGCCTAATCAGCCTTCGGCATTTGGTCAAAACTTCAGGCATTTGAACAAGTGCCTAGGCGTTTGCTCAAATGCCTAGGCAAACTAAAAATTCCAACGATTTTTATCGTTTCTTTTCTATTTGCCTATAAGGCATTTGCCCAAATGCCGTATTTGACCTTTAGCCTGCGACATCTGCACCAACCTCGGATTCGCATCCCAAACAAAAGAACATAACCTACGAGCTTGAACGGTGAGATTGGCTCTATTTTGCTTTAAAAATGTAAATTTGAAGGCCTATTTATACATACTTAGTTACTAGGAGCACAGTGATAACAACATAAAAGTTCTGCGTTGCGTAATAAACGAGAAATAAAAACGGCACTTGATTTCATGTCCTGTTCTTTTTGTCGACGCCACCAAATTCTGTAATACATGCAGCATTTTAAAACATCAACAACGTCACTCCACCAAATTCTCTAACGAAATAGATTCTAATGATTCGAAGCTAGAGGGCGTTATTGACTCTGATTACTGCTCTGGGGGAATTTCTGGGCCAAATGGACTATGTTCAATCTTAAATTCAAGCTTCATTGTGGAAAATAGAAAAAGTAAGAGTTGGCAATAAACGGTCACACCAAGGACGATGGGGGGGGGGGGGGGGGGGTTGCACCTCAGCACTTTAAATTTCTATTAAATCGACAAAAATTCATAAAAATTGATGAAATTTGGTGGATGTGTTCTAAGTATTCTACTAACTTAAAATGTCATGAAGTTCCAAAAAGTTTTGAGCAATTTTGACAAAATGGCGTCAAAAAAACTGGCCTGGGGTGCAAACACCCCCCCCCCCCCCTTAGACTCACAAGGGTCAACTGTATCAAATGTTAGAATGAGCCCTATTATACAGGATGCGTATGAAAACAAAAGAAACAAAAAGCGAACCAAGCTACGAATTTTTTGCGAACGGCTCGGCTGCAAATTTCGAAAAATGCGCAGACATATGTTTCAGACACTGTTTCAGACAGGAGGACAGCGGTGGCTCGTGGAATGCGATATATCGATGTCTTCTCCATTTAAAACTATAGAAAAGTATCGATTGTCAGAGGGTGCAATGGGTCTGTTGCATACTTTTGCTACAGCAAAATAGAGCCTAGATTCTTATGTAAAATTCGGTGAAAATCACGATGCGCACATTAAAAACGTTCAAAATCCACTCTTTAACTCAGGAAATCACTTCAATTTCAAACAGCCCGCGCTTCACTAGACACTATTTGCACCGGTATACTACTACATAGACGAAACCACCGTGCATAAGTAAACAACATCGTAACTACAAAACGATGGACTTTTTTTTTTTTTTAAACGTGAAATATAAGCTGCATTTGCTGTCTGGTCTCTTCGGTTTAGCAAAGATTACAAAATAATATAAGGAATGTACGCATCTAAACAAAACATTCCAATGTTTGTAAGTTCTGTTCATGTTTACATAAACGAGATGGTTCCATCTATATAGTTATAAGTCGGTGATATAGTGTCTAGTGTAGCGCGGGTTGTTTGAAATGGAAGGTATTTTCTAAGTTAATGAGTGTATTTTGAAAGTTTTTAATGTGCTCATCGTTATTTTCGCCGAATTTCGCATTAGAAACAATGTGTCATATTAATGTATCAAAAGTACGCAACAGACCCATTGAACCCCCGAGGAATCGATACTTTGCTACAATTTTAAATGCGGAGAAGCCATCGATATGTCGCATTTCACGAGCCGCCACTGGAGGAGGACTAGGGGGTTGTCCCGTTCGGCACCCCTGATAAGGGCGAGATTAATTTGTAACGAGCTATGGTTTTACGATGAGATAGCGTACACTCGTAAAGACGTCGCTCGAGTAAACTCTCGTCGCTCGACGAGACGTCGCTCGTCCATCAGTCTTGAGGTACTAGCCAATGGTGATGATGTACAGCGTTTGGTATCTTTTAAATTTGAAGGCTCAACATCGGCCTAAACTTACTAACAGTTATTGTTCAAGTAAGTGGCATTAGTGTATCTGGAGTCCTGAACGAGGCCACCAGTTACCAAACACTTGAATAATCCACGAATAATCATAGACTCCACCAGAGAGAGCTCACGTTTTGAAGAATAAGGGTTATTTTTAACGAACGGAGATAGACGTTGGATTTCATGTTCTTTGATGGTTAGGTTCTCGTTTTTCTCAAGTTTCTTTTATTTGGTTTTTTTGTTTTTGTTTTCTTGTTGTTATTTCCATTTCCTTGAATGGGTCCGTTACCGCGCCTCTTTACAAGAACAAACCCTCCCATCAAGCAGTGATTACAAACGATCCCACCAATAATGATTTGCTCTCAAATGGGCTCCTTTTAAAATAAATTTCAAATACATCACGAATAGGTAACGCTTAAAAATGGACTTTTTATTTTCAAAGGAGATAAGGTTTTACAAAATCTAGAAAGTTCACGGGTACAAAATTATACTACAAGGAAAATGGAACATCAATTATGCAACTTGAGAGTTGCGAGGGGCAATTCAAATAACTTTCACCGAAAGCATTAACACATAACAGTGACGGCTCGTGCTATTTGGCAACCATGTTTTTTGCCATTTGAAACCATACGAAACTATTGATTTCTCAGTGATTCAGTAAATTGCCTGAAGATCAATTATATTACGGAGGTTTCACTGGAGAGAATTCGTTGGTACCACCAGTGTTGCCAGATCGAGGGGGTAAAAAGCCGCATCGTCCCCATTTAAATCAATGTAAAACGTACGGCTTTTTCACCCCAATCTGGCAACACTGGATATCACATCTTACGAAACACCACTAACACATAATTTGGATAACATTTTCCTTCCGCTTTTCAGTCTTCACAATTTTTTTTTTTTTTTTGTCTAAAATTGCAGGAACTGATTCTTAACCGGCAAGTAACTGCAATCCGTTTTCGTATTTTTCTCTTAAAATATTACTTTACCTACGAGTTGTGTAAATTTACAATTAAAAATGTGTCTACTTATTACTTAAAATATGTATAGGAAAAATTGATAATTTTAACTAATGTACAAATAAAAGTTCTATTTACAAATGAATTTAGTCAGATAGTAAGCGGTTTGATGATCAATAGTAAACCCAGACTCAAGAACCGTGGTTTAAAATCATTAATTTTTTTGCAGATTATTATACATATTTTTATCACAATCTATCCTGAAGTATAGGAAACTTATCAATTGTTCCTACTCTAGTATATATTATTTTTGCTTAGGTCTGGAATTGAAGGCCCTCGACCGCACCCGTTTTTGTCTGCATTTTAATCTGAATGTATTTCAAGGTTCAAAGAAAATCAAGCCGCATTGCCCAGATTAGAGTTCTTAAAAGTCTAATTATCATGTAAATTATGACGGTAAAAATAGGAATATTCTCTAATTTTGAATGGAAAAAAAAGTTAAAGCAACAATGAAATGGAAATAAAAAGTAAATAGTATAGGGACAAAAAAACTGGCAGTTTATTTGAGCTATTGCTTCATCATCGAGGGTTTGCAGATGTAACAAGCCTCGCGCAAAATTCCAGCCTTTCAGGCCTTTACCTTGCATCAAGCAAAATAGATCGAGGTAAAGTTTCCATGCGATGGACTTCGAAAAAGCTAATCCACGATAGTTCCATGAGTTTGAAAAATATTGGGAAAAAACCATGAGCTGAAACAAAAGCTCTAGCTAGGTCTACAGACCCCGCTTAGAAGATTACGTAAAAAGGGACTTATGAATCGTTAGACGAAATGCTTTACAGTATAATCTTTTTTATGGTGAGATTTCCTCATCTGTGTGCTGGCAAGACGTAATTCGATGGTTCCATATTACGACCCTGGTAACAATGCTCCCTGAAATTTTTGTCCTTAAAATAGATTTCCCTAGAGACAACATCAATTCCATAGAAACCTCGTCAATTTTCTTGAAAACCACATCGATTTCGTGATTTCCACGGGGAATTGGTCATGACTAATGTTTATCAGGGGAAGAATTTGTGAAATTTTTTGGACCAAGCCAAAGGTGTCTCGAAATTGCAATCGAGACGTCATCACGAAATCAGTCTAGGAGCGTGCTGATCAAGTGACTAGTGCAGAATGGGTCTTTTGCAAATATTTATTACAAATCAATATGCATTATAGAAAGTCCCAGAGGTTTGCGACCGAAAAACCGATGCACTCGAAGAACCTTTAATATTTACTCAAAAAGTCTCACAAATGCCTTTTTCAAATCCGTCAATGGGGCCGTTGCAAACTTTTTCTTCGAGTAATTTAAGGTTCTCGGTTCAGATTTAAAACCCTCCAAAATTAATGATAATAGCACCAAAAACTGATCACTCCTCTGGTGACTAGTTTACTAGTGATCCTGTGAACTTCCTTCTCAGTTTAGGAAGAGTGACAAAATTAAGATGAAAATTGCCCATTATTAATACCCAACACTGCCATTACGGTCGCGCGTTCAAAACCATTTTCTTGGTTTAGTAGTGGGTTTGTAAGTTTTTAGTCCCACCATCGTCAATTTTGGAGGTTTTTACATCCAAATCAACCATTAAATTGTCTGAAGCACAGGTGTGCAACAGCCCCCATATTTGAGGACCAATTTCACTAAAAAAAACTTTTAGGTATAATACCTATAAAGGTATAATTTTAGGTATGGTTTTAGGTTTACCATACTTGTAATTGATTTTGACCTCAAATCATTGGTGTGGTACAAAGCCATGGGGAGAAATTTGTTTATATCTCTTTGCCCTTTTGAATGCATGTGTTAGAAAAGGACAGATATAGGGACTGGGGGCTGAAGTCACGTGACACCCCGTCTCTCCATCAATTTCAAAAATAGGCGTATAAACAAGCTAAGAGAGTGAAAGACAAAACTACTGGCTAGGTCTAGGGTACTTGGTAAACTTCACTGTACATTTGATTAAACGTCATCAAACGACTGAGTAAATTTGGCCTAGCCTTTGGGAAGTTTAACCAGACGTCTGGTAGAATCTACCATACCCTACGGCCAAGGCCACAAATAACCATGCAAGTATGGTGAATCAATCTGATATTTTTTCCATGTATTGTTTGGTATTTTCTACTGCCAATCCGACCCTGGGCAAAAGTGTGCAAAAGAACTAATTTATATTTTCGTTCACGACTAGCGAGTCAAAAATCTGTGCGGCTCTAATTTGTGAGACGGATGCATCTAAGTTTAATTAAATGATGAAAGTGTCAGCTACTGTCCTCGTGAGAAGAGGTAGAGGTGGATGGTAAGAGATCCAGGGAGCTGTAAGAGCTGAGGCCTCGCTTATCCCGACGCCGATTCATTTCCCGTCGAATCGTGACGAGGAAGAGGGAGAGCCCCAGTAGAGCGGTTAAAATACTGCCAGCAGTCTGAATCCTAGGCAAGATAATGACGGTAAAGTACATCAAACTGGATATGTACCAGGGGAGTCCCACTTGATTCTGCAACATAATCAAATCAGAAGCGAACCTTAGTATATTAGTGAAATTTAAAGTTCACCCTTTCCACTCTCGTTTTTAATTTTTTAAATTTTTAAAAAAAAATAAGTTCTTAAATTTTTTAAATTTTTAAATTTTTCAAATTTTTAAATTTTTCAAATTTTTAAATTTTTCAAATTTTTAAATTTTTCAAATTTTTAAATTTTTCAAATTTTTAAATTTTTCAAATTTTTAAATTTTTCAAATTTTTAAATTTTTCAAATTTTTAAATTTTTCAAATTTTTAAATTTTTCAAATTTTTAAATTTTTCAAATTTTTGAATTTTTCAAATTTTTAAATTTTTCAAATTTTTAAATTTTTCAAATTTTTAAATTTTTCAAATTTTTAAATGTTTCAAATTTTTAAATTTTTCAAATTTTTAAATTTTTCAAATTTTTAAATTTTTCAAATTTTTAAATTTTTCAAATTTTTAAATTTTTCAAATTTTTAAATTTTTCACATTTTTAAATTTTTCACATTTTTAAATTTTTCACATTTTTAAATTTTTCACATTTTTAAATGTTTCAAATTTTTAAATTTTTCAAATTTTTAAATTTTTCAAATTTTTAAATTTTTCAAATTTTTAAATTTTTCAAATTTTTAAATTTTTCAAATTTTTAAATTTTTCAAATTTTTAAATTTTTCAAATTTTTAAATTTTTCAAATTTTTAAATTTTTCAAATTTTTAAATTTTTCAAATTTTTAATTTTTCAAATTTTAAATTTCAAATTTTTAAATTTTTCAAATTTTTAAATTTTTCAAAGTTTTAAATTTTTCAAATTTTTAAATTTTTCAAATTTTTAAATTTTTCAAATTTTTAAATTTTTCAAATTTTTAAATGTTTCAAATTTTTAAATTTTTCAAATTTTTAAATTTTCTAAATTTTTCAAATTTTTAAATTTTTTAAATTTTTTTAAATTTTTTTTTAAAATTTTCAAAATGTTTAAATTTTCAAAAATTTTAAATTTTTCAAAATGTTTATACTCTAACCAATTTTTCACATTTTTTCAATTTTTTAATTTTTTTTAATTTTTTTAATTTTATTTTTTAATTTTTTTTCTCTTGAGGCGATTTTTCTCAAATGTATGTAGAGTGGAATGCAAGTATTATTTTGTTGAATATATTTGACATTGAAGTAGAAATGGTTAAACATAAAGAGAATGCGTCGGGGGAAAAAATTAAATGATTTATTACTATTCTTATGTTGAAAATTGTGATAACAAAATGGCTTTATTAGTTAACTGTTTGCGTGCCCAAGGGGAGGTGAAGTTTCGCCCCAGCGAACTGATTATTGGTTACTTTTACGTTAAACCAATTGTTAATACTATCTATGAGTGACACTGTTGCTGCAGGTATAGATTTGTAGAACTTGACTGTTGCTATGGTAAACTTAGTTCAACTTTTCTTTTTTAATGGCCACCTAAGAGTAGTTTTTATAAAACTACAGCTACCGGGCATCGTAACTATGGTTACCATTGCAACGGCTATTAGTCACAATGCTCGATGCTCGATGAATAGCGTCGCTCATAAACAGTCTTAACTATCAATCTAATGAGAAAGTAAACAATTAGCTTGCTGGCCAGTTTTTAATGGAGAAAAGTAGACATTTAAACAAATTGCTTCAAACTTCGGTGTATTTTCTCCATGAGAGTATTCAGAAGATTTTTTACAAAAATCCGGAAACAGGTCATAAAATTATCTCGTATTTTTAGGCAAGAAAGACGATGGGGTGAAAATCCCCCCCCCCACCTTTTGTTCATCAACTTATATTTTCCACCTATTTGGAAGGGAAAAAAATTGATCTTCATGTGATATTGAAGCTTAATTGCTGCAGTTTCAGAATATGTCATTTTTTTGAGATTGTCTTGAATCTAAATTTTAAAATTCAAATTAATCAAAAGAATATTTTTGACCCATAATTTATTAATTAATTATGCTAACGTTAAAAATTTTAACCGCAAAATGACTATGTTAATGTGACAGAATGGAATACTGAATCAACAAGACAAAATTGTTAAACCATAAAACCACACAATTTATTAAATCTACAAACGTTTGTGAATTTTACGAACCAATAGGTTGCTTTTACAATCTTTTTATTTTGACAATTCCTCTTTTTAAACTAAGCATTTTGTTTTGTTACATTAACAAAACCATTTTGCTGTCACGATCTTTACATACCTGCTGAGTACCTATTTAAAACGCACCAAGAACAGTTTTTAACAAAATTCAGCAATTATCAAAAATTCCTTGAATACACAAAAAGGAAAAACATTACTTTTGATTGAGTCATACTTCAGTTTCCTTGCTTTGGGAATTCAACTAAACTTTGTTCCATTACTTACAAAGAATGACAATGTTAGCCTCGCAAAAATTGACAAAATGCTAATATTTCAACTTTACTTACATATTCAGCCCAGAACATTGGAATGATTTGGTCGCTAAAACGCTCGTTCCTAGGAAATCCATTCATGGGTCTAACCACCAAATTGATTTGACTTCTTGCTCGGCTCTCTACCGGAATTCCAGTTGTCTGTAAATTCAAAAAAAAAAAAAAAATTCAAATTGGTTGTTTTTGTGTTTATTTCCTCGGATCCTTTTATTCGTTTATACGATTTGGTTATGCTTTTATTTTAACCACGACACTATCTTGTTCTTTAATTCATTCGTCCTTTTGATTTCATTTAATTTTGTTTTTTTTTTTTTTGTTTTTTGTTTTTTTTGTTTTTTGTTTTTTTTTTCGTTTCTTCTTACAAAGTAAGCGTACGAGTCTATGAATTTACTAAATTCAACGATGACAATTTCAAGAACTAATTGAACGAATCTTGAGCCCAAATTAAGAAACAATAATAGTAAGCTCGTGCGCTCTTTAGCGTATCACCAAAAAGCAGGTGATTTTGAACCAGAGATAGTATAATTGTTTCAATTGGAGTTTTACTTTGCAAAAATTGCATTTTATGAAAATTTAATGTAGCAAAAAATGTTTCTGGATTAGAAAATATATGTTTGCTTTAGTAGCAATTTTATTGCTAAACTGTAACGATATATTTCGCTAACTTGGCAGTATTTTGGGCTAAATTAGCATTCTGTACATTGCAATTTTGCGATTTAAAATTAATTTCTAGCTTTTTGTAGTCACTTTGCAATATCATGAAACAATTTTTTTTCTGTAACACTGCAAGCGCCTGAGCTGAAATCTGAGGAACTCCAATTCCTATTTACGACTCTGAGCGGAACCCTCATTCATCTTAAAAATGCAGAATTGTTTCCATAGAATCACCAAAGAATTGAGTGTTCATACAATACTTTAACCTTTTAACCGCCAGGTTACGAAGACAAACCAATGGTTGCTCGCTCAAATTATGTGGGTAGTTAAACATTACTACACCGAGGTGCTGATTTTGCATACACAACAGATTGAAGGCGCTTACTAGGTGCGATACATTAATTTTTAAATCTTAAAAATTTTATTCATAATTTTAACTTAAATACAAATCTGAAATTGAGTGAGACGCAGGTCACAGAAATGAGTATACTCGAGCGTGGTATTGAAAGGGTTAAAATTCTTGCTCATGCGCACACACTCAAACAGAAATTATGTACTAGCAGACCCAGGTATTTCTCTTCCTCTCTCTTTTTCCATTAGAACACGTGAGTTAGAAAGAAACAGACGATGGGGGCAGTCAATGATTTTCACCCCATCTTCTTTCATTTTCTAACACATGCGTTAGTATGGGCAGAGAAAGAGAGAGTTATACAATCTCTTGGATTCCCCAGTGTATTCAGAACTGTGTACGTATATTCTTCACTCACCGGTTCTACGACGGCGTATGATTCATGTTTCTCTCGATTAGGTTTCATCCCATGAACATTCTCGAGTACAGCTGGATCAGCATTCAAAAAGTGTGGAAATGACGTGGCTAGAGGAAAATCTGCCAAAATACAAACAAAAAACAAATTGTATAGAATCCAAGAAAAATACATACCATTGATTGATGGTGACGCGTTTTAAGGTGATTCCTCACCTGTCTGAAGTGAGACATCAAAAGCCAGCGCCACGAGTCATTTTTTGAGAATTTGACGTTGAAGGCTTCCAATTTTTTCTGAAAGAACTAAGCAAAAAGGGCGTCTTCATGTAAGAACTGCGTAATTTTTTGCTCAATTTTTTTAAGCCAAATTTCAACAATTTTGGTCCTAAATTGATGGGGAAAGAAATCAAGCACCGAAATGTTGGCAAAATATTATAGGCTATGTATTTAGATGCGCAGAGGCTCTCACATGAAAAAACGCACCTACATAGCTTAATATTTTACCAAAATTTTAGTGCGTGATTTTTCCGTCAATCTGAGACCAAATTTGTTAAAATTTGGCTAAACAAATTAGCAAAAAAACTACGCAACTCCCTGTAGGGGCACTCCTTTAGATTAATGCTTTCAGAAAAAATTAAAAGCTTTCAAAGACAAATTCTCAAAAATTGACCGGTGACGTTATATGTTGATCCAGAATCTCTTTTCAGACAGGTGAAGAATCACCTTAAGCGTGCAACAGCTGTTGTATACAAGGAGTTAATAAAAAAGTCCGTATTTTCCCATCTAAATTTTGAACGATTGCAGATAACAAAATAATACTTTAGTGATAAAGTAAAGGAAGCGTGGTATGAACTATTAAATCTTTCTTTGAGATAATTTGTGTAACTTTTCTCCAATAAAAGTATATACGACAAAGTCTACTTTCTTACTTATAATGGTTGAATACTTTATGATAAAAATAGAAACATTCCAAAGTTACATAGCGTGCAATCTGGTAATGCGACGGCTTATTTTTGCAATTGAAGTCCCTAAGAAAGGGATTTTTTTTTTAGTGTTCACTCTGAAACCAATATATCTACATTTTTATGGGTTTAACGAGCAATACGTAATGTAGTAATATGGTAATTTTTATAATTTTTGTTGTGGGAGGGCGGGGGGTGGGGGAGGGCAAAAAAATAATATATGGCAATACCGAAATAGCAAGGCGAAACATCAGAGACTCCATCCGGTAAAGCTGGGAGGTGTGGTTGCGTGAAACAATCCTCGCTTCCATCCGATGGTCGATGGAAGATGGTGCTGGATAATTCGAACTTGGATGATGTCATACCAAACTTCTCTACGTCACCTGTACAATAAGAAAACAAGGGGTTCAGGGGGATTTTATGAAACAGGGCAGACAATTTGAACGGGATTAAATCTGGTCTCATATGATTAGAGCGATCCCAGGCAGAAACTCCCCGAGACCTAATAAATCCCATAGGCTGTCCTATAAATATGATTGTATATGGTATATATAGTAATATGATATGTGGTTTATCCCATCGGTGTTATGGCTCCAAATTAAAATTAGTTTGCAGTCCTGGTTGAAATCGCCCGAATTCCCGGCCACAGTAACAACGACAGTAACGTTTGGGTGATTCTAACCTCCAAGTGCATAGTTTCATCTGTAATATCTAGTATAGATTCGGCAGTTTTAGTCGTGGAAAGTGGCTTTCAACGAAGCATTTCGGAGTATGTAGAAAAAGTCGCATTAACCCTTTGTTGCCCAAGGGTATACTTCTCAGTCCAATCAGGTTTTTGGACTGCAATGGGTGATCTAGTCGCGGATGTGCAATGTAAATTGATATGCGTGTTGGTTTTTTTTGCATTTTTCATTGAACGGGTCTGTTGCAAACGTTTTCTACAGCGCTATAGAGTGTTCAATCAGATGTAAAATCGCGTGAAAAGTCCATTGGTGACATCAGAAAGTCATAAAATGCAGTATGAAACTCACAAGAGACGTTTAATGAAATCCAAGATGGCGGTAAAATATCGAGAAACCTGTATGCATGCACCACGAACATCTAAGGATAGCCAACCTCACAGTATCGATCACGCCCAATCACAACGTAAATAAACACATAACCTCTGAAAGCTGTGAAGTTGTCAACGTTGGCAATCCTTGGATGTTAAAGGTGCATGCATACAGATTGCTCGATATTTTACCGCCATCTTGGATCTCATTAAACGTCTCTTGTGAGTTTATTATCGCATTTCATGACTTTCTGATGCCAGCAATGGACTTTTCGGGCGATTTTACATACGATGAAACACTCTTTATCGTTGTAGCAAAAGTTTGCATCAGACCCATTCCGTGTAAAATTGGTGGTATCTCTGAGTACCATCGGTCAACAAAAGGTTAACTTCTTGGTTTAATAGCCGAAATTTTCGTTAAAAAATGTACTTATTTGGAAAAATTACACTGGATCAGTGTTTTTTGTTTTTTGTTTTGTATTTTTGTTTGTTTTTTTTTTGTTTGTTTTTTGTTTTTTTTTAACCAGAGAACAGTGGCGTCGCGTGCCATCTGGCAACAATGCAACATCTCCATTTGAACTCGTTAAATATATCGAATTTTTCGTGTGCACTGTGCACCCCCTGATATCGATATTTTACATGAGTTTAAATGGATATAATACATTGTTGCCAAACTGCACGCGACGCCACTGCCAGAGAAGAGGTCTTTGGACGGCAATAGATAGGATGTTTCACTGTGCTAAAACAGTCTATAAACAAGGTTTTTAATTCGTTCTCTTTGGAACAATTTTCTCAATGAGAAGCAGCCGGAACAGTTGTAGACTTACGTGCGTATGATAGAGGGGTGACTCGGCACATGGTCTTCCGGAAGTATCTGAGCGTGTCATTTTTCTGGATGAATTGTTGATAGGCGACTCCTTCGGTGGCCCCAAACACTGAGTCACAAGTTTCGTTCTCCCAGTAGCCAAGCCTAGGGCTTAAATTGAAATTGTCGATGGTGAAAAACGTGTGCACGTTCTCTGGGCCATAGAATACAGTGACCCTGTCTTTGAAGTTATGATAAATCTATTTCAAAAATAAAGCGAAAAAAATACATAAATAAATAAATAATTAAAAAGAAACAATGGGTATGTTGCAAACTTTTGCTACAACGATAAAGAGAGTACAAATTAATGTAAAATTGCCTGAAAAGTCCATTGGTGGCGTCAGAAAGTCATAAAATGCAAGAATGAACTCACCAGAGGCGTTTAATTATATCCAAGATGGCGGAGAAATATCAAGCAATTTGAATGCATGCACCACGAACATACAAGGATGGCCAACTTTGACAACCTCACTGGAGGTAGAGGTTCTGTGTTTGTTTACGTTGTGATTGGTAGTGATCGATATTTTAAGGTTGGCTATTCTTAGATGTTCGTGGTGCATGCATACAAATTGCTCGATATTTATCCGCCATCTTGGATTTCATTAAACGCCTCTTGTGAGTTTATTCTTGCATTTTATGACTTTTCTGATGCCACCAATGCTCTTTTCAGGCGATTTTACAACAGGTTAAACTCTCTTAATCGTTGTAGCAAAAGTTTGCAACAGACCCATTTTGGGAAGAAAAGGTTCCAGTGGTTTTTCATGAAAATTAACCCGTTCGGTAACCACACTTAACGGTATTAACTTTAAAAAAAAAAAAAACTTCATTAACTCAATTAATTAACTGAACGAACGATATCGAGTTATATTGTTTCTTTTAAGGCTCATTCGTTGACTTTAGAGCAAATAGTCTGAGTACTGCAGCTCACTATAACTATAGACTTTTACTGTACGCTTGTACATGATTGGTACTATGACCACAGAATAATACAATCAGAACGGAGCCCATAGGAGCCATTGGAAGCAAATTTGGAATTTAACGGCACCAATAGGCAACGCTGTGGTCTTATTTCCCAACATGGCGGACGTGTGTGATTTGTGTTGAAACTCATTTATTTCTGTGAATTCTGGAAGGAAATCTTAAGTTTCCAGCCTCACTTTTATTCTATTGGCATTTCAGAATGAAAATTTCGCGGATCATGTCCCATATTTTTTTTTCGCAAGCGAATCCAGATGTAAACATCCTATATCCCAACAAGGCGGACGCGAAATGAATTTGCTTCAAAATCCGACAGAGTTTCCGTTCTGATTGTATTATTCAGTGCTATGACCTTCAAAGGAAAGTCTTCTCATCGAAAAGGTCCTTGATAATGGTGTCCAATTTTTTTTTTTTTTTTTTTTTTTTTTTTTTTTTTTTTTTTAAAGAATTTCAGATATGTTTTGGTATATTTTCAAGTGGCACTGCTGTTAGACTCTGAAATACCTGAAAACTGCAACAAATTTTAAAACTGGTCGAGAAATTGAAGAATGAAAATTTCTCCTTGGATTCTTTCTTTTGAAAGTCATGGTACATATTCATATGCCTCTAACTCTGAATTTTTTATTGACAATGGGTCTATCGCAAACTTTTGCTGCAGCGCCAAAGGATGTTCAATCTCATGTAAAATCGCGTGAAAAGTCCATTGGTAGCATCAGAAAGTCATAAAATGCAGTAATAAACTCACAAGAGAAGTTTAATGAAATCCAAGATGGCGGTTAAATATTGAGCAACCTGTATGCATGCACCACGAACAACCAAGGATAGCCAACCTCACAATATCGATCACACCCAATCACAACGTAAATAAACACATAACCTCTTAAGGTGCGAGGTTGTGAACGTTGGCAATCCTTGGATGTTAAAGGTGGATACATACAGATTTCTCGATATTTTACCGCCATCTTGGATTTCATTAAACGCCTCTTGTGAGTTTATCATTGCATTTCATGGCTTACTGATGCCACCATCGGACTTTTCAGGCGATTTTACATTAGATTATACACTCTATAGCACTGTAGCAAAAGTTTGCAACAGACCCATTCTTTGTTTGCAAACAGTGACAGTTTGGATGGTGGTGTTGGATTGAGAATATCACGTAGTATTTTGTTTGGTTTTTTGTTTTTGTTTTTGTTTCAAATGAACGGTTGCAATTACCTGGTGGAGAAATCCCATGTTATCGTCTGGGACCAAATTTGGAGCCATGGCCTTTGCAACTTTGACAAGAGGGTCAGAGTTGTTCCATAAAGCATCCATTATGGATAGTTTAGTGATGGGTTTTGAGTCAAGTCGATTCATTAGAACGTTGAAGCCCATCTTTGTGATGAAACTCGAATCCCACAAATAGGAAGACATACCCTGTAAGCATTCATTTTTACCGTGAAGAAGCAACTATCGATGAAGTTCTTTTTTATAGCATAGTGATGTTCACTTGGATAAGAGATTACTCGGAAACAGCTCTTTAAAAATTATTCAAATAAAAAATATATATATACCTTGTTTGTTTCCGGAGTTTGAAAGTAATTTCATGGCCTCATTAGAAGTAAAGCTAAACATATTATCTTTGCCCCTTCAAGATCAATTTTAATCACACAGGACATTTTTATCAAGTAATTCAAATGAAGAAATGCCTTATGGAAGTTTTAAATTAAGCTTGATATGGATCGAAAACGATTATTTTTGATAGCTTTTTTCCACTGAGTTTTGACCAATTTTTCACGATCTCAGACCACAGTAAGACGCGATGGCAACAATAAAACTTCTGATATCCACTTGCTAATAACTTTTGGAAGCTTTTGAAAAGTGAAATGTTAATGATGACGCAATGTAGGTAGGTATATCACGGGGGTTGTCAATTTTAATTTTTTTCTTCCTCTTTACTGGAAGAGGACGTTCTATTGCGTGAATCATTAATATCCTAGTGACTATAACTCCATTCCATTTGATTACGCGCTTTTCTAAAATTACGAAAATCGCTAAATGACAACGCTGAAGTGGTCGGGTTGAGATAAGAGTCGATTGTCTCGGGTTCCGATCGTCCAGAGTCCGTACCCTCCTTTTGTCAACGGGGCAAGGGATCTTCCTTTGTTTTCCACCTGTTTCCCTCAAATTCTCGTAAAAAATTGAATTTTATTTAATTTCAGGAGAATATTTTTTTTTTGTTTTTTTTTTTTTGTTTTGTTTTTTTTTTTTTTTCAAGCAGATTCGTTCTCAGCGTGAAATTCTGGTGAGATTGCCAACCAAAAGCATGCGGAGAGTTTGATTCCAACCCTACATACGGAGGAGAAAGTGATTTATCAGTTTCACTCTCTCCTCCAAATGTAGGGTTGACCCTTTATGGGCCAAGCCCGGGTATAGTCGTTTTTCTTCTCTGGTCTATCTCACATTGTTTCGGTCTTCATTCTCGATAAACGCGATTATACACTTACATGCTAAGCTCTCTTCGGGCGCCTTCAATTCATCGTATAGGCAATTCCAACTCCCCCGAGTACGAACAGTTAACTACCTGCCCTATCTAAACGGTAGAGCGGCGTTTTATCGAAAAACAACCTGGCCCTTATTGGGTTAAAATCAAACTTTCCGCATGTTTTTAGGTGACAATCTTAACAGAATTTTCACGCTGAGAACGAATCTGCATGAAAAAAAAAAAAAAAAACAAAAAAACAAAACAAAAAAAAACATTACTTTCCTTAAATTGAGGAAAATTCAATTTTCCGAGACACTTTAGAGAAACAGGTGGAAGACAAAGGAAGATCCCTTGCCCCGTTGACGAAAGGAGGTTCGGATTCAGGACGATTGAAACCTGAGACAGTCGACTTGTATCTGGACTCGATCACTTCAGCGTTGCCATTTAGCTATTTTCGTAATTTAAGAAAATCGCCTAATCAAATGGAATGGAATGGAGTATAGTTACTTCTTTTATATGAGTCTCATTCACCCAGTGACGTAGCGTGCAATTTGGCAACGTAGTAATAAATCCATTTAAACCCATGTAAAAGGTCGAATTCAAAGGTGTTCACCAAACACCCAATAGTTCGATCCATTGGTTTAAATGGACGAACTACAATGTTGTCAAATTGCACGCTTGTCCACTGCCTTCACCATCGTAGAAAACCAAAAAATGAAGGACTAGCATATAAAAACGTTAAAACCTGCGAGTCCAACGTCACTTTTTGTACGCCTTTTAAAGCGTCCCTGATTTTAAATGTTAGTTTTTGAAGATTTTAGTTTTAAAACAACCGTCATTTTTTTGACAGTTTAAGTTATTAACTATCAAGCACCCTAATTTAACTGCAGCAAAACTTTGCCACAGCCCCAGTGGCGACTCCTGTGCAACTTGACAACAACATCTTCCCCCCATTTGAATCCACTCACAACAATCGATCAATGGTGAAGCGCTACACAATCGAATCGATTGTTTTGCATAGAATCAAATGGAGAAAAAACCTTGTTGCCAAATCGCACGAGCCACCACTAAATATGTAGATCCCTTCAAAACTCTTTTTCTGCTTACCTATTATTTGTACGTACCTCTGCGAAATTTGATAATTTTTTTTTTTGCAGAAGAATCTATTTACATATTAGATGATTATGAACGATAAAATATTTACGTTACCAAGACAGCCAAATTTGGTTGGATAACTTCCGCTGAAAGACTAATATTGTTCATTTCTGGTAAAAAATGCGCCGTCCGATGCGCTGTGTAAGTCATTGTGCCGTTGCCATTAAAAACAACGTTACTATGTCGTAATTTTTCTCTGAATTATTAAAGAAAAACAAAAATAAGTTAAAAAGGAGTGCGGAATAACTATAGCGGTATTAAAAACGTAAGCGGATGATAGAAGAAAAAAAATGAAGACGGGTCAAAATAATAACAAAAAACTCAAAATTGAAATAAAAATTACTCAAAGATAACTGAAGGACACTTTAAGTATTGATAAATGTCTGTGCAAGCATGCATGAGGAAATGGTAAATTCTTTAAAAAAAAAAATAAATAAAAAAAATTAAGATCCCTAGTAGCATCGACTTGGGAAAAACTTGAAAAAAAAACGTAAAATTTTTGTTAAATACTAAAGTTTCGTTAAAAACTCGTAAAAAAAACGTAAAAATCTCGTTATTTTCTTAATCTAGAAATTTTTCGAGAAAAAACTGTAAATTTCACGAGTTTTTTTTAAGATATTTACGTGAAATTTACGTTAAATTTACGATGGACATTTTACGAGAAAAAACTGAAAATTTTACAAGTTTTTCTTGAGATATTTACGTAAAATTTACGTAAAATTATCGATAGAAATTTTACGAAAAAAAACTGAATATTTTACATGTTTTTCTTATGATATTTACGTAAAATTTACGTAAAATTATCGATAGAAATTTTACGAAAAAAAACCGAAAATTTTACGTGTTTTTCTTATGACATTTACGTAAAATTTCCGATAAAGTTCCGATGGACATTTCACAAGAAAAGGCTATAAATATTACGTGTTTTTCTCATGATGTTAACGTAAAATTTTCGTGAAAAATCGATAAACTTTTTACAAGAAAAATCCAAAAGTTTTACGCATTTATTTCGGAGCATTTAAGTAACTTTGACGTAGAAAATATTCATTGAAATGTTTCGCAACTTTCCGGTAAATATTTCCTAAAATTCTCTTGAAACATCATGGTGAAATCTTCGAAAAGTATGACACAAACTTTCAGGGGTTCCAGTCTCTCCCTAGTCAATATACGAGGTACCCCCTAAATTAAACATTTTCATCCCCCCCTCCGACCCTCCCCCAAAATCAGACATTATGCAATCCCCCCCCGGCTCTTCCCCCAATTCAGATATTTTCACCCCCTTTTCCCCCTCTACGACCCTCCACCCCAAATCAGACATTTTCAAGTAAAGAGGGGATGGAATACCCCCCAGGAGGAGGGGGGTCCTCCCCCGTTAAAATTTGTGGTTATTTTCGAACGTAATTAGGGGGGAGACCCTCATTTAGGGGGAAGACACTCAGTCAGGGGGAGACAATCAGTCAGGGGGAGACCCTCAATTAAGGGGGGATCCTCAGTTAGAGGGAATCCTCATTCAGGGTGGGGACCCTCAGTTAATTCGCCCTCAATAATTATCGATAGAAAGTTTACGAGAAAAAACTAGAAATTTTACGTGTTTTTCTCATGAAATTTACGTAAAATTTACGAAGGACATTTCACAAGAAAAATCTGAAAATTTTACGTGTTGATCTTGAGATAATAACGTAAAATTTACGTACAATTATTGATTGATATGTTACGCAAATTTCCGGTAAAAAGATTCTAGAATTGATTGGCATTTCAGGTTAACAATGGGCATTTAGACAAACAAGCATGCAATGGCAAATTAATTATTTCGTTAGACAGAGATACAACTCACCGAGTTTGGACGTCGAGCTTTAAGTAATTATAGAATTGGTTTGTCGACACAACTTTAAATACAACACTATGTACACTTGTCCGTCTTAGCTGAGACGACATCTCATTAAACAGCATGGATCACATTGTTTTAAAGCCCCCGTTTGGTATACCAGGTGAAGAGATGACACCACTTTTAATCACAAGAGAACAAGAAATGAGCTAATAAGAATTCCGTATTGACACGTTTTGAAGTTCTTCAAATTTAACGCACTGATTGAAAAATCAAAACATTGTAGGTTGGTATCAACCCCACGGTAAGTTGATTCCACTTTTTTCTGTAACTTCCTTTTTCAAATAGAGAATTTGCAAAAACGATGAATTATATTAGAATGACTTGGCAGAAGTCAACACTATCTAATTGTACCAGCGAGCACAAACACTAGTGTGGGTGGACACACTGACTCAACTTCTGGAATGCGATCAATGAAGAAAACTGAAACTACGAAGCACAAATGTATCAGTATACTTCGAAATACTGTGAGTGTAAAAGAACTAGTGTATGTCTCGCTGTCTAGTTCCGAAGACCTTTGCAGAAATTAATGAACAAAATACACAGAGCAACAAAGCCATAACTGCTGCGCGGGATTAAACAACAAAACATAACCTCAAAACTAGTCCCGCCCGAATTCGACGAATCTGATGGCCGATGGATGCTGCGCAACAGACCGTTGATGCGTTGGTGGCGGACTGCGCCGTTTTCGCCATCTTTGGAGTCATGGTCTTTGTCACGTGATGATAGCGTGAAAGTCAAGTCTATACCCGCCTTCACTCACACTCACTCTGCAATACAACGCAACGTCGCAACGGTCATTTCCCCAGTTATTAGGAATAATAATGAGAGTCGGAGCTCTTTAATTCAGTAAGACTTTCTTAAGTTCAGTGCCTAATTAATGTCTGTGATCGTCGATCCTGGTAAACTCACCAACTCCTCGACATTTTTAACTGGCTTCATGTAAGTATCTACTCACAATTAGTCTGAATCTTTTTGACGAATCCATTTATTTTCAACTTTGATCAGTGATTCAAGGACAAAGGTTCCCTTGCATTCTATTTCTGCAAACTGCAGTTATGACTTCAGCCTTATCAATAATGATTTTTCTGGCCGTGTCTAGCTCTAGAGAGAATAATCGATTCACTTTAATAAGTCTAGCTTAAACTATTCCTTTGTGATTGTCATCTCTCATTCACTTAAGTAGAAATTTATAACCTCACTTTCTTGTCATGCGATTGAAGCTGAACCCGAGGAAAATTCATCCCGTTTTTACGATTCAGGAACAATCGATTTGTGAGGAGGCCATGGTCCATTTACTAATCGATTGTTTCTCATGCACTCAAATGGGATTAATACATGGTTGCCAGATTGCTGGATCCGTTTTTGGCTGAAAGCAATAATACATATGTCTACCTTTCTAAAAACATTCATTCATAACTCCATCACAGAAAAGGACATTTTGCAACCCACACACGTTCAATTCAAAGCTTCTTATTTTTCACTCCCGTTTTCCAGCAAATTAATTTCCATTTCATGAAGTTAAAATAATGTAACCTTGGTTGGCTCTAAATCTCTTTGGAAGTGCTATTTGTAATTTTTCTTGGTATTTCTTTCAGAAAGATACTGGTTACTAGAATAAATCAGCCATGAGGTAATTTTTTCTGCCGAATCCCTTCTAATTATTTACTCGTGTTTGTGAATTCTCGATAATTTGAGAAGGGAAGCTACAGAAAGAAATTGAATCGTCGCTCCGGAGGAAATTTGAAGATAGAAACCAGATTGCGAATCCAAATTGCAAATTCATCTAGCTCACTGGATCAGGCTGCCACCTGCATCAACTGTTTTATGTTGTTCAAATCAGTGTGTTAAATTTGAAGAGCTGAAAAACGTGGTAATTCGGTGTTCTTACCAGCTCATTTCTTGTTCTCTCGTGATTTAAATTGATGCCATCGCTTGACAACTGTTATACCACATGATCTTCAAAAAAAATTTACTACAGTTTGGTGAGATGTCTTTGCTGAAACTTAAAAAAGTGCTTAGTGTTGTGTTTAAACTTGTGTCATAAAACTAATTCTCCGATTACCGCTTGACGTTCAAACAAGGTGAGTCGCATTTCCATTTAACACTATCATTTACCGTGGTGCACGCATGCTTGTTTGTTTAAATTTTAATTGTAAACCTGAAATACTGAACAATTTTGGAGTCCTATATTTAAAGATGTTTAGGTGCTGCTACAATATCTTATTATACTATAACATATTTTGTTTAAGTTGTGTGGGATGTATCGTGCTGACATCTGTTGCTCCGCTCAGTCATCTCATAAAGCTCATTCAAACCGCATCAATCCTCCATGCTTGGCATGATGAATTGAAATATGTTTTATTAGTTGTAGCAGTTCCAAGGTAAATGTGTTTCAGGCAGAAGGGAGGGTAAAAGCTGCACTTGAACTGTTTTATTTTTCTTCTTTCTTTGGTATTTCAGCCTTTAGAGCATGACCATTTTCAGTATTGGGTTCTGACAAGTAGCGGTGCTTGCTTCCAAACTGCATCAAAGCTCATCGGTGAGCGGTTGATTAGCAACGAGTCAAACTCAGCGCTAACCAACCACTCACCGATGAGCTTTGATGCAATTTGGAAGCACATCGCTCCTTGTCAGAACCCAATACGCTGAATGGCCCTGCTCTAATTGTTTATCATTTCAAAATTTCAGGTAATTTGAGGTATCCGTTGTCGTATACTTAATTTGGGGCAACCTGTGATCTTTTTACGCTCCCAGGTTTTAAGTTTGCTCTAAGTGATTCTAGGGGCTTTCTCACAGTACTATGAACCTGGTTACAGTTAAATTTTAAGCTATATTTTGAAGGGAATTTTAATGAATAGGGATTGACAACCCCGCGTGAATATTAATTGAAGTTGCAGTTTGCTCTCAACACTGCGTGCAAGCGTCAACAGTATCAAATATTACTCATTTTCATAAAAAAAAAACAAATTGCATTTGGTGTGGGTAGTGGGGAGTGTGGAGGGGTGAGAATGGTGGGGGGGGGGGGGGGGGTTAGGGAGCCCCTACAACTTTATTTAGGGTTAAATATACTAGGAAAAATCAAGGACTAAGAAAAAACACAAAACTTATCGGTAAAATAAACGAGATAAATGCTGTGAAGGAAGGAGAAGAAACATACAATTCACGTCAAAAAAACACGTAAAATTTTCGTGAATTTTTACTCGTTTTTCGGGAGGAATTTGCAGGCAATTTATCATGTATTTTACGGAAAAAACTTGTTAAATTTACGAGAAAGGACCAAGGTATGTGTAAAAGCCACGTAAATTTTACGTATTTTCATCGGTTAAATGAATATCCTTTTCTTTCTACTCAAATTTTTTTCGTATAATTTACCAATAATTTCCGTGTTTTTTCCTTATTCTTTGATAATTTCTCGTTAATTTTACGGAAAATAATGCATATTCTGTGCGAGCAACGAGTTTTTTACGAGTTTTTTTCCAGTAATTTTTACGAGTTTTTACGAGTTATTTCACGTGTTTTTCAAAAAAAAAAATCGTGTTTTTCCCAAGTCGATGCTACTAGGGATGGGTAATGGAAACGTGAAAAAATTAGGAAAATAAATTAATTTGTAAAATGAAACCTACACAACTGAAGACATCATAATAATAATACATGTACAAAAAAAATAATTCTAATTAAAAACAAACGGTAAAATAAGAAGCGAGGCAGAGGTGAAATATATTCAAACGAAAATTAAATCAAATAATTCTAAAGATAAGTAACTGAATGGAAAGAAATAATTGGTAAGATTTAAACTCATAAAGGCTAATAATTTTGAGCCAGCAAAACTAATATGGTATACTTGACCATACATCGGGTTAAATGAAATAGCCGTTGTGTATATTTATTTTAAATTCGATTCAGACTTGTTTAACAACTTGTTTGTTTCATTCAATCCAATGTCTCGTCAAGTTCAGCATCTTAATTTTTAGGATGGTGCAAAATCATCAATCATGGGGTTATAAATCTGACAAATATTTTTATTCCGTAATAAATAAATAAATAAAAATTTTGGAGAAAAACAGGAAGGGGTACTGGAGAACCTTTTGCTTTCACCATATCTGTACTTATCTTCAATTTTTGCGCTTTGATTCAGTCAATGAGGCTCTTGCAAACTTTTGATGTGGGCAAATGAATAGTCCAATCTGATGTAAAAACCAGCGAATATCACGAAAATCGAACTAAGAAAGCCTAAATTCTAGTAATAAACTCGCATAACTGCTAAAACGTCACGCTCGTGATGGCAGTTCAACGCAGATATCATGGAAGGTTCCTGTCTAATTTGTCTCTTTCTCTAAGGAGACTCAGAGATATGTCTCAATTTAGATAGGAATCTCCCATGATAGCTGCGTCTTTCCCCCACTAAGCCCGACTCTGAGAGTGAATTTTGTGATTTTTTAGTGTACTCATCGTCATTTTTACAGGTTTTTTGCAAGAATCAACTCTTCAATCCCCCCTTGCAAAAGATTTTAAGAGCCCGATGGTGACCAAAGTCTTTTGCGAAAATACTATGAAATAACTCACCTAAAAACAATAGGACCTATTTCTTCTAATTGGAGTTTACTATCGGTACCGTTCAAGAATTCCTCTGAGTTTGTGATATTCCAAATATACACCCTGAGTAGAACTTCATCAGGTGGGCTGTACCACCATTCAAAAGGAGGTAGACCTCTTTGCATTTTTAACCTCTGAAAAATAGAAATCAAAATGATTATATTTCATTAGTTCATTAGAAAGATAAGTCATTCAACAATGAACACGTACTCTAAAGAATATAATAGAATTTAAGGATATTTCAAGACAAATAGTAGAGATGGAGCACTAACTGGCAGCAGCAGAGGCACTCTGAATTCTCGCGGAGACATCAAAACAACAGTCAACGTCGCATGGTGTTGAATGGTGAGCACCCTACTCTTCACTACCCCCCCCCCCCATCCTTCCCCTCCGTGTTTTCCTAATGTCACCAGTCAACACCATGCGACATCAAAAGGTGTTTTACATGTTATTCTGTTGAATCCCCGAAAATTCAGTGTGCCTCAAATCTTCCCTATGTATTTTAGAGTAGCGCTCCGTCTCTATTTGTCCGTGGGATATTTAATGACAATTTCGAGTTTCGGTACCTTCTGGTGGTATATCGCTATTCTTTACCCTCGTTTTCACTCACCGGTGTGAATAGTGAGTTCTCTCAAAGTGAGTTCTCTCTGACAGGGACTGTAGGAAAAACAAACGAGGATCAAATCAAGAAAGATTGCATGAACCATAAAATGAGCTTGCATCTTTTCTATGTATTGAATAAACACTAAACAGCTGTCGATTTGCGCAGATCTATAATGGCATTTTGAAATTCACCGAAGATTCCACCGGTTGAGGAAAGATTACAAAGTTTAGTTCAGTATATATATGACTGCAATACACGAAAATACTTTAGCGTCTTTTGTCTTTTCTCAGCTGGCAAAGAGTCGTCGATAATTTTGAAAACTTGCGGATATTTGAATTAATTGACGGCGTTTCCACCGATTGAGAAAAGATTTCATCAGAGTATTTTCGTGCATTAAAGTTATTCACTGAATTGAAATATGTAATATTTTCTCAACCGGTGGAATCAGGCTTCGAAGCTCGCTGCGATCACACAAGGCACACACATACAGCGAGTAGTTCCTGGGAGTCTTTTGATATTCAAGAAGCGGCAAAGTTATTATGACACGTTTTAACACGTTATGCCTGCAGCCTGCGCATCTGCTACTGAGTCAGCGTCAGCGCAGTCCATACAGCCAGCAACAGTTAGAAGTCAGCTGGATTTCTGTGAGTTTAAGCCCACGAGGAGTAAGTAAATGTAATTTTTCGCTTTGAGATCACATGGCTAATTTATACACAGGGTGTAAAAAAAGGATGAGCAACTCCGAATAACTCGAGTTTGGGTTCGACTTTTGAAAAACGCTGAAACACTGTTTAAATTATTATGAGAGGGACATCTTTTAGGGGGCTGCCGAATCCTGGGCCCCCAGGGGGGTGGGTGTGGGGGTCACCGGCGGTGGCGTAGCTATATAGGCCCCGCTGACCCCGCCGCGCCGGGCGGGGGGCGCAACGCATCGGGGAGCGCAAAAATTTTGAAAAGCGAAAGAGGAAGAGCGAAAAGGAGAAAAGGAAAGGAAAAGGGGGAAAAGAGGAAAAAAAAGGAAAGGCAAAGGAAGAAAAGGAAAGGAAAATGAGAAACGGAAAGAAAAGAAAACAGAACGAGAAAAATAGAACCTAAGAAAAGTAGGGAGAAAGCAATGTAAAAGCTCTAGGTGCTTCTTATTTAGATATGTTTTTTTTTTTTTTTTTTTTTTTTTTTTTTTTTTAGTTTTGTCATTGTAAATAAACATAATAAACATAATTTTTCTACATTAATTTACAACAATTTTTAAAGAAAGGAATTTTTCCGACAAAGGCTCCGACTTGTACGGGTGCGAAGCGAAGGGGAGGGGGGCTTCACTGAAGCGGCCAATTTTTTCCTTAAAAAAGAGGGGCGCAGCATTCGAATCGGCAGGGGAGCGCTTGCTCAGCTAGCTACGCTACTGGTCATCGCCTCCCTATATATCACATTTTTCAAAAAGTGACCCCAATTTTTATCACATCACTTTTGATTGCATCAAATTCTAAGCATTTTGGCGCAAACCACATGTCGATATCGTTTTTCGTGCTCGAGATATCAAAAGTAAAAGTTCGATTTTGATCCATTTTCAAAAATCCAGAACTCCCACTAAAAAAGTCGGAATTTAAATTAGCTTAAAGTTCTCTAAAAAACACGTACTTTGCAAAACAAATACAAACGTCCTAGAAACTTGATTTTTCGGCCCCAAAAGTATTTCAAAATTTTCGGAAATTTTGAATCAGCGATTTTCTTGTAAAACGGTCCGAATTAACAATTTTGGCTTGAAACCTTTTATCTGAGTCCAAATGAGTGATGCAAAGCGCTCAAAAGAACACCATCCTGAAAGGAAAGTGTTACCTGATTCTAAATGTAGCCGTATTCTCAATACTGAGTTTGGTCATTTTAAAGGTAATTTGGAGACTTTTTTGAGCTTTCAAGCGCTTTGCATCGCTCATTTGGCGCGGTGGCGAAGGAGAAATTCTTTCTCTTTCTTTTCTCCATTGAAGCACATACGTGTACTTACATTACAGGGCTGCCGTTTTGCGAATAATCAATGCTATTTTTCTATTCACCGATGATTCCACCGGTTGAGAAAAGATTACACAGTTCAGTTCAGTGTATGACTGTAATGTACAGAAATACTCTGATCTGTAATATTTCCTTAATCGGTGGAAACTCCGTTGATTCATTAAAATATCCGCAAGTTTTTTAAAGTTATCGACGACTTCACCGGTTGAGAAAAGATTACAGATGCGAGTCTTTTAGTTTATAACAGTCATACACTGAACTGAACTGTGTAATCTTTTCTCAACCGGTGGTATCATCGGTGAATTGAAAAATAGCATTGCTGGTACGCAAAACGGCAGCCCTGACAAGGATATTATAGACAAAAGGCAATGATCCACTTCTCTCTATCCTTTTTCTACCTATACATTTAACCCTTAACTGCAGATGAGCCCAGATCTGGAACAATTACTTTGAAGCCTTATATAAAAGTAGGGGACTTGAGTTGTACTGTCGCTGCATGGTGGGCAGAGTTGGGCAACCGAATAATCAGAAATAATGAAATGACTCCGGCAACACTGAAAACTGGGTTTGCTACCTGAGTTGAGGAAAGGGAAACACACGGAAGGTATAGGTCAATTGTAGAATTATTCGTCAAATAATTCGATTGACTCGGCGTTGCCGGACACACCGAATAATTTCCGAATAATTTTTTGCCCAACTCTGATGGTGGGTCACATATGGAACAGATACTAAACGAGTAAGAATTGTCGATTTTGTCCTAGAGCGCGCAGCACAGGATAGAGAACGTGCAGAGTGGTTGAAAATAGCTCACTGAAAATCTGATAGAGATTTTCCGATTTTCATTGTTATTTTTGGGAGTAACGCAGGGGTACCAAATACAAAAAAAAACAACTATTGAAACTTACTAACTTATTTTTTACTCCTTTAATTTTTTTTTTGTTTTTTTTTTTTTTAGCCTGAAAACTTTGTTTTCAGATGCATGGATACCTAAATTCGGGTAAGGCCATATTTGGAACAATTAATATTCAGGCTCTTTACCATTGAAATATAATGGAAAGAATTTTTTCACTATTTTTCCCTGTCTCAAGAATCAAAATTGTACTGAAAAAAAAAAATTATTTTATTGAAAAAAAAAATCATGCAGTTAAGGGTTAAAGGGAAAATGAGAGAGATGGGAGAGATTCTGATTCCGCCCCTAAAATAGGCCACAATCGCAGTAGAAACGTGGAAAATCCAAGTGATGACATTTAAATATCTCCGCACTTGAATGGACATGCATTTTGACGCCTAAAAAGATTAATAGAAAGAAGAAGAAGAAAAAAAAAACATGATCTCATGATTGCAAGATTGTTCGTTCGTTTGTGAGAAGGCGCAACGGATCGTATTGTGACAACAATAACAAGGCGTCAAAACCTTTAACATGCGTTCGACACTCATTAACCGCTCCCGGTTGTGGCGCGGCGCGGCCGCGGCAGCGGCAGCGGCAGCGGTGCCAAATCTCAGCACGGAATATGCTGCTCTCTTTCAAAACAAAATCGAAATCTGATACGTGTTGAGTTCATAAATCTGACTACTCTTCCTTCTAGGATTTGACTATTTTCAAACTCATTGTCTGCGTTTTCATTCTTAATTGCGCTTGCGCGTGATTGCCGCATTTTTAAACTCTAGAAGCTTTAACCTTCAGGGCGAGAAAAAAAAATAAATAAATAAAAACACAAATAATAGGACAGCAAAATGTTTTTAGTTGAGCGTACTAATACTTCGATAGTGCACGGAAAAAAACTACAGTGAAAATAACCATACGGATACCTGATTTTGGCACCTGCTAGATGTTATGGTAATGTTAACCAGAAGTATACTATATTTTGACTAGGTACTAGGTGATGTTACCTGATTGCAAGGCGAATTTACTCAAAGTATCGGTAAATGTACTATACTTCTGGTCAAGTTTACCATAACATCTAGCAGGTGCCGAAATCAGGTATCCGTATAATTATTTTCACTGATCTTTTTTTTCTGTGTGAGGTGCACAAAAGGTTTTTATGCTCAGCTCAAAATCTGGTTCCAATACATTCCGTCCAATCATAATTCGTTAATAAAAATTCGTCCATCATACATGTGTCAAATTTAAAAAGTCCGTTAATAATAATTTGTCCAATTTATCTAATTTGCGAAAATCGTACAGCCTACCTAAGGGGACAACTCTAATGACCCTCCAAGTGGCGTAAACTAGCCAGAGTCCCTATGAGAGTTGAATCCATTTCGCATTGGCTCTTAGATTTAGGCTGTCAAGAAAGCCCCAGAGACAATATATAATAGAGACCGCGCACTATCTATCTTGCCCGTGTTTGCGCGCGGTGGCAACTTTTTTTTTTTTGGATCTCAACGGAACACCGCAAACATGGTCCATACGTTGACTGATGAGAAACGTCGTTGAGATTTTTCCCAGTGAAACCGAAGCACCGAAATTGTATCAGTCAACGTATGGACCATGTTGGATGGTGAGCCCTCATGCTCCCTGTGTTAATTCCTGTTGAGTCCCGAAAAATAAGTCTGCCACCGCGCTCACGGCTAGTGCGTGGTCTCTATATTAAATATTGTCTCTGGAAAGCCCCAAGAGGAAAATGCAAATGACGGAGGGTTTGTTTACTTTCCGCGTACTCGCTTTCATTACACATTTGAAAAAACAGTGACCGCGGTAATTATTGTTAATTCTTTCTCTGCTCAATGTCACTCTGGAGAACATTTTTATTTCAAAAACGACCGTTATTGTCGAGAATCTGAACCTGACCTATAAGAGATAGCAAAATAGCGGCAACAGCGCAGAACTAGGCTAATGGCCATCCCGCCATCCGCCATTTGCAATGGGTCTGTTGCAAACTTTTGCTACAGCGATAAAAAGTGTTTACTCCAATGTAAAATCGCCTGAAAAGTCCATTTGTGGCATCATAAAGTCAATAAATACAATATTAAACTCACAAGAGGCGTTTATCGAAATCCAAGATGGCGGCAAAATATCGAGGAATCTGAATGTATGCACCGTAATCATCCAAGGATTGCCAACTTTGACAACCTCACTGCAGGTAGAGGTTATGTGTTTATTTACGTTGTGATTGTTTGTGATGGATATTGTGAGGTTGGCTATCCTTGGATGTTCGTGGTGCATGCATACAGATTGCTCAATATTTTGCCGCCATCTTGGATTTCACTAAACGCCTCCTGTGAGTTTATTATTGCATTTCATGGCTTTCTGATGCCACCATTGGACTTTTCAGGCAATTTTACATCAGATTAAACCCTCTATAGCGCTGTAGCAAAAGTTTGCAACAGACCCATTTGCATATTGGGGGCTTTATTGATCCGCTTCTTCTCCTTCATTTTGAGAAACTTGGCGCAACTCTCATAGTATATAGGAACTCTGGCGTAAACTTGACATTTTTTAATTGAGGGAGAGGGAAAAACAACCTCTGAGTAGATGCACTATAGGGAGTCTAGGGGAACCAGATGAGCTGCCGTTTTGTGCATAATCAATGCTATTTTTCTATTCACCGATGATTCCACCGGTTGAGAAAAGATTACACAGTTCAGTTCAGCGTATGACTGCAATGCACGAAAATACTCTGCTCTGTAATCTTTCCTTGATCGGTGGAAACTCCGTTGATTCATTAAAATATCCGCAAGTTTTTTAAAGTCATCGACGACTCCACCGGTTGAGAAACGATTACAGATGAGAGTATTTTAGTTTATTACATTCATGCACTGAACTGAACTGTGTAATCTTTTCTCAACCGGTGGAATCATCGGTGAATTGAAAAATAGCATTGATTATACGCAAAACGGCAGCCCTGAGGGGAACACTTCTCAGTGAGAGGTGAGATTGGAGGTTCTCCCCGAAAAAGATTATTTTATTCGGATTGGCAACCGAGCGTTTAAATCGTGCTCTTTGACGAATCGAATGAAGTTTAAGTTGTGTCACGTGTCACGTGCATGTCATTTTGAACAATGCGGTGAATGGGAGACGGTAGTTTGAAATACGCATCGTAGGCCTATAAGAATAGGTCCAGGAAATTAATCGGCATATAGGTGGCAGAGGCAGGAGGTGATGCTATAACAAGGGACGAGGTTATTTCCCAACAGATATAAAATGAGCATTGAGAAAACGGGTATAACGATATACTTATATATGCTAAGATAAACTCAAAAGAACTAGAAATCGTACTATTCTTACTGACGAGGATTCAGCTCTCAGTTTTATGAATGACACTATGTTAACAGGGGCGTGCCGTGGGGGGGGGGGGGCATGTGGGTACCCTTGCCCCGGGCGGCACTCTCGGGGGGCGGCAAAATTAGGGTGAACAACCAAAAGAAAAACAAAAAAACAAAAAAAAACAAGCTTATCAAATTTCAAAATGAATGAAATTTCAGAGGGCGGCAAAATCAGTGTGTAACAAGCAAACAAAAGAAAGAAAAGGGACATCAAATTTATAATTTTGTCCGCGGAGGGCGGCAAGATTGCATTCTTGCCCCCCCCCCCTCTCTGGAAACCACTAGACGCCCCTGTATGTTAATTAAAGTTGCTTTTCTGCATTCTGCTTTGATCGGGTAGCTTATGGAAACTCGAGGGCTGCATCTGAGTTCCGTCCCGCGGTCAATTTCGCGCACCCTAGCATCCGAGTTCCGTCCCATTTCACGTCCCTAGCATCCGAGTTCCGTCCCTTTGTTTTGTCAATTAAATGTAGAATATCCATTAAAATGTGCTGTAAATGGCAACTATGTTGGAGTTCTGTACCAGCAGCACTGTTAATCACGAGACGAATTATCTCTCGGTCAGCTGTAAGATTTTGTAACACTCTATCGGAAAATCTGTTTCTGATAAGCAATGGGCCAAAGGTTAATGAACTTCTTTTAAATTTTCATCCTAATATTTTTCTCTTAAAGGATGTGTTGATTGGTATACAGAGCGAAACGTATGTACATCAAACTTCAAAGTTTCCATTTACAGCGCGGCAAAAATGCTCCAAACCCATGAAGCAGGAGGAAGAAATGGAAATTTTAGTGCGAGATTATTCTTTAAAATCTATTGGGTGTCATGAATATTTAGAGGTTGTCTACCATCTTGTCTTAACTATATCTACAAATGGGGACGCTACAAGATAGCAGCGTTCCAATCGCGTCAAAATAACAATGTTCCAATCGAATCAAAATTACAGCGTTCCAATCGAATCAAAATTACAGCGTTTCAATTGTGTCCAGATATAACGGCGTTTCAATCGAACCAAGATAACGGCGTTCAAATTGCTTCGAGAAAACGTCGTTCTAATTGAATCAAGATAACAGTGTTCAAATTGCTTCGAGATAGCGGCGTTTCAATCGAATCAAGATAACAGCGTTCCAATCGCGTCCAAATATAACGGCGTTTCAATCGAATCAAGATAACAGCGTTCCAATCGCTTCAAAATAACAGCGTTTCAATTGTGTTTAGATATAACGGCGGATCAATCTAATCAAGATAACAGCGTTCCAAATGCTTCGAGATAACGTCGTTCCAATCGCTTCGAGATAACAGCGTTCAAATTGCTTCGAGACAACGGCTTTTCAATCGAATCAAGATAACAGCGTTCCAATCGCGTCCAACGGTCAATCGAATCAAGATAACAGCGTTCCAAATGCTTCGAGATAACGTCGTTCCAATCGCTTCGAGATAACAGCGTTCAAATTGCTTCGAGACAACGGCTTTTCAATCGAATCAAGATAACAGCGTTCCAATCGCGTCCAACGGTCAATCGAATCAAGATAACAGCGTTCCAATCGCTTCAAAATAACAGTGTTTCAATCGAATCAAAGATAACAGCGTTTCAATTGTGTTTAGATATAACGGCGGATCAATCTAATCAAGATAACAGCGTTCAAAATGCTTCGAGATAACGTCGTTTCAATCGAACCGAGATATCAACGTTCCAATTACCTCAATATGACGGCGTTTCAATCGAGTCGAAGATTAAATTCTCTCCGGTAGGTTGCTTTGCCATTACTTCGGTTCGATCGTGCCATAATAATCAGAGACCAGAGAAAGAAAACTATAGGCGAAACCCGATGAAGGGAGTTATGCGGAGGGCAACGAATAAAAAATTACAATCATCATCATCAGCATAGTCATTACAATAGTAGCAATGAAATCAGCAGAATATTCATTTGCACCCATCTCTAACGACTTGCCATAGCAAATCAACAGCGGGAGCAGCACTTAAACAAACGATTGCATAAAAGTTCGTGATGGCCGGGCCGAGCCGAGCCGAGCCGAGTCGAGCCGAACCTAACCGCGCCGCGTCAGGCGGGAGTGAGTCCGGACACGTCAACATTGAACTTGACAATGAAAAATGCTGGTGAACGCTCCTCACAACTGACTCGGGCGACGCGACGCTAATAAGACGCGACGCAAAATGAAGAGCAAAGACGAGAGGGGCAGTGTAGGATAGGAAGGATGATGTGGAGGAAGGGAGGGCACCTCATTCAACATCAAACATCCACAACAGATGTGACTCGCGTACAAAAATAAAAAGTTGCGACACGTCACGTGATGAGGATGGGAAGGGCCGGGCGGCGCGGCGCACTATGTGGTATTTGACCGAAAAAGTTGGCATAAACTGTTTCTACTGTCCAAATAACTTGAAATTTGGTATTCGGGGGTACTTTTTAACGCTGAATTCAAATTTTACATCAGTTTTTCAAACTTTGAAAATTCAAGATGGCCGCCGACAAATTTTTTGGCTAATCGGTCGGCAGCCATCTTGGATTTTCGAATTTTGAAAAAATGATGCAAAATTTGAATTCGGCGTTAAAAAGTACCCTTGGATACTGAGTTTCAAGTCATTTGGACGGTGTTGCCAAATTTCACTCTTGTAGCAATGTAGCCCTTACAACACGTAAAAACGAGAATTTCGTGCAAAAACGCAAAATTCGAACTAATTTTCCCGGAAAAGCCGCATTTTTCCGCAACTTCTGACTTCAAGGCCTATTAGTACGCACTAAGGACTACCATTTCTCATATATATACCCGCGGGATGTGGCAGGGTAATTGAACTTAAGTTCTCTTGAAAATCGGAAAATTTACGTTTTTAGCTAAAAACTTTGAAATAGCAAAAAAATATCAAATTCAAATTAAAATTGAATAAAATACGCATACACTGATTGTAAATACCTCCAGGAAGACGATCCATGTACAAAAATTTTGTTCTGACTTCATTTGAAACACTTTTTTTTTACTTTATTTATAGTCTCGTGCTGAGGCTAAATTTAATGGTGGTAAAACTGATTTTTTCCCTGGTGGATTCTAGTTAAATTAATCTAGTTTAGACCCGCTAAATACAAGTTTCTAATGCAAAAATCTATGCAGATTCCGAATATCACAACAGTTTTTCCCAATAGCGATTTTTTTTTTTTTTGAGTTTATGCCAGCTTTTTTGGTCAAATACCACATAGTGCGGCGCGGCGGTCAAAAACCTTGATAAGGAGTGCGCCCTGAGAATGCACGATTGATACGGGATCTCCCTTCGTCCCTCCCCCTCCCTCTCTTATTCCATCTATTTCATCCTATCTCGCCGAATATTTTAAAGATCATCGTAAATTCGTCGACCTATTTGAGCGGAGTCACTTGCTTCGCTTGTCTTGAACTAATTACCATTTAGTCGTTTGATCGATTTATATACGCGACAAATTTTTCACTGAGACTTCTCGTATACTGTCTAACCTAACCTTCCAATGGGACTGTTGCACACTTTTGCTGATAGAGCTTCAGTAGTCGATTCTGGTGGGGAAACCTTCGAAATTAATGATGGCAGCACTAAGAACTTCCAAAATCCTCTCCGAAACTCAATAATCGTTTTTATTTGCGCGAGCGTAATTTTGGCGTAGTAATAAGTGTTTGGTTGGAGTACGTTACACGCGTCTTCAGATCATAAATCTGCGCTTAGAAATGTAACCTACGAGCAGACCGGTCTTTTTGGTGGGCAAGACACTGACACTGACAAGAGGCAGGGCATAAACCCAAACGTCGCAGGGCATCACTGACAAGGCGCAGGGCTCTCAAAACGACCCCTTTGCTCTTCCGAGGTGACGCCAATGCAATTTTAGAAGGGAAAAATAACTTACGACCAGACCTGTCTTTTAAGTGGGCTTCCAATCACTGAAAAGGCGCAGGGCTCTCCGAAGGTCCCCTCTGATCTTCCGGGGCAACGCCAATGTTATTTTAAATGGGATAAATGACTTACGAGCAGACCTATCTTTTTGGTGGGCTTTTAATCGCTGCCAAGGCGCAGGGCTCTCCAAAGGTCCCCTCTGCTCTTACGGGGCACCGCCAATGTTACTTTAAATGGGATAAATGACTTACGAGCAGATCTGCCTTCTTGGCGGGCTTTCAATCGCTGACAAGGCGCAGGGCTTTCCAAACGTCCCCTCTGCTCTTCCGGGGCACCACCAATGTACTTTTAAATGGGAAAACTGACTAACGAGCAGATCTGCCTTCTTGGCGGGCTTTCAATCGCTGACAAGGCGCAGGGCTCTCCAAACGTCCCCTCTGCTCTTACGGGGCACCGCCAATGTTACTTTAAATTGGATAAATGACTTACGAGCAGACCTATCTTTTTGGTGGGCTTTTAATCGCTGACAAGGCGCAGAGCTCTCTAAAGCTCCCCTCTGCTCTTACGGGGCACCGCCAATGTTACTTTAAATTGGATAAATGACTTACGAGCAGACCTATCTTTTTGGTGGGCTTTTAATCGCTAACAAGGCGCAGGGCTCTCCAAAGGTCCCCTCTGCTCTTCCGGGGCACCACCAATGTAATTTTAAATGGGAAAACAGACTTACGAGCAGACCTGCCTTCTTGGCGGGCTTTCAATCGCTGACAAGGCGCAGGGCTCTCCAAACGTCCCCTCTGCTCTTCCGGGGCACCACCAATGTACTTTTAAATGGGAAAACTGACTAACGAGCAGATCTGCCTTCTTGGCGGGCTTTCAATCGCTGACAAGGCGCAGGGCTCTCCAAACGTCTCCTCTGCTCTTACGGGGCACCGCCAATGTTACTTTAAATTGGATAAATGACTTACGAGCAGACCTATCTTTTGGTGGGCTTTTAATCGCTAACAAGGCGCAGGGCTCTCCAAAAGTCCCCTCTGCTCTTCCGGGGCACCACCAATGTGATTTTAAATGGGAAAACAGACTTACGAGCAGACCTGCCTTCTTGATGGGCTTTGAGTCGGCGACAAGGCGCAGGGCTCTCCAAATGTCCCTTCTGCTCTTCCGGGGCACTGCCAATGTTATTTTAAATGAGAAAACAGACTTACGAGCAGATCTGCCTTCTTGGCGGGCTTTCAATCGCTGACAAGGCGCAGGGCTCACGAAAACGTCCCCTCTACTCTTCCGGGGCACCACCAATGTACTTTTAAATGGGAAAACAGACTTGAGAGCAGACCTGTCTTTAAGGTGGGATTTCAATCGCTGACAAAGCGCAGGACTCTCAAAAGTCCTTTCTGTGCTGGGGTAGCACCAATGCAAATTTAAATGGGAAAACAGACTTACGAGCAGACCTGTCTTTTTGATGGTGAAAGTGCAGGGCACTCAAAAGGTCCCCTCCGCTCTTCCGGGCACCGCCATCGCGCACTCATTCAAATCTAGCGAGTAGATAAATATTCCGACCCGATTGGACTTGTTTTTGCCAATATCAACAATTGAAGGCGCACGAAGAACGATTTTGTTGAAATGTAATGTCCACAGTTCAATGCTCTTTCTTTGATTGAATATGATGAATAGAAATTAAGAGAAACAGATTGAAGTGGGCAACGAATTTCATTGAGTTTTAATGGTATCTGAAGCGTTAGTGTGGTTTCAAACAATTTAGGCAAAACTGTGTCAGATAATGGGTGCATGGTAGAATCAACTACAAGTAGAATTTGTCAACTCAATGCTACTCAAGACCCGCAAAACAGCAGCCAGGAGGCCCGGAAACTGCAGTCTGCTGGAGGCAGTTTGGGTTGAGTGGGTTGAATTCTATCTGACAAAATATATTTTTAAACCAACGAATTGGTTTTTGAAATTCACAACAATATTGATGATCTAACAATTCGTGTAGTTATAGTTTAAGAGCACTGTTCCTGTTGATTCAGCATCCCGTTTTGGTACATCGACTTTTACCATTTAGTGGTCACTGCGGCTATAAATGTGTTAAATCAACTTATTTCCCTCCTTTTATTTCAATGCAAATACAAAATTTCTATCACTGGCCTCTATCGATCTTTTGGGAAAAACTTTTCTCTTTTGATGAGCGAACAAAACAAATTTACGTTTTGAGTAGAGCAGGGGAAAGACGTTGGGATATCACTTAGAACTCAGATCGAAGAATAAAAGAACCGTTTATGTTGCTGACGAGTGAGGGTTAACTTTTGATTCGACGCACTGTGATCTGAGATCGAAGAAAAAGTGGCAAAAACTCAGAATGAAAAAAAATAATCGAAAATCATTGTTTTCGAATCCATTTAGCTGAATTTAACCCTTCACTGCATGATTTTTTTTTCTCAAGCAAATGTGGATTTTTCAATGTATTAGTTGGTCAAATACATGGGAAAAATAGTGAAAAAAATAATTTGACGGTTTTTCGGTCAAAATTCTCTTTTTTCTATTTTTCACTCGTTTTTTAAAAGTGATATAACACCATAAGAAATGGCGGGAATTTTTTTTTATTTATTTTTTTCTAAATTTTAAAAAAAAAAAAAAAATTTACTTTAATTGGATTTTTCAAAAAGCCAATGCCGGAAACTTTATAAAAATAATCAAAATGTGGTCAATTTGGATACGGGGGCAAATTTTCCCCCTGACATGATTTCGATCACGAACCCTTCACTGCATGATGTTTTCTTTCAGCCATTTTTTTTTTTTTTTTTTGTGTGAGCTCAAAATATACCTTCTCCCGCGTTGACACACCATATGCGCCGAAGGCATATCTAAAAACCTGTATTTTATATGAGCGTTTGAAGAATTTGTTCCACCGGTGGAACCCCATGCAGTGAAGGGCTAAAACTTGTCAGCGCGACATTTCTGTACGTTGAAATCAAAAACTTGTTTAAATATTTGTCTGTTATTAAAATTGATCTTGAAAGTTTTATAAATTATAAATTGAAGTGAACTTTACTGGCTGCAGTGGTGGCTCGTGCATTTTTGCAACAATGTTTTCCCTCCATTTGATTCAATGCAAAATAATCGATTCGATAGTGAAGTAGCGCTTCACCTGTACGGGGGAAAAAAAAAACTACGGTGAAAATAACCGCATACGGATCAGGGCTGCCGTTTTGCGTATAATCAATGCTATTTTTCTATTCACCGATGATTCCATCGGTTGAGAAAAGATTACACAGTTCAGTTCAGTTCATGACTGTAATGCACGAAAATACTCTGATCTGTAATCTTTCCTTAATCGGTGGAAACTCCGTTGATTAATTAAAATATCCGCAAGTTTTTTAAAGTCATCGTCGACTTCATCGGTTGAGAAAAGATTACAGATGCGAGTATTTTAGTTTATTACAGTCATGCTCTGAACTGAACTGTGTAATCTTTTTTCAACCGGTGGAATCATCGGTGAATTGAAAAATAGCATTGATTATACGCAAAACGGCAGCCCTGATACGGATACCTGATTTTGGCACCTGCTAGATGTTATGGTAATGTTAACCAGAAGTATACTACGTTTTGACTAGGTACTAGGTGATGTTACCTGATTGCATGTCGAATTTACTCAAATGGGCCTGTTGCAAACTTTTGCTACAGCGCTGTAGAGTGTTCAATCTCACGTAAAATCGCGTGAAAAGACCATTTATGGCATCAGAAAGTCATAAAATGCAGTATAAAACTCACGAGAGACGTTTAATGAAATCCAAGATGGCGGTAAAATATCGAGCAACCTGTATGCATGCACCACGAACATCCAAGGATAGCCAACCTCACAATATCGATCATACCTAATCACAACGTAAATAAACACATAACCTCTGAAGCTGTGAGGTTGTCAACGTTGGCAATCCTTGGATGTTAAAGGTGCATGCATACAGATTGCTCGATATTTTAACGCCATCTTGGATTTCATTAAACGTCTCTTGTGAGTTTATTATCGCATTTTATGACTTTCTGATGCCACCAATGGACTTTTCGGGCGATTTTACATACGATGTAACACTCTTTACCTTTGTAGCAAAAGTTTGAAACAGACCCATTATCGGTAAATGTACCATACTTCTGGTCAGGTTTACCATAACATCTAGCATCAGGTGCCAAAATCAGGTATCCGTATGATTATTTTCACTAATCTTTCTTTTCCGTGTGCAATCGATTGTTTTACATGTATATTCAAACGGAGGGAAAACATTGTTGCCAAATTGCACGAGCCGCCACTGACTCTCTGATTTTTGGCCAATTTTTGAAGATCTTAGACCGTTAGTGCGGCGATACGAAAGCTGAGACCTACCAAAAGTAGTTGGGCCACTCTGCAAACTTTGCGTATAAATCAAAGCAAACGCGCGGGCCAATGCAGGTTATGCAGGTCCACAGAGAGAGAGGGAGGAGAGAGAGAGGGAGGATTAAGTAAAGTGCAACGAAAAGAGCAATCTGTTTCTCCAATGAGAGTTAATCGTTGAAGAGAGATAATCATCGATGACCGGGGTTGCAACATTGATCGATTGATGCGCCTGCTCTTTTGTTGCATCGATGTTGCATCAACGACACAACGGCGGCATCAACGCTGGCCGTTCCTTACAATCGGGCCAATTCTCCGGTAAAATCATCTTACGCTGTTGTCATATTTGGCATATATAAATATACTAGAGGCCGGTGGCCGCTTCGCGGCCAAGCGTTCCGTTTCTCGTCTTGAGCGTGATTTTTGTTTATTCGAGCTAAGACTTTGACTTGATATCATCCACTCCCTAACTAACTCCGTTTGCTATTCGCCCATCTAATCTTGCTCCGAAGAACGAAAACTAAAAACTTACTCCTTTATTCCTGAAATACTAAAGTGGTATTTTCTCATATACACCAAAGGTTTAGAAAATAGGAGTCATAATTTGGAGGGGCATAAATAGCATAACCCCCCCCACCCCCTTACATGAAACTTAAAAATTTAAGGGGTAGTCGTTCTCAGGAGGGCCCGATCCAAAACCAATTCCATTTTTTTTTTTTTGGCGCTCATGGAAACGCCGAAACCCCCAGAATCGGCGCATTTGGATGCACCGTGGATTAAACGATTTGGAACTGTACAGAGAAAAGAAGGGAAGGAGAGAAAAAGATAGCGAGAGTGAGAAACCTGCATTCACAATTAAATGAGAAGTTCGGGATAAGCAAACAAATACGCATGACCGAGATCGCACACCTAAGATAACCTTTCGTTGAACTGACATGACAATAAGACATTGCTTTTCAGTAAATCAAAAATCTACATAAGAATGGAAGAGAATTTTTGCGCGGGAAAAGCATGCCTTTTTCAAACAGCCCTATATTCTAAGGACAATTATTTTTTGAAATAGGTTGGCTCGAAAATTCAAGCAAACTTCGTCTAAGATTTTAATTTTTTAAGTTTTTTGGACGTGGGGTCATTTACACCCCCTATTATTTGAGGTCATTATTATAGCGCTTTTTGACTATTGATTTCGCAGCAAATTGCCGTTTTTGGGCTACTTTTTCAAAAATTCCTTGGCGTATTTGGTGTATGTTTTAGCGCTTTTGGTTTATCTTTTTTGGGGATTGGCGCTTTTGAAAGCCCCCCCCCCCCAAATGATGAAACTCCTATTTTTTAGAGTTTTTTTTTTAGATCATTTCACGAAGCTCAAGTTAGTATGACCAGTAGACAGCTGCTGGAAGCCGATTTTAGCGTACGACGCGACGGGTCCATTGGACCCAGTTCCAGCGTCTAAGGGCATCTCAAGCTCACCATGGAGTTTTAGTGTGAAGTCAACGGTTCGCCAAAAATTACATCAATAATGCACTCATCGGTCGCAATCGGTTGTGGCAAAACTCGCAAAGCGTTCCAAACTATTTCACTCACTCTCCCGTGACCTCCAATCCCCATGTATATACCCATCTCTTTCTTGTGTCCTGATTCGTATACACAGGGCCTCGTATTACGGCATGTTAATAGCAAAAGCGCATTAAAATTGAGGAATTCATTCCTGCCAAATAATATTTCACAAAAGATGTCTCTACATACGTTTTTTTTTAAAATTAGAGTATAGCAGTATAACATTACGTGAGAGCAAGAGAGACAACAGTCTTTGCAGTCTTTGTTTGGAACGCTCATCATCGAATGACGTCATCACCAATTAAGGCATCACTAAAAGAATCGTCTATTTCGAAATAAACGTCGCACTGGCCCACTAATATCTCTGCAAAGATTAAAAAATAACAGGTATACAATCAAATGAACCATCAAAAACTACATACTCAAGGCTCAAGAGATCTATCGAAACTTTTGTTTTCTTTTTTTGTTTAAATCAGAAAAAAAGACCTTAAAAACATCACAACCTCTCAAAAACGCGAACCGAAACGAAAACAACTCAAATCGCCAACTTAAAAATGAAAAAATCCGTAACCATATTCTTGGTTCGTTAGTAAGTAGTATTCTTGGATGAATCACTTAAACATTTAAAGTAAACGACGCATTTTCAACAGGAAACCTATTATTTACTTAAGTCAGTAATATTCGACAGTATATTATTAATAAGATATGTATAACCACCGTCTCAACTTATCAATAATATAACCCCAATCATTCAGTTTCTTTATAAATTCTCGAAACCTAGCTCTTTGCTGGGTTATATTCGAGGTATCGAATCAATGCACCGATCTCATCAAGTCATCACTCGTTGATTGTACTATTCTGTAAATCTGCGTATGAAAAATATGATAAGTATCGAAGCTCTATACATCGCGAAGCGATACAGCAACCTCGTCAAGCCATCATCAATGGAAGACTGTACAGTGCTGCCGTATTTAACATAAAATATACACATTTTTCGTCATTAAGTCTGATGTGCCTGTATATTTCTCAACACAGCTAGCAGCACTGTGACGTCCCATTGAGTATATCTACGTAAAAACATGGATAAAAAGTCGAAGCTATACATCGATATCATGAAGTCGCTATTAAAATGCGTCTATCCGAACGGTTCCTTCCGCGAGTAAAACATATGATGAAGATCGCCATGGTAACGTCAAATCGTGCGATCGAATTAAAAAAAAAAAATTGTCAGAGCATCACGTTTCTCGCTCACACGCGTACAAAATCGTATGCTCTTCCGCACGTATGCATTTAAAAAAGGACGACAAAATCTCGCATCTCTCTCCAACCCTTGCAAAACGAACTGATTCGCATCCTTTTCGCACTCGCACAACTTTTTGAGAGAAAAGTTTTTAGCATTTTAAAAAGGGACGCGGGGCCTGTACGGAAAAACGTATATTTTTCCCGAAGCATTGGAGTCGAGCCCGACCGATCGGTACCAGGCCCCTCCCGAACGGTGCATCGGTTCTCCTGGAACTTAGTTTCATTCTTACAAATATAATATAGGATTCTTACAAATATAATATAGGATATAATATAGGATAATATTCGTGGCTTACTTCCAGAGCTGCTGTTTTGTTTTTAATCAATGGTATTTTTCAATTCACCGATGATTCCACCGGTTGCGAAAATATTACACCGTTCAGTTCAGTGTATGACTGTAATGCACGAAAGACTCTAAGCTGTAATATTCTCTCAATCGATGCAATTGCCATTGAATTATTAAGATACCCGCACGTTTTTTTTTTTTTTAAAAACATCGACGACTCCACCAGGTGAGAAAACATTACAGATTTGAGTATTTTTATGCATTACAGTCATACTCTTAACTGATTTCTGTAATCTCTTCTCAACCGTTGGAGTCATCGGTGAATGGGGCAGTTGCAAGGCCCTGAAATGTTGCGTTTTTTACAGAAAATGAAAGTCCTTGATGAGCTGAGGACAAAAATGCCTTTGGTTTCCAGATAAGTTCCATTGTTCCGGAGGTGAGATTTTGGCCCAAAATACAACGTTTTAAATGGGAATCCCGCGTAGTGACGTCACTACGCCCACGATTTTCTACGACTTTGAACGTGAGTATTCCCAAAACCGGGGCACTTGCGGAAAAACCAAAGGCACCATTGTTCTCAGCTCAACAAGTACTGTCATTTTCTTTATAAAAAACACAATATTTCAGACTCTTGCAACTGCCCCATTGAAAAATGTGATTCATTATACGCAAAACGACAGCACTGCTTACTTCAGTCTCTTTCTATGATGGATCATTCTCTTTTTCTTTTCGGACACACGGTATATATAAAGCCGAAAAAATCTCGAAGAAAAAACTCAATTTATCAGACTCCATTTCCATAATAACCAGTTTGTAACTGTTTCTTATACTATTTTAACCGCTAAGGACCAGTTCTAGTGGGTCCTAGATTAATCCGTCCAAGTAGGGGTCGGAGTCTTGAGCCTGGTCCAGAGGGGAATAAATAAATTCGGTCCGGGTCTGGACCGAATTTGTTATATAAAAATAATAGGTCTGCGTATCGGTTCTGAATCCAAGACTGGAAAACCGTTAGAACTCTTTACCGGTTCTGGACCCAAACCCCTTATTTTTAAAGATGATTAATCTGCCTAGAAGAAATGATATTTTTAACTCTTAAAAACTGTATTCCATCTTTTTATAAAGGGTGTCGAAAAACTGTTCTCGAATGTTTCAGGGGCGGATATTACTGGTCAAAATAAGACTTTTTTTCCTATAAACATGGGTCCGAAATTGCTGTCTTTTCGAGTTACTGTGTTGCAAAGTTTCCGAAAAACAAATTGAAAAATTGTCATAACTCCCTCGTGAATTTTTCTGAATGCTCGTAAATAGGTATTCTGATGTAATTTTAGGCGCTCTTGCCGATTTTGGCCGTGAAAATGCTGTATGCAAAAATCTGAGGGAGGGTTATGCGGGTTTTTCTTGATTTTTCTCACTTTTTTTGGCCAAATTATGTGAAAACATGCTTTCGGAATCGTTGAACCCAAAAACGATTAGCATTACTCAAAAGTTCGTAAAATAATATGCATTTTTAGTACTTACAAGTTTTTCCAATTTGTAAACCATATTCCGAGAAAATCGTCCTTGAAGTTGCAGAGGTCGGCCAATAATCGCCTTTTCTTTGATTCTGTCAATTCTTGGCCGACTTCTCCAACTTCAGGGACGATTTTCTCGGATATGGTTTACGAATTGGAAAAACTTGGCAATTTTTTTTTTTTTCGGGGTCTCAACAGAGCATCGCAAACACGCATACGTTGTTGACAGATGAGAAAAGTTGTTGAGGTTTTTGCCTATTGAGACAGAAGTGCCAAAATTGCATCAGTCAACGTATGGACCATGTTTGGATGGTACTCGGCCCTCATGCTAGCTCTCTATCCATCCGCCAATGAAATCTGGGCTAGCCTCGCTTGGAATCACCTTAAAGCTCTAAAACATTTTACACTCATTTTTAAGTTATCTGGGTATTTTCTGTTCAGTAAAAAACTCTTCATTTTTATCCGTGAGATTTTGTCCAGAAAACTCCATACCCTTTGATTCACTGTGCGATGTTATTCAAGAAAATTGAAGACATCGCGTTCTCAGCGCATCGAGTCTTCGAACCCTTTCGGCCCTTTCGCTTTCTCAATCAAAAATCCACCGAATTTCAGACCCACGCAGCTGCCTCATTGACCATCCCCCTCACCCCCACCGGCCCACCACCACTATGATGCATTGGTACTAAACATCCAACTCACTGTCTATCGATTCATTTGATACATCGAACGCAGACCTAAGTAATCCCGGCATGTTATGTAAGACCTGGTCACTTGCACACTCGCTATCAGGGCATACTGCACTCAACAGTCAGCACAGGGTCTTGCGCGCAGAGTTGCCGAAGTTTGCTTGAAACTATAACATTTTTGTGATTGCAAAATGAGAGAGAATAAAAAATAATATATTTATAGCGTTGCCAGATTGTACGGAGGCTTGATCCTGGATGTTTCCCAATCGAATCAATGAAATATACACAGCTGTTTTGACCTGGAATCAGGCAATGCTGGTTAGATAAAGTGTGCAGTGTTGTCAAATCTACGCATTGGCGGAGTCAGCCCTCACTAACGGTGGGGTGAACTTGGGATTTTCGCCCCCCCCCTCGGTGACCCCATTTTACTTTTTTCCCTCTTTCCATTCCCCGTCTTTCCCCCTCTCTCCACCCTTCTCTGGTCAAACGGGGGGGGGGGGTTTCTTTGGTAAACGGGTCGTGGGGGGTACCTCATATAATGACTTCACCACAAGGGAAGACAGGAAAAAAATTCCATCCCAAAATTTTGATTCCCTGTGTCTCCGCACGGTGGTTATAAAAATCCAGAATCTTTTGGAAAAATCATTGGTTTTTCTTTGCAATTTTCTGCATCTAAACTAGAGTCCCTATATATGAAAGGGTCAAGACACGTGAACGGAAGTGAAGAAGAAGAAGGGGTCTGAAGAGCTTGGAGGTGCGCCTCTTGTTTACATTTTTATCAAAAGATCTTGCCGCCAAGGATCATTACTTATACATGTATTCGTGTGTAAGTAATCTTTGTAACGTCCAACCTAACCTTCGATTACCGTTTAGCTTCACTTTCTGTTTTAATTTACAGTGAAGAGTAGTATTGAGTGAATTTTATTCTGTTTTGAACATACTTTTAACAATTGAAATAGAAAATTTCATCTGTACCAGCTGAAAATGCCGAAAGTTTCCTCAAAGCTGGGTGGCGGGGAAGATGGTTCCATGAAGATACGTAAACAAGAGGCGCGCTTCTAGGATGCATAGACCCCTTCTTCTTCTTCAGTTTTCAGCAACCAATCAGAGATGGAACCTCGTATGGCGAGACTCTTTTATAATATAGGGACTCTAATCTCAACTATATGACCACTGCGGTTTTCCAATCAGGACTATAGATTTTATGATTCTGTATGCCCATCCCATTTGACTCAATGTAAAATAAACGGATTTTAACCTGAAATCTGACAACATTCAATATGTAATATTCAACATTTTGGTGATGCGCTGATTGTGTTTTCATCCTGGGAAGATTTATTCGCACTTCAACGCGTGACTGTCACACTCAGTTCGGTCGCGGTGTGACAGCGATAATCGGAAAGATGAGCCTCTCGACCCACTGCGACGCTCAGCTGAGCTGAGGTCCGGCGTCTCCGCGTGCAATGTGCAGCTTCGACTATGAAGCGCATCTTCTTTTTCTTCTTTTTCTTTTTTTGTAAGATAAATCACACACGCGAGAGTCAGTGAAGTTAAGCAACATAATCGAGAGAGAACCCGAGAACCGACACGCGGCGGCTGCGCAAATTCAGAAAATACCGCAAATCGTGCATTATTTCCGGGAGGGGTCGTTTGAACGTGAGTTTGCAAGAGATGGTCGACGGTCGTCATGCCCTCGCAACGCTGCGCCGCGCCGCTCAGTGGAGTCAGAGTCCCTATATGTAGAGAGTTAAGACAAGAGGGTAGTCAAAGAGAGCAACCAGGAGTCGCAATTGAATGGAAGGCCTGCGTGGTCAACGCAGATAAGAGATTGGAAACGCGGGCTGGCCTCTGATTGGCTGTAATCGTGGTGCAAAACTGTTTTAGGCCTTATGGAAATTAACACAGGGGTTTCGTTCCGGGACGTTTCATCTAGAACCCTGTGCAAAATCGCCTCTAAACAATTAATACGAGTCGATTTAGCAGAATTTTATCAACAAATTGATAGGTCATAAAATGCCACTTTATTGCAAATTCGAAAAGACTGTCTCAGTTGAAAAGTACGATCAATAGTGTGTTTACAAGCTTGGCGTGTGTTTGAGTAACTCACTATTAAGTGTACTTTTCAACTGAGACAGTCTTCTCGAATGTGCATAATTTACTGGTACTTGTGACCTATCAATTTGTTCGGAAAATTCTGCTAAATCGACTCGTATTAATTGTTTAGGGACAATTTTGCACAGGTTTCGAGATAATCGTCCCGGAACGAAAAACCCTGTGTTAATTTCCGTAAGACCTAAAACAGTTTTGCACCACGATTTCCCTCGATTTCCAGCCAATCAGAAGCCGATTCTTATCATTATTGACCACGCTGGCTCTCAATGCAATTGTGACTCTTGTTTATTCCTTGAGGGTAGTCAACCTCTGATTGGTTCATGAGTTTTAGGGTCTACGGACGGGACGCCTCCATCGGATGAGATTTGCACATTAGTTTACATACTCTTGTTTACAAACAAAGGGGTCCAACCATATTTTACGAATCAAAAGAGTTAATTGTGTTAAAAGAGCTGTTAATTTTAATCAAGATGCACCTCAATAATGTCTAATGGGTCTGTTGCAAACTTTTGCTACAGCGATAAAAAGTGTTTACTCCAATGTAAAATCGCCTGAAAAGTCCATTGGTGGCATTATAAAGTCAATAAATACAGTATTAAACTCACAAGAGGCGTTTATCGAAATCCAAGATGTCGGAAAAATATCGAGGAATCTGAACGTATGCACCGTGATCATCCAAGGATTGCCAACTTTGACAACCTCACTGCAGGTAGAGGTTATGTGTTTATTTACGTTGTGATTGGTTGTGATGGATATTGTATGAGGTTGGCTATCCTTGGATGTTCGTGGTGCATGCATACAGATTGCTCGATATTTTTCCGCCATCTTGGATTTCATTAAACGCATTTTGTGAGTTTATTGTTGCATTTCATTGCTTTCTGATGCCAGCATTGGACTTTTCAGGCGATTTTACATTAGATTGCACACTCTATAGCGCTGTAGCAAAAGTTTGCAACAGACCCATTGAAGAGTTCTCTGGAAAAACCACGTATAAAACAAAGGGTAAGCTCGTTCTATAAAATGAATATTTCAAAGTTTTATTGTGTGTGTTTCTGATGAGTTAAATGGATTGATCTTCTCTGACAAAATAAATTAATAAAAAAAAATATTGATGAAATTGGAAATTCCGTCTTCTTCCATACCTCTAACCGCTCTATTGAGGTTATGGTCACACGGGTTCTACGTTTCTACAGCTGTTTATGGGAGACTGTAGGTTTCAAATAGTTTTTGGGATTTTTCGGGCATTTTTTCTAGGCATTTTTGGGCCTTTCCGGCGATTTCTTGATGATTCAGCCTTCTGATGATATACCTGATAATTTGCGCAAAAAAAAAAGTTCGACTTATTTTTTCACTCAAAAATATCCGGAACATCATCAGAAAGCCTCTGCACAAAGGAAAAATCGACGAAAACGACAAAAAATTCCTAAAAATGCCCGAAAAATCCCAAAAACTACATAAAACCTACAGTCTCCCGTAAGCGGCTGTAGAAACGTATAGAACCCGTGTGACCATAACCTCAAGCCTTGCGGGTTCTTGTATAAAAGAAGACGGTTTTGAAACTAACCATACTTGCAATGGTTGGTTTCGGCCCCAACCACAAGGTCTACACGCAGTGATAAAAATGTACTCCCAAAGGACTGAATAAGGGAACTAGGTTAAATTTAATATTAGCGTTACAGTGAAACCGATGATTAAATCTATGTAATTTTATCAGTAAAAGTCATCCAGTCCTTCGTGGAGTAAACTTTTTTTTTTTACAATGTATGGTAACTTCTATTTATAGACATCTGGCTAAATGTCATAAAGTTCAGGTCAAAAAAACTCTGTAGTTTGCAGGGCTGCCGTTTTGCGTAGAATCAATGCTATTTTTCTAGTCACCGATGATTCCACCGGTTGAGAAAAGATTACATAGCTCAGTTCTGTGTATGTCTGTAATGCACGAAAATACTCTGAGCTGTAATCTTTCCTTAATCGGTGGAAACTTCATTGATTAATTAAAATATCCGCAAGTTTTTTAAAGTCATCGACGACTCCACCGGTTGAGAAAAGATTACAGATGCGAGTATTTCAGTTTATCATAGTCATGGACTGAACTGAACTGTGTAATCTTTTATCAACCGGTGGAATCATCGGTGAATTAAAAAATAGCATTGATTCTACGCAAAACGGCAGCCCTGGTAGTTTGATGACATTAATCGGATGTAAATTGAATTTTACTCTATACTGTTGAGCTTATAGGCAAAAATCAACCGCAATTTTGGAAAATTTTACTATAATTTTTTTTTAATTTTCATGATCGAGCTGTTTTGAGTATGTGTTAAACATCTTTGATATCGATCTATTCTATATTTGTTGCACAAAATAAAACGTCGCTATTTTCAATACATGCTCGTTTCATGCTTTACTCCGCATTACTAAAAGTTTTCACTCAACTTTAGGTCTGAATCCATGGGCGCCCGGAGGGGGGGGGCAAGAGGGGGCACTTCCCCCCCCCCCCCTGGAATTCAAAAAAGTCAAAATTTCACGATGAAAAAGGAAAGGAAAAAAGAAAATGAAATTAAAATGACAGTTAATCAAAGGAGTAATAGTTGAGAAACTTCATTTCTAGTTTATATTGTAATTTTAACTAATTTTTTGCAAGGAATAATAAATTATATATTTTTTTTTACTATCGTTATCATCTGTCGTCCCTTTATCCATTATATCAAACACGTCAAAATTGTTATTATTATTTGATACACCTAAAATGGGTTAATAATTGTACACTATTTGAGTAAAAAAAAAAAGTTTTCTCTTTTTACACGGGGGGGGGGGGGTCCCCCTAGACCTTCCGTTGGGGTTCAAAAATTTTGCCCCCCCCCTTGGAAATTTTTCTGCGGGCGCCCATGTCTGAATCTGCAGCACCAATATTCTAAAGGTTGTGGAATGGCTGTAATATTGATACCGGATAATTATAAAAAACAAGTACTCGAGAAATCACACCACAAGACACAAAGCAAAGTTTATAAACCACATCATCAAAAGCTCCTGGTATACAAAGAATGAAAGGAACAAAAAATCGGTCAATCAACAACAAAGAAAACCGCAGCCTTACGTCAATATGAAACAGTGAATAAAATACGAAGTAAAGAAATACAAATGGCTAGCTCTCAAATCGGTCAGTTATACTTCTTCTAGACACAGCTATACCTCATTCAAAGCACACAACCACCAATAGGCCACTTCTGCAATACATCCACGGTCAAGCTCTTCATGTTTTACGATGAAAATATTTCTATATGCAACTACCATCGACCTACCCCTCAGAAACTCAAGACTCACCCATTAAGGTGAATCTTCTGCGTTTAGTGCCGATTTCTGCCACCAGAGCGCTAACGTTCAATCAAAGTCAAATTACAGGCCAAAAGTAATTTATTTTTAAGAAAACGTAGTGTCAGTTACTAGATAATCATCTGAAGAGTGTCTCTGCAAAAAGTCTCGTCAATAACTTCAAAAATAAGGCTGAAAGTACCACAAAAATGAAATATCGCAAATCGATTCTTGCATCGAAATGCGATATTTCATTTTGTGGTACTTTCAGCCTTGTTTTTGAAGTTATTGACGAAACTTTTTACAGAGACTCTCTTCAGATGATCATCTAGTAACTGACACTCCGCTTTCTTAAAAATAAATTACTTTCGGCCTGTAATTTGACTTTAATCTAACGGCAGCGCTCTGGTGGATGAAATCGGCACTAAACGCTGAAGATTCACCTTAACTAACGACAAAATTTACATACAGGATCAACGAATTAAAGAATGTCAGTAAACGCCTTAGATTTTTCTAAGGTAGATAACCTGCATCACTTTTTACGATGATATCTAGCATTGCTGATGACCTACCTAAGCTAAAATCTAAGGCGTTGATTGACATTATTTAATTCGCCGACTGTGCCGTGTGGTAAATTAAGATGTTGGTGCATTTCACCATAAGATACGTTGCATTTACCGCATATGATGGTAAAATTTACCATACTTTAAAACAGACACCAAAATCAGTAATGAAGAATGAAGATGGTAAAATAATACAAGTCTTTTTTCCGTTCAATTTGTAAAGAATAAACAATACACTACTGTTAAAAGAAAACGATTTTGCTGAGATGACTGTGTTTTTGTATGGCTCAGCTCGGACACTGTGTCTTACTCTACATGCTGTCACTCCACATGTTCCATGCCCTTTTTTAAACGACTGCCTCAAAGTTTAGAAGCTCAGTACACACTCTCTGGCAGACACGACAAGGAGAGATGAGTCATGCCGGAACTATTACCCCCTATGACGCCAGGATGACGTCTGAAGTGACGCCAGAAATGCTCTTGGGTCCGAACCGGTTAGGCAAATGCGTCCACAAGACGTGATTTGCCTTCGTAGTTTCGTTGTAAAATCAATTTAAAGGGCCATTTGAGCAAGTGCCATTTATAGATACACAAACTGCAACATTGTTACTTGTCAACTGATCACATGATCACAAGCGATATCATAATAATAATAATAATAAAAAAAACCGTTAAACTAAACTCACCCACCCGCATACAAAGCGCGAGCTAGTGTGAAACTATAGATGAATTCGTAGATATGTGATGAATAGGGCATTAGCGTTGAAAATTATTTTATAGCAATGATATGAGCGTCACAATAAGACGTGGGAGAGAAGGAGCGATTAGAGTCCCTACATTCTTTGAGAGTTGCGCCATGCCAGAATCCGTTTCTGATTGGCTCCTAGATTTAGGCTGTCAAGAAAGCCCCAAGAGCTGGCAAATGCACATTGGTGGAGGTTTTTTTTTTTACTTTTCGCGTATTAGCTGTCATTACACATTTGAAGTATAACAGCGACCACAGTAAAATATTGTTACTTTTTCCTCTACTTGAAAGTTATTCTGGAGAACATTATCTCTTTCAATAACGACCGTTATTTTCGAGAATCTGAACCTGACCCATAAGAGATAGCGAAATAGCGACAACAGCGCAGAGGCAAATGAATGGTCATCCGTCATTAATTGCAACTCGCCTCTTGGGGGCTCCATTGATCTGCTTCTTCTTTTTAATTTTGAGAGACTTGGCGCAACTCGCCACTGGTGGAAAGCTTGCACTTGTTTCTATCTCCTCACATATTTTAAAAATGCGTACAGCATCTGAACTGTGAATATACATAAAAAAATACATGATTAAGATCGATTAACCCTTTAAACCCGGGTTTATTACAAACCCTCCTCACAAATTTTTTATCAATCCCAATGAATCGAATGAACTTTTCTCGCTTAGTTTGATGTGCATAGTGATTTTTTTGAAAATACATTTAAAACCATGTTAATTTGGTGGTACAAATTTGTACCGCCAGTAGACAAAGGGTTAAATTGAAATTGCTTTAGCAGCAATGACTTACCTCATTCATTAAAATGTCAAAAGGTTTCTGAACTAGAGTGAAACATCCTATACTTGTTATTATTACAGCCATTGCTAACAGGAATATAGAACCTGGAACAAAAGGAAATGGAAGGATTGCTAACATTAGAACAAAATAAAACCAATGTGACTTTGATCACGAAAGCAGAAGAAAGCTGATTTCAGTTCTTCATTTTTATTCTTTCTAAATAATAAATGCAAAAAGAGACACATTCTAAAAGTGACTATTTTTTCCTCTCATGCTTGGACTCTATACACCTGAATAAGTTAATCGGAAAATGTCAATTGATATCTCAGCCACATCCTTAAAAAAGTATAGTTCCTTTGAATTTCGACATTTGCACCGCACATCTGAAGACTATTTTAGTACAGTGATATTGTATCCATTGCCATCCGAAGACCTCTGATTCAATGTAATTTCTCCATAAAGCGTATTTTTTAACGGAAAATTTGGTTGTTAAGCCAAGATTTTAATGCGGCTTTTTTGCGATTATGAATGCTACATCCTCGAAAATACTTATTTTATCCCTATAGCTCCACAACTAAAACTGTCAAAATCAACAAGGTAATACATATTAAACAATGCATTTGGAGGTTGGAAATTGCCCAAATGTTGTTGTTGTGGAATGGGCGGAAATTCAGGCGATTCTATTTTGCAAATGCATTGTTTGTTTCATCAGTAATATTTTGCTGGTTTCGTCCGTTTTGGTCGTGGAATCAGGCGAAATTAATAAACGCTTACAAGGACAAAGCGAATTCATAATGGGGCTCTTGCATTTTTTTGCTGTGAGCAACTGAATAGTCCAATCTGATTCGATAACCAGCGAAAATCATGAAAATCACACTAAAAACGTCTAAAATTCAGAAACAGTAGCGTCATTTGCGGGGGGCAGGGGGGGGGGGGGCAACTGCCCCCCAAGGGTCGGCCAAAAGTGAAAAAGTGGTGACTTTTTTTTTTTTTTAGAAGAGAAAAGTTTCGAACTAAAATTTGGTTTTGGTTGACGAGTTTTGTTGGAATTTAAGGCCTAAATACAGGATATACAGGGCTGTAGAGTGTCTAAAATAATATTGATGAGCAAAAAAAAAAAAAAAAAAGGTAATCATATTTTTGCCCCCCCCCCCCCCAGGCCGAACCCGAAATGACGCCCCTGTTCAGAAATAAACTCACATTAATTTACTGCTATAACGGCAAGATCATAATGGTGGTGCAAGTATCATGAGAGATTCCTGTCTATCCTTTTCTCTACGGAAACACAGAGATATGTCTCAATTTAAGTGGGAATCTCCCATGATACCTGCGTCTCTCCGCCACTAAGCCCGATTCTGAGAGTGAATTTCGTGATTTTTTGGTGTACTTGCAGTCATTTTTGCAATGGTTTTTATGCAGAAACCAACTCTTTAATCCCTAAAGCAAAAGTTTGCAAGCTCCCTATTCAGGCGATTCTAACTTGCAAATGCATCGTTTGTTTCATCAGTAATATTTTGTTGGTTTCGTCACTTTTGGTCGTGAAATCAGGCGGAATTGATAAACGTTTACAAGGACAAAGCGAATTCATAATTGCTATAAAAGGTTGCCATGATTTCTTGGGTAAATAATCGAAATCTTCGTTCCATTGGCGGATCTAGCAATTTTGGCAACAGTGTATTTTTCCCCATTTGATTCCATGAGAAATAATCGATTATTCTCCGGGTTGGAGCCCCCTCAACAATCGATTGTTTAGTATACATTCAAATGGGAAGAGTGCGCAGTTGCCAGATTGCTGGATCCGCCTATGCTTCGTTCAAACTTACGTTTATGGGGAAAATTACATTGAACCAGAGTTTGTTCGAAACCAGTATACAAACGTCAATCTATACGATGTAACTGTACTAAAACAGTGCATTTCTATACCTCCGGAACATTCAATGAGGAATGAAAATTGTCATATTCTACTACAGAGTAGATAAAAAATCTCGTCGAACCGAAAAATTTTAGCAACGCGATGTGTAACATATTACATTTTACATGTCTGCGTTGTTTGAATCAAACATGCTGTGAATGTGAGAGAAAAAATTCAAAACATTTAAAGAAAAAAGTAAGAACACGGCAAGCTTACGAATTTTAACTCAACACATAATACTAGCATTATGACCGGCGCGTGCGTAAAATAACGCCGCACAATAATACGAAAAACATCAATTACTTGAGATCCGGTTTTTGCTAAAGAATTTTTCATCCTGATAATTTTTCTATAAAGATAAAAGCAGAGCGACCGTTTATCGCGTTTTTCAATTCACCGATGATTCCACCGGTTAAAAAAATCTTAAATAGTTCAGTTCAGTGTATGACTGTAATGCACGAAAATACTTGCATCTGTAATATTTTCTCAACCGGTGGAGTCGTCAATGATTTTTTTAAAACTTGCGAATATTTTAATTAATTAACGGCGTTTCCACCGATTGAGGAAAGGTTATACGCAGATCAGAATAATTTTGGTGCAGTGCAGCCATACACTAAACTGGACGTTTGCGGTACCCCGGAACAGCGGATGACGTTTTGAGGGCCCTGCGCCTTGTCATCGATTTAAAACCTACAAAAAAGGCAGGTCTGCTCGTAAGTCTATTTTTAAGTCTATTTTCTCATCTAAAATTGCACTGGCGGTGGCAAAGAGCAGAGGGGTTTTTTTGAGAGCCCTGCGCCATGTCAGCTATTAAAAGCCAATCAAAAAGGCAGGTCTGCTTGTAAGGCTGCTTTCCGAGTTTGATTTAGCAAGAGGCTCCCTAGATAGAAGTTTCCAAAAACGAACTCTACTTAAACGAATACGAGAGGTATACCATTAACTCTTTTTAAAGCGAGGGTCCTTGAAATTGTCAAGTCCACAGCTGCATTGAATTGCAGCAAAAACCGATGTTAACAATCAGATTTTTTAAGGATTTAACTGAATCGGAACAACAGTATTTACAGACACTGCAAAAAAAGGAAGAAAAAAAAGAGGTCTGTCGGGGGCCTCGGGGTAAAGGCCCCGGGACCCCCGCTTGCCTTATGGCAGCTACGGCCGTGACCTGAACTGTGTAAGCATTTTTCAACCGGTGGAATCATCGGTGAATTGAAAAATACCATAAATTATATCCTAAGCGGCAGCTCTGGTTTGAAAGTTTCAATAGCGAACTACAGTTCGTATTTTTACCCCTCCTAAACATACATGAAATAATCTTGCAGTCTATATCAGATAATCAGTGTCGTTTCTTTGAAACGTATAACTCTATAATTTGCGAGGAAAAGTTTGTGGAAAAAAGGGAAAGCCGCACGAAAACCATGAAAACCATGGAGGTATTACCGCACAGCATTACGGAAACCTACTTAATAACTACTAAAATAACGATGCGCACATTAAAAACTTTCAAAATCCACTCATTAACTCAGAAAATACCTTCCATTTCAAACAACCCACGCTACACTAGACACTATATCACCGACTTATAACTATATAGATGGAGCCATCTCGTTTTTGTAAACATGAACAGAACTTACAAACATTTGAATGTTTCGTTTAGATGCGTACATTTCTTAATCTATTTTGCAATCTTTGATAAACCGAAAAGACCAGACAGCAAATGCAGCCAATAGTTCATGTATTTAGAAGGGAATTCCGTCATTTTATAGTTACGATGATGTTTACTTATGCACGGTGGTTCCGTCTTTGTAGTGGTATACCGGTACAAATAGTGTCTATATAGTGTAGCGCGAGCAGTTTGAAATTGAAGTGATTTCCTGAGTTAATGAGTGGATTTTGAACGTTTTTAATGTGCGCATCGTTATTTTCGCCGACTTTTACATAAGAATCGAGGTGTTCTATGTTGTTGTGGAAAAAACATGCAACAGACCCATTCCATGACTATATACTAACTGTGCGAAAGTTTGGCCGCGTGTGTTCTCCATACGTTCCACGGCGAGACTCCCGTGCATTTAAGCGGGATTCATAGTATCACGGCGATTGATGCGGTCGGTCGCTACTTTGACGCAACAAACAACGTAGAGAGTACGTAAGTACTTACATACACATAGCTAAACTCACGCGTGATCCGCAAGAATCCTTGCATAGTATTTTTATCTCATATCTGGTAAAGCTATTTTACTCTTTCCGCAGCCATCTTATTGTTATTGCGTCATTAAAACTTCAAGGACAACCTTTTTTTTCAGTCGTCGTGATCAATTTTTAATTATCACACGGCGCTGTATACCAGTGCATGGCCAACCTTGCGGTGCCTTGACTCTGCCACGTAAAAGTTGCCAAAATTATTTCCATGACGCATAAAAATTGACCTAATATCCCAATGACTCACCCATCGTTTTTTTGATCGCTTCTTTTTAAAACTTAGATAAATTTGAGCTAATGGATGGAAAACCAGAGAAACTTATATGAACATTGTTGGATTCAGGGTGGGAGCGAAGAGGGCGATCGCCCCCCCCGGCTAAAAAAAGGGAGAAAGGGAAAATCGGGGGAAGAAAGGGATAAACAAAGAGAAGACAAATGAAAAGGGAGATTCCACGGGGCGAAAATCTCAAGTTCAGCCCCCCCCCGTTCGCGAGCGCTGGATCCGCCAATGTATATGAATTCACTTTAATGCAAATCTCATCCGATACTCATTCGCCAAAATCGTCGAGCCTTTGAAATCGCCTTATAACCCTTTCAATACCACGCCCCAGTATATTCGTTCTTTACTCTCTCTCTCTCTCTCCCCCCTCTCCCTCTCTCTCTCTCTCTCTCTCTCTCTCTCTCTCTGCCCTCTCTCTCCCCCCTCTCTCTCTCCCCCCCCTCTCACTCTCTCTCTCTCTCTCTCTCTCTCTCTCTCTCTCTCTCTCTCTCTCTCTCTCTCTCTCTCTCTCTCTCTCTCTCTCTCTCTCTCTCTCTCTCTCTCTCTCTCTCTCTCTCTCTCTCTCTCTCTCTCTCTCTCTCTCTCTCTCTCTCTCTCTCTAACCGTTTATTAATAATGCTTCCTCAAGTGCCTTCAATCAACTGTGTATGCAAAATTAGCACCGCTGTCGACATATTTAACTAAGCTTCCTATAATTTGAGAGAGCGAATATTGTATTAATTTGTCTCTTTAACCTATGGTCATAAAAAGGTTAAATGAAGATAAAGTAGCGGACGCATGAATGACATTCTGCACATCATACAGGAAGGAATGGACCTATTTAACCCTCTTTTTTTAATTAATTTTTAGAAAGTAGGCAAAAAATTAAGGACTTCGTATGTTTTTTTTTTAAATTTGAGCCCTGGAAAGCTGAGAAAAATTGGTTTGAAGATCCGAAAATGGGTCTGTTGCACACATCAGCTAGAGCTGTTTTAAAGTGTCAATTCTTATGTAAAAAGCTGTAAAAATAACAATGGCAGCATCAGAAAACACCAAAATTCTTTAATAAACTCACAAATTGCGAAAAACACTAGACACTATTCAGTATTCATTCACCCCTGTATCTTTCCACCACGTGCACCATATTTCGCGAAATTAGCGCGGCACATTCAAATAATCACGGCCGACTGTCATCACAGCTGACTCCATAACAACAGTAAACGCACTGACGGCGTCTGTTTGAATTATTACGTCTCAATATCCTCAATTCCTCAAAAAAGATTAAGAAAGGTACGGAAACCGACATTTGTGTCGACAACTTATCAAAATGAAACAATATAACACGCAGAAGTTCCAAGTAAGATTTCAACTTCAATCATCATCTTTGGAACTCCTGTGTGTTATTGTTTCATTTTGATAAGTTTTTGACACAAATGTCGGTTTCCGTTCCTTTCTTAATCTTTTTTGAGGAATTGAGGATATTGAGACGTAAGAATTCGAACAAACGCCGTTAGTGTTTGCAGTTTATTTGTTCATGAAGTCAGCTGTGATGACAGTCGGCTGTGTTTATTTGAATGTGCCGCGCTAATTCTGCGAAATATCGTGCACGTGGTGGAAAGATACAGGGGTGAATAGTGTCTAGTGTTTTTCGCAATTTGTGAGTTTAATACTGAATTTTAGTGTTTTCTGATGCTGTCATTGTTATTTTTACAGCTTTTTACAGAAGAATTGATACTTTATAACGCTCTAGTCGAAGTGTGCAACAGACCCATTCCCATTTAAATGCGTGTATTATTACTGATTTGAATAAAGCGAAGTTTCTCAGCAACTGCTTGTCCAAAATGAAAAATAAAAACATCTCTGGCATCAGCTCACTGAGCACTTTCAATTTTTGAACAAATTCATTCAATTTTCAGACCCATTGATATAACTGTTTCTTTCGGAATGATTTGCACGATAAATAAACTAACACATATTAAAAAATAAGCAAAATCGTGTCGGAAAGTACGGTAATAATACAGTTATTTTAAGTGATGAGTGAAAAATTGTAAATGAATGAATCAGAAGAGAGCACCAAAAAGTTAAGATGCAATAGTCACGGAGCAGCTTTCGATGGAATGCATTCTCCCTAAAAGGATGAAAAGATGAATACATATTTTAGGATTGCCGAAACAAGATTTCATAATCTCTTCCAGTTTGCGGGAGGAAAAAAAGCGATCGCCTTTGCTTTTATGTTAAGCCCGATCTGTGAAGTGATCATAATAAATCGGCATATTATGCAGTCATAAGTATAAATGCATTAGGTATGCACTGTGGCTATAATATCGGTGTTGGAAATTTGGAAATCGACCTAAATTAGAATTCATCGATATTGGTTTAGGATGGTTTTTTCCACCAAAGTTGTCTTTAAAAACTCCTGATGATCATATACTACTCTTTGGGTCCATCTAGATTTTAAAAGGTTTTAAAGCTCAATAAAATAGAATTACCATACAATCCACACAGAATTAAGAGAACAAAGTTGCAGCGTGAATAAAAAAATTAAAGGTTTCATACATAAAAATAATAATGGTGGGGGCGGATTTTCAAGAAACTCGTAGGGAGATGAAATGTGAGTATTGATTCAATAAACTGAAAACAGAGAAAACTTCCATTCCATTATTTTGTCTATGTATGATGTCTGATGCCGTACAGTGATGGATCCAGCTTTTTTATCGGGGAGAGGGGGGGAGGGCGAGCTTCGCATTTGGTGCAATTTTGAGCACCAACAATTATTGATCTTCAAAACTCAAACATCATGCGGTTTGAAAAGTCAAACTCGATGTTCAAGTTGACGCGAGAGCTAATTCAAAACCTTTTTTTTCCGTCGTACAGTAATCAAATGCTCAATTCGACTCGATGTTATTTAATAAGCGGTGAAATAGGTAAAACTTGTAAAACTTTTCCTCTCGACCAGAGCTGCCGATTTGCGTAGATTTAATGACATTTTGAAATTCACCGATGATTCCACCGGTTGAGAAAAGATTACACAGTTCAATTCAGTGTATGACTGTAATGCACGAAAATACTCTGATCTGTAATCTTTTCTCAATCGGTGGAAACGACATTAATTAATTAAAATATACCGGTTGAGAAAATATAAAAGACGCTATAGTATTTTCGTGCTTTACTAACACACACTGAACTGAATTCTGTAATCTTTTCTCAACCGGTGGAATTTCCGTTGAATTTCAAAATGTCATTAAAACTAAAAACTACGCAAATCGGCAGCTCTGCTCTCGACTACGAGTGATCATTTCGCACTGCTGAGGGAGTGTAGCCAACATTTTATGGGTTTATAGGGAGGAGGTGTGTTCTATCCTCCCCCCAGCGGCGGCTCGTGCAATGTGGCAACAATGGATTTCCTCCATTTAAAACTGTGTGAAATAATCGATTACTAGGTGAGGCGCAGCGCCTCACCTAGTATCGATCTTTTTGCATACGTTTAAATGGCAAAAGTGCTCGGTTGCCAGATTGCACGAGCCGCCACTGCCTCCCCCCCACCCCTCAGAGCCGCCACTGATTCTTCTTTGCCTCTATTTGTCTCATCATTATTCATACAAGTGTTATACTTAATTTATCATTAGAGGAACCCCGAATCTACAAAGTCATGTGGGAAAATATGGGTTTTTTCACACTAATTCCATGTTTATACTTTTATAGAAGCCACGTCCATCCCTATGAAAGCGCGCGCAAGAGCGCATGAATGACTTTGATATGCAAATGTAAAAGCGTAGCTCGTGACTCTTTAAATGAGGCATAGCAATTAGAAAAGCTGTATTTTACCGGGTGTTTCTAAACTAGAGGTAAATATTTTTACCACGTATTCTACAAGTCAAAAAAATATACCCCCTCCCGATAAATAAACATGTGTCCGAAAATGTCTCCCAGCTGAGCTAGAGTCCCCCAAAGTTTTGAAAAACTGATGATTATTAGAAAAGTGTCCTCAATTTTGAACCAACCGTCATGATAATTGGTCGACGGGGGAATTTCAACATGCAGAATTCATTGATGACTTCAAAAAGTTCAGAAATCAATTGTAAATAAGTGACAAACAGTTTTTTGGCGACAAAGGTACAATAGTACCTGTAAAAGTACTGTTAGGCTTGGTTTCTAAACTATTCGAGGTCATTCAAGAACTTCAAACGATTAAATACCTCCGTAAACCAATTTCCATGACATTTAGTCCAAAATTGTCGACGCTTTTCCAAAAATTTCATAATTTCGTCAAAACTTTTGGGGACTCTAGCTCAGTAGGGAGGGGGATGCACCTTTCGACTCGCATCATGTTTGTGGGGGAAAATAATTAAGTATTATTTTTGCCTACATGATAAAAATATTTACCTCGCTATAGTTTTCGAAACACTCTGTAGAGTGTAGAGCGGTGAAGTACCGCATCCAGTCATTTTCATCCTCTTTCATTCCCACACTATGATGACCGTTCTTCAATCATGCGGCACTGAAAGGCTTCTATTTAAGAGTTGTTAGACCAACCTCCGTTTTCTTATACCTGATCTCATAGCACATATCTGCTTAAAAGTGACTTCAGCTTCAGTTAGTTAATGATGATGAACCGATCAATAAGTAGCCATTTACAGGCGAACCTTTGTATGCATAATTTCTTCTACCATTATTCCTCTTGCATAATCTGTACGTTGCATTTTCAAACTGATTCTTCTTCCGCTGCAACGATGTTGCATTTAAATCGGAGTTTCTGTATGCATCAAACGGTGCTTGGTGATTCACTGAGCGATGCGCTTATTTTTGTTGCAGTTGTATCGAATCCAGTGGCGGCTCGTGCTATTTGGCAATCATGTTTATTTTCGATTTAAACCTATGCAAAAATATCGATTTCTCAAGGCTTCCGTTAATCTCCTGAAGATCGATTCTTTTACGTGGGTTTGAATGAGAGGATACGTTGTTGCGTGAATAGATGTTGGTCAGCAAACACAAAAAAAAATGTTTTAGATTTTAAAAAAAAATATTTTTGAATTATATGACAGTAAGACGTACTTTTAAACTGAAATTAATTGTTTTTAAAGTAAAAATAATGGTTTTCAAAATAAAAATAACTGCGTATTTAAATTGAAAATAATTTGTCTAAATTGAAAATTCGGTTTTTTGATCTAATGACCAGTTTTGTTAATTTTTTTTTAAAAAAAAAGCTTCAATTTTAAAATACGTCTTATTGTCATATAATTCAAAAATATTTCTTTTTAAATATAAAACATTTTTTTTTTTTTCTGTGAAGGCAGTGAAAGACCACACCGCACCGTTAGAAACTGTACGGCACAGTAATATTTGCAATAAACTGAAACACAACAAACGGCCCTCAGAATGTAAAACAAATGTTGAACTCAAATTAAATAAATAAATGCGGATCTAGATTAATGAGTAGGTAAATAGGCAAAGTGAATATTGAGAAAGTAAATAAATAAATGAAACCAAAAAACGTCTTTTGGGATCTTGTTTGAACGCGATGCAAGTGTCGCGAAAAGTCTTTAAGTGAAATTATCGTGAGAGTGTTCCTCGTTTTGCAAGCTTATTGAACTCGCTAGACTGCAGTCTGGTCTATTAATTAGTCTAATAAGCGAAAGAGAAAGGGAGAGAGGGAGAGAGAGAGAGAGAGACAGAGAGGGGGAATGAAAAAAAAAACAATAGTCACTCGTCCTCTGAGTATATCTGAGCTGGTGATGGAACGACGCACGATATTTCAGGAGCCCGCAGTGACTGGACAAGATTCTAGTTTTGAAAATCAAATGATTCGAAATATCGCCATATGGAACGTTGATTTATTTAAACCATTAAAGGAATTGTAGGTAAAATATGTAACTAAAAAAAAAAAAAAAAAAAAAAAAAAAAGTACCTTATTTTGTGAACGAGATATAGTTGTAAATATTTGGAGTACCTCTCTACCAGTGTTGCCAGATTGGGGTGAAAAAGCCGTACATTTTACATTGATTTAAATGGGGATGATACGGCTTTTTACCCTCGATCTGGCAACACTGCTCTCTACCCTTTCCATTTACCCAGCCCCCGCGCCGCAATCTCTACATCATCATATCTTTCTCAACAGAGCCTTGTCAGAAAATTCTGTTGCCCACCAGCAATATTCCGTTGGCCACCAACAAAATTTTCCTGGCACCGATAGAATTTTTCTGACAGCCAGCAAAATTCTATTGTGCCGGTAAAATTTAGTTGGCCGCCGTCAAAAAACGTTTACCAGCAGGCTGGTTCTTCCTGTTTGGACGAGACGAGACGAGATAGGAAGTAACGATGAATCCCATTGGTTTAAATGGAGTCACGTGACAGATTTGAAGTCATTGATGATCCGCGACGACCATCACTAGTCATTTATTTCAAATTCATGACTCGCGATGGTCGTCGCGGATCATCAATGACTTCAAATCTGTCACGTGATTCCATTTAAACCAATGGGATTCATCGTTACTTCCTATCTCGTCTCGTCTCGTCCAAACAGGGAGAATCAGCCTGCAGGGCATCATAATCACTGATCAGCGGTTCAAAGTTTAGGATATAAGTACAGTAGACATATTTTAATCCTCTCAACGGCTTAACCCTTTCTGTCACGAATTATGAAAGAAGTACGTCACTGTAATGTGAAACCTATACCGTTACATTGAACGAACTTTTCTCTTATGATTTCATGTATGTGAGTCAATTTTCCCGAATTTCCATAAGCTTCCATGAAAAATGGTCGTCCTCTATAATGGACCTTGTGACAGGATGGTTAACTGAACTTTTGTCCAGCTGAATTGGCTTCCTAGAATACTGTGTGACTTGGCAGAGGATCCACTGAATCGCGAGGGTATTTCTCATCAATTAGCCGTTTATTTAACGATGTTTAAACAGTTCCCGGCGTGTGCTACTCTGTAAATTCATGGCTGGAGATCAAGATTTATTGTTGTGGGGATCTGGAATTTTTCTTCGAGGCTTGACAAGTTCTAGCGCTGTTTTGCGACTAATTTCAGGCACAGATAAATAATTAAGGAGTACTTTAGAATAATCCGTGTAAAACAGAGGATCCGCACTCAGCAGGCTGATTATGAAAGATCTTATATAGCGTATAATGCCATCGCGCATCGATTTCATGACTAACGTGTTATTCTTATGAGTGGTGTCATTCCGATAGAAACCCTTCCATGTCTGCAAAAAATCACTGATGACTTCCGAGCTATCGGCGAACGGGGCTGTTGCACACTTTTGCTATAAGCGATTTAATAGTCGATTCTGCAGTGTAAAAACCTCCAAAAATAACGATGGCAGCTCAGTAGCGTCATTTGCGGGGGGCAGGGGGGGGGGCAACTGCCCCCCCAAGGGTCGGCCAGAAGTGAAAAAGTGATGCCTTTTTTTTTTTTTTTTTTTTTTTTTTTTTAAGGATTTTAGGAGAAGAAAAAAGTTTTTAACTAAAATTTGGTGGTCATTAACGAGTTTTGTTGGAATTTAGGGCCGTAAATATGCAGGGCTGTGCTGTAAAGTGTCTGAAATAATATTGATGAGCAAAAAAAAAAAAAAATAGGCCATCACATTTTTGCCCCCCCCCCCCAAGCCCAACCCAAAATGACGCCCCTGCGGCAGCTCTAAAAACTTCCGAAATCCATTCCTAAACTCAATAAACGCTTTTATTAGCGCGAACGTAATGGTGGCTTAGGGCAGTAACAATGGGAGATTCCCACCTAGCAATACTGTAACTCTATCTAGAAGTGACCAATAAAGAAATGAGTTTCATTTGACACCGGTGTCACTGGGTGTTACGGTACTATCCATCGGAAGTGGATCACTACTCAGATGACTAATTACTTTGTGAATCATCCTTAATTGACAGCATAGAGAGAGTGACGAAATTAAGATATGGGAATCTCCCAATATAACTGCCCTTAGCCACCATTACGTTCGCGCAAATAAAAGCTTTTATTGAGTTTAGGAGTGGTTTTCGGAAGTTTTCAATGCTGCCATCGTTATTTTTCGAGGGTTTTACACCAGAATCGACTATTAAATCGATTTCAGCAATAGTGTGCAACGGTCCCACTGGTTTATACTGTATGGACCTGTATGTACGGACCATTTATTGTACCAGAGATCAGCCGAGGTCAGTGGCGTCGCGAGCAATCTGGCAACAATGCAACTGCACCATTTATACTCATTAAATATATCGAATTTTCCTTGTTCACTGTGAACCCCATGAATTCGATATTTTACAAGAGTTTAAATGGATAGAGTACATTGTTGCCGATTTGCACGGAACGCCACTGGCCGCGGTACTTTTGGGACACCCATCGTATTATATTACAGCGACATAAATCAGCTGACTTATCACCTGACCGCGCGAATCTCCAATTTATAGGATTAGCCAGTGATTGATGAGATTTTAAGAAGATTAAACTTGCGGTGATTAGCGAATCAATTGCGATCCGCAATTTAGCATTGAAATAAGGAGCTTGCATCCTCAATGAGCGCGAATGAAAGTAAAGTACTACCGTCGCGTCGGGAGCTGGTTATCAATGAAATTCTCATCACGCTAATGTCGTTCTGATCTCCTCTCTTTTTCCGCCTATTGTAATTGAGGTGATCTCCGGATGGGTGCCATAGAGCCCGCGGTGACCTCGAAACAAACGCAGGTGTGATCATGCGAAGTGATCTTTATCTCACCATAGGCGCTGATTTCTGGGGGTAGAGCACATCTGCTGTTTCAAAAGCCCTTCTCCAATTAAAAACCGCCTCAATAATTTAATTAAATTACCGAACGAAGATAGTCGGTGTTAGAGAAGCTGTAAAAAAGAAATAACCCTTATTCGAGACATAGCATACCAGAGCTGCCGATTTGCGTAGATTTAATGACATTTTTAAATTCACCGATAGTTCCACCGGTCGAAAAAAGCTTACATAGTTCAATTCAGTGTATGACTGTAATGCATGAAAATACTCTGATCTATAATCTTTTCTCAGTCGGTGGAAACGCCATTAATTAGTTAAAATATACCGGTTGAGAAAAAATAAAAAATGCTAGTATTTTCGTGCATTACAATCATAAGTTGAACTAAACTCTGTAATCTTTTCTCAACCGGTAGGATCTTTGGTGAATTTCAAAATACCATTAAATCTACGTAAATCGGCAGCTCTGTAGCATACAGCACTGTTATAGCCTGTTATAGCTGTGTATAGCCTATGTAGGGAGAGTTAAGACAAGAGAAACCGCATGAGAATTACGCTGCCATTGGCTGCGTTTTCAGAAAATGTTGAGGAAAAAATGTCAAATTTACACCTAAAAATATTAAACAGAACTGGGAAAGAAGAAGGTTAAAATTTAAACCAACCCCCTTTCTGCACATTTGTTTACATTCTGAGGGCCGTTATTGTGATTTGGTCCGAAGTTTAATGATTATACAGTGACAGTGTTGTATAGAATCTCAAACGGTGTCATATTTCACTGTCTTTGCTGATGGACATCTTTTGACGCTTTTAATGATTCTTTTGAGCATTATAGACATTCTTGCGAGGTGCATCATATGATTAAAATGAAACAGTTTCAATGACAATAAACTTTTCAATCCGTAAAACATCATGGTACCTCTCCTTTTGTTAACAAATATAAGTATATGTAAACAAATAAATGTGCAAAAATGCACCCAACGACGATGTCTGGAAAGCCAAAAATGCCTTTGCTGATCAAAAATAACAATAATAAAAAAATAGATCTAAAATTATGAAGACTAGTCTAAAATACACTTCGCTATCTCGTTCAATAAAACAAACCGGGGGGGGGGGGTTAAAAAAACACCCTGTATATGAATCTATGCGTTGGTTTAGAGATAACCCTTTACAGACCAGGTTTGATCAAAAGAACGCCACTCTTTCCGTGAGTATAGGGAGGGTAGTTAACAGTTCGTACTCAGGGGAGTTGGAATTGCATGTACAATGAATTGAAGGCGCCCGAAGGAAACCTTATCTTGTAAGTGTGGTGGGCTTTGAATTGATGATTAGACCCAGGGCTCACGGAAACGTCCTCTCTGCTCTTCCTGGGTACCACCAATGTAATTTCAAATGGGGAAACAGACTTACGGCTAGACCTGTCTTTTTGGTGGGCTTTGAATCGCTGACAAGGCGCAGGGCTCACGAAAACGTCCCCTCTGCTCTTCCCAGGTATCGCCAATGTAATTTCAAATAAGGAAACAGACTTACGAGCAGACCTGTCTTTTTGGTGGGCTTTGAATCTCTGGCATGGCGCAGGGCTCACGAAAACGTCCCCTCTGCTCTTCCAAGGTACCGCCAATGTAATTTCAAATAAGGAAACAGACTTACGACTAGACCTGTCTTTTTGGTGGGCTTTGAATGGCTGACAGGGTGCAGGGCTCACGGAAACGTCCCCTCTGCTCTTCCAAGGTACCACCAATGTAATTTCAAATGAGGAAACAGACTTACGAGCAGACCTGTCTTTTTGCTGGGCTTTGAATCGCTGAAAAGGCGCAGGGCTCACGAAAACATCCCCTCTGCTCATCCGGGGTACCGCCAATGTAATTTCAAATGGGAAAACATACTTACGACTAGACCTGTCTTTTTGGTGGGCTTTGAATCGCTGACAAGGCGCAGGGCTCACGAAAACGTCCCCTCTGCTCTTCGTGGGTACCATCAATGTAATTTCAAATGGGGAAACAGTCTTACGAGCAGACCTGTCTTTTTGGTGGGCTTTGAATCGCTGACAAAGCGCAGGGCTCACGAAAACGTCCCCTCTGCTCTTCCAAGGTACCGCCAATGTAATTTCAAATAAGAAAACAGACTTACGAGCAGACCTGTCTTTTTGGTGGGCGTTGAATCGCTGACAAGGCGCAGGGCTCACGAAAACGTCCCCTCTGCTCTTCCAAGGTACCGCCAATGTAATTTCAAATGGGGATACAAACTTACGAGCAGACCTGTCTTTTTGATGGGCTTTGAATCGCTGACAAGGCGCAGGGCTCACGAAAACGTCCCCTCTGCTCTTCCGGAGTACCGCCAATGTAATTCTAAATGGGGAAACAGACTTACGAGCAGACCTGTCTTTTTGGTGGGCTTTGAATCGCTGACAAGGTGCAGGGCTCACTAAAACGTCCCCTCTATTCTTCCAAGGTACCGCCAATGTAATTTCAAATTGGGAAACAGACTTACGAGCAGACCTGTCTTTTTGGTGAGCTTTGAATCGCTGACAAGGCGCAGGGCTCACGAAAACGTCCCCGCTGCTCTTCCCAGGTACCGCCAATCTAATTTCAAATGGGCAAACAGACTTACGAGCAGACTTGTCTTTTTAATGGGCTTTGAATCGCTGACAAGGTGCAGGGCTCACGAAAACGTCCCCTCTGCTTTTCCTGGGTACCACCAATGTAATTTCCAATGGGGAAACAGACTTACGAGCAGACCTGTCTTTTTGGTAGGCTTTGAATCGCTGACAAGGCGCAGGGCTCACGAAAACGTCCCCTCTGCTCTTCCAAGGTACCGCCAATGTAATTTCAAATAAGAAAACAGACTTACGAGCAGACCTGTCTTTTTGGTGGGCGTTGAATCGCTGACAAGGCGCAGGGCTCACGAAAACGTCCCCTCTGCTCTTCCAAGGTACCGCCAATGTAATTTCAAATGGGGATACAAACTTACGAGCAGACCTGTCTTTTTGATGGGCTTTGAATCGCTGACAAGGCGCAGGGCTCACGAAAACGTCCCCTCTGCTCTTCCGGAGTACCGCCAATGTAATTCTAAATGGGGAAACAGACTTACGAGCAGACCTGTGTTTTTGGTGGGCTTTGAACCGCTGACAAGGCGCTGGGCTCACGAAAACGTCCCCTCTGCTCTTCCAAATTACCGCCAAGGTAATTTCAAATGGGGAAACAAACTTACGAGCAGACCTGTCTTTTTGGTGGGCTTTGAATCGCTTACAAGGCGCAGGGCTCACGAAAACGTCCCCTCTGCTTTTCCTGGGTACCACCAATGTAATTTCAAATGGGGAAACAGACTTACGAGCAGACCTGTCTTTTTGGTGGGCTTTGAATCGCTGACAAGGTGCAGGGCTCACTAAAACGTCCCCTCTATTCTTCCAAGGTACCGCCAATGTAATTTCAAATTGGGAAACAGACTTACGAGCAGACCTGTCTTTTTGGTGAGCTTTGAATCGCTGACAAGGCGCAGGGCTCACGAAAACGTCCCCGCTGCTCTTCCCAGGTACCGCCAATGTAATTTCAAATGGGCAAACAGACTTACGAGCAGACTTGTCTTTTTGGTGGGCTTTGAATCGCTGACAAGGTGCAGGGCTCACGAAAACGTCCCATCTGCTTTTCCTGGGTACCACCAATGTAATTTCCAATGGGGAAACAGACTTACGAGCAGACCTGTCTTTTTGGTAGGCTTTGAATCGCTGACAAGGCGCAGGGCTCACGAAAACGTCCCCTCTGCTCTTGCAAGGTACCGCCAATGTAATTTCAAATAAGAAAACAGACTTACGAGCAGACCTGTCTTTTTGGTGGGCGTTGAATCGCTGACAAGGCGCAGGGCTCACGAAAACGTCCCCTCTGCTCTTCCAAGGTACCGCCAATGTAATTTCAAATGGGGATACAAACTTACGAGCAGACCTGTCTTTTTGATGGGCTTTGAATCGCTGACAAGGCGCAGGGCTCACGAAAACGTCCCCTCTGCTCTTCCGGAGTACCGCTAATGTAATTCTAAATGGGGAAACAGACTTACGAGCAGACCTGTGTTTTTGGTGGGCTTTGAATCGCTTACAAGGCGCAGGGCTCACGAAAACGTCCCCTCTGCTTTTCCTGGGTACCACCAATGTAATTTCAAATGGGGAAACAGACTTACGAGCAGACCTGTCTTTTTGGTGGGCTTTGAATCGCTGACAAGGTGCAGGGCTCACTAAAACGTCCCCTCTATTCTTCCAAGGTACCGCCAATGTAATTTCAAATTGGGAAACAGACTTACGAGCAGACCTGTCTTTTTGGTGAGCTTTGAATCGCTGACAAGGCGCAGGGCTCACGAAAACGTCCCCGCTGCTCTTCCCAGGTACCGCCAATGTAATTTCAAATGGGCAAACAGACTTACGAGCAGACTTGTCTTTTTGGTGGGCTTTGAATCGCTGACAAGGTGCAGGGCTCACGAAAACGTCCCCTCTGCTTTTCCTGGGTACCACCAATGTAATTTACAATGGGGAAACAGACTTACGAGCAGACCTGTCTTTTTGGTAGGCTTTGAATCGCTGACAAGGCGCAGGGCTCACGAAAACGTCCCCTCTGCTCTTCCAAGGTACCGCCAATGTAATTTCAAATAAGAAAACAGACTTACGAGCAGACCTGTCTTTTTGGTGGGCGTTGAATCGCTGACAAGGCGCAGGGCTCACGAAAACGTCCCCTCTGCTCTTCCAAGGTACCGCCAATGTAATTTCAAATGGGGATACAAACTTACGAGCAGACCTGTCTTTTTGATGGGCTTTGAATCGCTGACAAGGCGCAGGGCTTACGAAAACGTCACCTCTGCTCTTCCGGAGTACCGCCAATGTAATTCTAAATGGGGAAACAGACTTACGAGCAGACCTGTCTTTTTGGTAGGCTTTGAATCGCTGACAAGGCGCAGGGCTCACGAAAACGTCCCCTCTGCTCTTCCAAGGTACCGCCAATGTAATTTCAAATAAGAAAACAGACTTACGAGCAGACCTGTCTTTTTGGTGGGCGTTGAATCGCTGACAAGGTGCAGGGCTCACGAAAACGTCCCCTCTGCTTTTCCTGGGTACCACCAATGTAATTTACAATGGGGAAACAGACTTACGAGCAGACCTGTCTTTTTGGTAGGCTTTGAATCGCTGACAAGGCGCAGGGCTCACGAAAACGTCCCCTCTGCTCTTCCAAGGTACCGCCAATGTAATTTCAAATAAGAAAACAGACTTACGAGCAGACCTGTCTTTTTGGTGGGCGTTGAATCGCTGACAAGGCGCAGGGCTCACGAAAACGTCCCCTCTGCTCTTCCAAGGTACCGCCAATGTAATTTCAAAAGGGGATACAAACTTACGAGCAGACCTGTCTTTTTGATGGGCTTTGAATCGCTGACAAGGCGCAGGGCTTACGAAAACGTCCCCTCTGCTCTTCCGGAGTACCGCCAATGTAATTCTAAATGGGGAAACAGACTTACGAGCAGACCTGTCTTTTTGGTAGGCTTTGAATCGCTGACAAGGCGCAGGGCTCACGAAAACGTCCCCTCTGCTCTTCCAAGGTACCGCCAATGTAATTTCAAATAAGAAAACAGACTTACGAGCAGACCTGTCTTTTTGGTGGGCGTTGAATCGCTGACAAGGCGCAGGGCTCACGAAAACGTCCCCTCTGCTCTTCTGGGGTACCGCCAATGTAAATTCAAAGGTCGAAAACACTGCTGCGTTTAACCGTCATTACCTTTTTGCCGTTTTAGCAGTAATTTGAATTTATTACTGAATTTTAGACTTTCTAAGTGTAATTTTTGTGACTTTTGCTGGTTTTTACATAAGACTGGACTATTTATTTGCTTATAGGCAAAGGTTGCACTTAGCCCCATTGTTCACAAGCATCCACCATGACCGCAAGTATCCACAACGGTGCAGTGCACTTGTCGTGCGTTACATAAGAGTAAAGGGCAAAACGTTCGTTTTGTCGTAACCAGACTTCAAATGAGCATTTTGATCTTGATTTCTTTACTTCGAGAGATAAAGGGGGAGGTCAGACGGGATAGGTAGGGGGGTGCCGATGTTGAGAGGGGAAGGGGGGGAGGAGCGAGATTGTAAGAAAGAGAGACAGCTAACAACGAAACAATTAATGGGAGCAAGTATGATTTTCTCGCTGCTCAGAAAGAGAGCGAGGTGAGTTTGATTCTGGCTCCAACGACATTGCTACCAATATCTGCATTTACTCGTTGAAATGAAGAATAAATCTTTTTAATTCTATAATTCACGAACTTCTTTAAAATTACTTTCATCACAAAGATCTCAGAGATACTTCTACAATCTGAAATATAATGGGCCAGTGATTATTATAATGATGACGTCATGATTAGATGGCGTGATAAAGGTGGCAGGCGCGTGGGGCGTGTGGCAGTCCATAGAAATTTGCTTTCCTCTTTGCTGTGAATCCAAAGCTCAGGTTCGTTTCCATTCACTTGCATCATACAATATGAGAAGTTTAGTCTGAAAAATTCCAAAGATTATCGATCGGGATCCGGCACCACTTCTGAAACGAATTCTAAGTTCCTTTTTCTCGCCCAGAGCCCTTCAAATAAATCGTTTCATACAATAAGATCCTATTAACATTTTAACAAGATTGGAAAGCGTAATGGGTCTGTTGCGTACTTTTGCTACATCAATGTAACTCATTGTTTTTAACGTAAAATTCGGCGAAAATAACGATGCTCACATTAAAAACTTTCAAAATCCACTCATTAACTCAGAAAATACCATCCATTTCAAACAACCTGCGCTACACTAGACACTATATCACCGACTTAAAACTACGTAGATGGAACCATCTCGTTTATGTAAACATGAACAGAACTAACAAACATTTGAATGTTTCGTTTAGATGCGTACATTTCTTATATGATTTTGTAATCTTTGATAAACCGAAAAGACCAGACAGCAAATGCAGCCAATAGTTCATGTATTTAGAAGGGAATTCCATCATTTTGAAGTTACGATGTTGTTCACTTATGTACGGTGGTTCCGTCTATGTAGTAGTATGCCGGTGCAAATAGTGTCTGGTGTAGCGCGCGGGCTGTTTGAAATTGAAGTAATTTCCTGAGTTAATGAGTGGATTTTGAATGTTTTTAATGTGCGCATCATTATTTTCACCGAATTTTACATAAGAATCAAGGTTCTTTTATTGTTGTAGCAAAAGTATGCAACAGACCCATTGCACAGCTCGCGTAAAATTGAACTGACTGTCGCTTTATTGTATACGCTACAATTCAAATATCACAAAACAATCAATGATTATTGAGTTGTGAGTATCATGTCTCATTTCATACTCAGAGGAGACAGCTGACCAGTCTCTGAACAATCCTGGTAAAGCTATGAGTGTGACTGCACAGTAAACCGTTTAATGATGATTATTATTGAGGCTCTTGACTCGTTAACCTTCAGTTCAAAGCTCCAACGCCGCACAATAGTCGATTAGACATTCTTTATTGTTCTGCGTTTTGAGAGCAAAATTTAAGCACCAAACCATGGGCACCCGCAGAAAAATTTCCTAGGGGGGCAAAATTGTTGAACCACAATGGAAGGTCTAGCCCCCCCCCCCCCCCCCGAGGAAAAAGGGAAGACTTTTTTTTTTCTTTCCTTTTCTTTTTTTCGTCATACAAATAGTGTACAATTATTAAGCCATTCTAGATGTATCCAAATAATAATAATAATTTCGACGTTTTTGATATAATGAAAAACGGACAACATATGATAATAATGATAAGTAAACGTAAAATTCTACTATATCTTGCAAAAAGTGAGTTAAAATTACAACATAAACTAATAATAAAGTTCGTCAACTATATTACTCCTTAGATTCACATTTCATTTTTTTTTTTTTTGGTCCTTTCATGTTTCTTCGTGAAATGTTGACTGTTTTGAATTCCAGGGGAGGGGGGGCAAGTGCCCATCTTGCCCCCCCCCCTTCCTGCGGGCGCCCATGCACGAAACTAAATCCATTGAATATCAGGAGAGCTATAGCAAATGGGGCTTTTGCTCACATTTGCTAGACGCGATTTATTAGTCGATTCTGGTCTAAATACCTCCATAAATAATGATGGCAGCACTAAAACTTCCGAAATCCACTTTTAAACTCAATAAACGCTTTTACTTGCCCGAACGTATGGTGGCTTAGGCAGCAATAATGGACACCCTATATCTCCGTGTCTAAGTATGGGAAAAATCTGAAATTGTGTCCCCTTACTCTACTCGCGTAAACTATGACTCAAATCTTAATTTTCACCAATTTCGGTTCAAAAAGGAGCCTTTATGCACTAATGGCCGGTTAAGTTAACGGTTTCTCCGGGGGGGGGGGGGGGGACGGGGGGGGAGTTTTAGGATTTTTTTTTTTTTTTTTTTTTTTTTTTTATGATCTCATCGTTATAGTTTTGCAAAATTTTAAAACAGACGCGATGACCGATTTGCTGGTGGAAAAACCTTGCAAGAGCTTTATTGATCTAATGGTTCGCCTCACTACTGCATACAGTTAGCGCCGAGTTATGATCTATCAGAAAAAATGACGCGTCAATCTTAAAACTCGTTAAAATGAGACGTGGTTATGACTGGTTACCTTCTGAATGATTGTATGTTTATACTAGCTGGTGTAATTTGTGTATATGTATGAGCCGCGTATACATATAAAACAGTCCCTCTGTAGATTTAATACTCGGGAATAAAAGAAAGTCGCTTGTGAGGAGGGAGACTTAGATAGACCATTATCATAAGTTTGAGGAGTGGGGCACGTGAGGGAACCTCACAAATCATAATCAAATATTACATAAGGTGTGTGACCCAAAGGTGGTCCGGCTCTTAATACACGAATTGACGATAAATGGCGTTAGTGCTGAGTAGCAGGATGCTATCGCTTCCCCCACTCAAAAAATCAAGAGCATCGGGCGATTCAGTCGGCGCGGAACAGTGCACCGTCCATTTTCGCAGGTCTTCAGCTAATTTTCACAGAAGTAAACAATCGTAAAAGCTAAGCCCTTAAATTGATTCCACCTTTGACTTTCAATTCATCGTAATCATTATAATTTCTGCTGTAACTAGAGTCTAGATTCCGTTTTTGAACGATACAATAGCATTTGAATACTTATTAATGAAATTTAAAAGGGGGTGTCCACCTTTAGGTGCATCAAAAATATGAGGGATGGCCACCTTAGGTGCATGTTTTGCGCGATGTCAAAACTCTACTTTTTTTCAAACGCAAAAAAAAACCTCAAAAACAAGCAAATTTTAAAAAAATGAAATTAACATATGATAGCCAACTGTCTGAATAGTAAGTTGACATATTTAGTTTTTTTTTTATCTCTTATGACTTATACGTGCATATTGGCCCCAAGCATAGGTATGGCCACTTTTGGGTCACTTACCTTATAATACGCCATTATTGGATTTTTTACATATATTTTCTGGGCCTTATGCACTTAAGTTTCATCCTTAAAAAAAAAAAAAAAAAAAAAAAAAAAAAAAAAAAAAAAAAAAAAAAAAAAACTAATGTTCTAACCGTGCGTAAAAAAGCTGCATAATACGATTGATTTTTTTCATCGGTGGCACGTACTATCGCCGAATTAAAGAATGGCGCGAGATTCTCACGAACTAAGTTTCGTCTTGAAGTTTGACAAATTTTTTTGATTTCCGCAAATACACAGCTCCGCAAGGGACTGTGGGGGGCTTTTGAAAATATCAAAAATGAAAAATTTGGGGTCAGTTCCCTTCGAGATTTTTTTGGTTCATAGCATTATTTTGGTTCAATTGTTTTCGAGAAAAATGCTCTGTTTTGGTGGTCATGTACAACCTGCACAAGGGACTCTAGGGTCAGTTGCTTGCGTGTGTGAGCGACTGATTTGCAACGGCTCTCCCACCCCACCACCCCACCCGCACTGGCCCCTCGCCTGCAAGGTGTGAGGACTGAGGAGCAGTAGCGCACCGAGAGTTTCTTCATCTCTCTCTTTTCTCCATTAAGAAACGTATGTTAGACAAGGATGGACAAGGGGATAAAACCCCCTCCTTCTGTCCTTTTCCTACTCATACATTCAAATGGGAAATGAGAGAGATGGAAGATATCCTGGTTGCGCCAGTGCTGAGGAGTATATGAAGAGTGGCCGGACTTGAACCTTGAAGGTGAAACTTATTAGCTCATAAAAATCCAGAGACAATCTTTAATTCTTCAATAGTAAAATAGGGCAGCGCTGAATTTTATTCCTATTGAACCCATGTGAAATATCGATCCGAGGGAGTGCAGAGTGCACCCTCAATAGTCAATATTTCGACCTTTTTTATGACTTTAAATGTTCTGAATGGAACGTTGCCAGATTGCACGCGCCACCGCTGATTTTTCTGAATAATCTTTTGATAACAGACGCATTTTTATTTGCGGGTCTAATCTAGTGATATTTTAATAATGTTAAAAAAATGAATCATTATTAAGTTTTAATCGTTGACATGGAAATTACATAAAGCGCATTTAGGTATTTTCGCGAGGATTATATTGACATTGAAAATAAAAGCTGCGTTAGTTTTGAATCTCAAAAATTATGAGACGTGTTTCATAATTATTATTAGCGGCATTGAATCATGCTGCCAGCATCAATGTTCCATGACCCCTTCCCCTTGTCGTTCTTTTGGGTAATTACTCTAATTAACGATGACACTTCAATACTCGCTTCAAGGCTTGGCTTGCAACTTGCAGCTTCATGATTTTTCAAACCTCGAGCTACGTTTCCTGACGACTATCTCGTGCATTTCGTTCAAAATTCGAGGTTATTGCGTGAAGCTTTCCTTCAAAAATCGAAGCTCACGTTTGGCAACACTATTGTTTCAAAACTGCCGTTCTGTGTATATTTAATGGCATTTTTTCAATACACCGATGATTCCACCGGTTGCGAAAATATTACACAGTTTAGTTTGGTGTATGGCTGTAATTAGAGTCCCTATTTACAATGAGAGCTGCGCCCAAGGTACTTATATTTAACAGGTATGCTCGACTCGCTTCCCGCGTCATCTTAAGTGGCGCGCAGTTCAAAAAGCATTCCAAGATGGACGACAAAAGAAGAAAACATTGAATACTCTATCCAGAAAACATCGGGCTATTTTCTGATTTTCTGGAGAGGAAAGCCTAGGGTGTCCCAAAAAAATTAGAAGTGCTTGGAAGTTAGCTCCGGTGAGTTTTTCCCATTCTTTATGTCGATAGAAAGTGACTGAGTCCATTCCGGGGTCTATTGGTGAAGAGCAACCCTTGCCTCAACCCCTTTAAAGTTTCAGTGATTCGCGCATTTAAAACACATTTGGGTTTCCGAGGACAAACGGTACAAATGCTTTAAACGGTCGAAGGGGTTTCCCTGATAAAGTAGGCTACATTTTGACCATTAAAATCGAAAGGACACACAAAATTGGGTCGGGTAAGGTATCTTTTCAGAAATTTTTGAGTCTCTTTATAACTAGGATAGGGGGTCAAACATGAGCGAAACCCCGATTTGACTTCCTTTTTAAACATGGAAAAACTTCGAAAAAAAAAATGTGAAATTTAGTCTATGTCAACCTAATTTTGAGTCTACTTTCAATTTTAATGGTCAAAATGTAGCCTACTTTATCAGGGAAACCTCTTCGGCCGTTTGAAGAATTTGTGCCGTTTGTCCTCGGAAACCCAAATGTGTTTTAAATCGGTAAATCACTGAAACTTAATACTAAATAGACCCCGGAATGGACTCAGTCACTTTCTATCGACATAAATAATGGGAATAACTCACTGGAGCTAACTTCCAAGCACTTCCGATTTTTTTGGGATACCCTAGGGAAGCCCGATGTTTTCTGGAAAGAGTATACAATGTTTTCTTCTTTTGTCGGCCATCTTGGAATGCTTTTTGAACTGCGCGCCACTGAAGATGATGCGCAAAGCGAGTCGAGCATACCTGTTAAAAAGAAGTACCTTGAGCTGCGCCAATGTTGAATCCATTTCTGATAGGCTTTTAGATGTAGGATTTAGGCTGTCAAGAAAGCTCCAAGTGGCAAATGTGCAAATGGAAATGGCGGAGGATTTGTTTACTTTTCGCGTACTAGCTGTCATTACACATTTGAAGTAACAGTGACCGCAGTAATTATTGGTAATTTTTTCTCTGCTTGAATGTTATTCTGGAGAACATTATCTTTTTCAATAACAACCGTTATTGTCGAGAATCGAAACCTGACCTATAAGATATGTAGCAAAATAGCGGCAACAGCGCAGAGGCAAATTGCCATCCACCATTTGCAATTTGCCTCTTGGGGGCTTTATTGATCCGCTTCTTTCTTCTTCTTCATTTTGAGAGACTTGCAGTAAAAATGTTCCATGAATGAACTTTGTTCCAATTTTCCATGTAAATATCATTGATTTCCGTGTAAATTTACACGGAAATTGAAGTGATTTCCATGTCCTCGTGGAAAATTAAAACAGAGTCCATGGGACATTTTTACTACAGATGGCGCAACTGTCATAGTATATAGGGACTCCAGGTGTAATACACGAAAATATACGCGCATCTGTAATCTATTCTAATCCGACGGAGTCGTCGATGACATTAAAAAACATGCGAATATTTTGACAATTTAACGCCGATTGCACCGATTGAGAAAAGATTAGAGAAGCTAGTGTTTTCGTGCTTATTACAGTCCTGAACTGAACAGAAGCTGTGTAATCTTTTCTCAACCGGTGCACGTAGGAGTATTTGACCCGAAAACCTGGCCAAAAACGGAAAATTGAAAAGTCGTCCAAAAAACAAACTATTGATGGTTTTTGAGAGGTAAGTAACCGCTCTATTGCGTAATAGATGTGTCGGAACATCTACGTTTATCTACTGTTTAGGGGACAACATGGAACTGAGCGCTCGACGCACCTGCGGTTGTTCACCGCTCGAAGCGCTGTTAATAATCAGTCAACATTTTCCATCGAGGACAAGCGTTGGGGCATCCAAACATTTCAGCGATTATGGACGTTGTTTTAGATGGTATGTGCTTCATTTTGATGGCAACAATCAATTTTTCCGTGCATTTTTGACCCTTTTACATCTAATTTAAAATGGACATGAAAAAAAATCTCTAATTTTAGGCTCTATCTTTTTAAAAAAAGGCAATTTTGAATACGTTCCGGGCAAAACCGGGCACAACCAAAACAAGGGGGTTAGAGTAGACCCTTTTAGGCTACTGCTCCAACAGTCAAAAATTGCAAGAAATTGCCCCTTTTTTTTAAAAAACATGTTGAAGTCAAGCCTTTTTTATGAAATAAGCGTCAATAACTCTGCAAAAGAATGCGCTATCGACCTTTCGTTTGAGCCAAAATTCTTAATTTTTTACCCCTTTTCCAACCATAAACCGTACAATAGGAGTTTTGAGTTTAAATTGGAAAATTAACCAAAATCGATTTTCAAATATTCAAGAACACGCAAATATTTTTGGCCAGGTTTTTGGGGTAAATACTCCTACGTGCGGTGGGACTGTCGGTAAATTAATAAAAAAGTAATTAAAAATACTCGAATGCAGCAATAATTATAATTAGGATTTCCCAATTTTTTTTTTCGAATTTCCTACTATTCTTATTTTATTGTATGTTTTTCTTTCTATGAGGTTTTCCTAGTTTCTACCTATTCCCTCTTCTTTAGCATGGGTAATGGGTAAGTCATATATGTTGCAAATTTTTGCTTACAATGTCATACAGAATCGGTTCCAATACGTAAAATTGCATAAAAATTACATTGAAAGCATCAAAAAGTCTCGCAAAATCCACTCGCAAACTCTATTAATGCGTTTAAAAAAGTCAAAGATGGCGACCAATTAAGTAGGTCACAATGGATGAGTCCCATCTAATGGAGCTGTTGCAAACTTTTGCTACAGGCTTATTATTACTTGATTTTGGGGAAAAAACCTGTACAAATATAACGATTAAAGTATACTAAAAAATCACGAAATCCACTCCCAAACTCATAAGAAATTCTTTCAAACGCGAGTTTGTAATGGTGATCGTTGCCGCCGATTACATTGGGTTTCCCTATCTCCAGTGGTGGCTCGTGCAGTTTGGCAACCATGTGTTTTGCCATTTACACCTATGCAAATATATCGATTTCTTGGGAGTGCAATGCACCTCGTAAAGATCGATTATTTTACATAGGTTTAAAAGGAGACGATCCATTGTTGCCACATTGCACGAGCGGCCCCATTGCCTATCTCAATTAGCTCCATCCTCACTAGGTGTTCTCGTGACACCACACAAGAAGAAGGAGAAGCGTACAATTTCAGTAGCGAGGCGTGAAATTTGGCAACGTTTCTTTTTTCCCCTTTAAACACATTAGAAAGGTCGAAACATCTGGTCATCGCCGATGACCGAAGCATTCGATTCTTTCAGTGAGCTTAAATGGATAAAGTACATCAATGTTAAATTTCACGCCTCGCTATTGTACAATTTCCATAAAGATTAATGCGGCAACGGCCGCCATTATACGGTCTCGCGTTTGAATGCATTGTATAAGTTTGGGAGTGAATTTAGTGATTTTTTAGAGAGCTAATCATTATTTCTACAGGGGTTTTCCCCGTATTCAACTATTAATTCGCCTGTAGCAAAAGTTTTTAACAGCTCCTGTATTCGCAAAATGAGAGCGAACGATTTGAAAGGGTATAAGACATCAATACGATGATACAGAGTGATAAATATGTATTAATTTAGATTATAAAGGGGTGATTACAACGACACAAGTTCACTAAAGCTTGTTATTAAAACGACGTAAGGATAGAGTACTCGTGCTCGAGAGTATCGAGAGATTTGGAGAGCGCAGTTCCACGGAGAATCGCCGAAAGCATACACCGAAAAAAACTACGGTGAAAATAACCATACGGATACCTGATTTTGGCACCTGCCAGATGTTATGGTAATGTTAACCAGAAGTATACTATGTTTTGACTAGAACTAGGTGATGTTACCTGATTGCATGTCGAATTTACTCAAAGTATCGGTAAATGTACCATACTTCTGGTCAAGTTTACCATAACATCTAGCAGGTGCCAAAATCAGGTATCCGTATCGTTGTTTTCACTGATCTTTTTTTTTCCGCGTAGACCATTGAAAATAGAAGAGGAGTTTCTTATGGGAGTATCAGTTCTACGTGGGGGCCTTCCCTTATTCCTGAACAGCTCCATTGTATTTTTCTCCAATCGCACATAAATCCATTCAAACGATCGAATTTGAGCCTAGCATATTCCCATTTGTTCCATCTTTGACACGAGTTTAAAAAGGAAGGATTACGACATTGACTGATTTGCCATTGCTCACCTTGGTTCATGCCACACTTTCAGTGATCCTGCTTATTGCAACGAAAACCGCGCAAAGTGCTGCAAAAATGTCGCATCCAAATTAAAATTCAGTATCAACATTGCTATACCGCTAATCCTATGAGTGAGTAAAATTTATTTAATGTTGTAGCTGCATTTGAGCATTGAAAACGTCTGACACACATTCTTGGAGAGAGCAAACAAAAAAAGTATTGCAGCGAACATGCGTCTGATTCATTGAAAGAAACAAAAAAAAAAAAAAAAAAAAAAAAAAAAAGAAGAAGAAAGGAAAAAGAGAGAGAGAGAAAGAGAGAGAGAGAGAGAGAGAGAGAGAGAGGGAGAGAGAGAGAGAGAAACACAATTATGCCATTTATCGCTGCTAATTATAAACGCGCGCGCACAAATCCGCATCTCACACTGGATCAAAACATGAATTTTTTTCGGACACGAACATTTTTTATTTAACTATACTTCAAAAACATTTTAGAGTTGGAATTTTCTTTCAAAAACCAAGTTATTTGACCCATTTTAAGCTCTAAAATCAATGATTTTACACATTTTTAAAATGAACTGTTCCTTATTATATTGACTATGGTTTGTAAAATTATCTACGCTGACGTTTTGCGTGTATTTAATTAATATGACATTTTTCAATTCACCGATGTATCCAGCGTTTGAGAGAATATTGAACAGTTCAGTTTAGTTTATGATTATTAAAATACAAACCTAGACTCTAATGATCAGTAATTATTTTCTCAACTGGATGCAGTCATTATTGACTTTTATAAAACTTGCGGATATTTTAAGAGTTTAACGGTGATTCCACCGATTGAGAAATGATTACAGATCAGGACACTACAGTCATAAACTAAACTGAACTTTAGTAGTATTTTCTTTATCATACCACTATAATCATCGGTGAGTTGAAAGCTGTCACTAACCCTTTCAATTCCACTCCCGAATATACTCATTTTCGTTACATTGGATCTGCCTCACACTCTGAGAAGAACATTCAGGTGACTCAACATCCCTAACGGCACACTCAATCCCGGTTTAGTTTCAATCCAGCTACTCGAAGGATTGACAAACCGACGATTGCCAATCTGATTTTAATCCGATTTCAATACTAGTTTACAAGCGGCACGGGGATGATCAGCTCCGATATCCGGATTGGAATCGGCTTTAACCAGGATAAACACGGACTCCTCAAACCTATGAGAACCCGTTTTCAATCAGTATCAAACCTAGATTGACAGTCGGATAATCACCAGGTGTACAAGCTTCGTGAAAGACGGATCGGAAACGAATTTAAATCCGATTCAAACTGCGTACTGGACCCTGCCACAAATTGGATCCGAACCGGTTTCAAGCCAGTTCTCTGAACATGGTTCAAGATGGATTTAGAAACTCATAAAAAAGGACTTCAAAACGGTTTCAAACTTGCTACAAGAAGCTTCATCGACCTAGTTTCAAGTGAGCTTTCAGCCGATTTCTGAATCGTCCAGTCGGTTGGCCAGTTTAGTGCCTCGTCTTGAAACTCGATTGAAACCGAATTAGTCGAAGTACACTGAAAAAAAAAAGTGGTAAAGTCAAGTTCACAGGGGGTTGATTTAACTATTTCAAATACTTAAAAGTATGGACACCACTATTATTACTTGATTGAACTATTTCAAAGTGAGTTAAGTATACTCTTCGGGATTAGTTCAGATAACCTCTTCATTTTTTGAATCAACTCAACCTATTGGTCAAAATTACTATTTGCCGAATAATCTAAGTTTTCGGCATTGGTAGTTTTTACTATTTCATTGGGTCGCGGAACCCATGCCAATGTCTGAATTTACTATTTGCAATGAGTTGAAAGAACTAATTGCAAATGCTTCCACTAACAAATCCTCATGCTAGAAAATACTACTTGAGATGCTTAATTTTACTATTTGAAAAGCTTGATTTGACAATTTGGAATGCTTGGCTTCACTATTTGAAAAGCTTGATTTGAATATTTGAAATGCTTGACTTTACTAATTCACTAAAAAAACGTAATAAATAGCGCACTCTGGTTGTGAAATTGTGTACTAATTTCACTTGTCGTTGTTGTTGTTGTGGAACAGTTGTTGGACATGTAATCACACAATTCATCGACATACAGAGGATACACATTGAAATTACATACACAGACATATAGACATATATTAATTGCAGTTACAAATTTTACCTGAAGGTGGTGAGGTTTGAACCCGGGTCGCATCGGTGACAGACAAGCGTCCTATCCATTGAGCTAGGATTGCTCGCGTAAAGTCACGACGAATATTTCCTATTTATTATAGTTTTATGAAATCCAACTAATCAAATGCTAGAAGTTACTAATTGGAAGAGTTGTGTTGACCTTTTTCATACTCCATTCAACTCATGCAATTGTTTGATTTTACTAATTCTTCGCAGTTCATCTTACTTTTTCTGATGGTTGGTTTTACTATTTCAATGCTAGAAGTTACTAATTGGAAAAGTTGTGTTGACCATTTTCATACTCCATTTAACTCATGCAATTGTTTGATTTTACTAATTCTTCGCAGTTCATCTTACTTTTTCTGATGGTTGGTTTTACTATTTCAATGCTAGAAGTTACTAATTGGAAAAGTTGTGTTGATCTTTTTCATACTCCATTCAACTCATGCATTTGTTTGATTTTACTATTTCTTCGAAGTTCATCTTACTATTTCCGGGGGCGCCATATTAGATTTCCCCTTTGGGGGGGGGGGGGGGCAAGGCCCTCCAAAATTTTGGATTACTTTTTTTTTTTTTTTTTGCCGTGCATCTTCAAAACAATCTCTCTGACTTGATTTTTCGGCCACCTTAAAAATCCTTGTGGGGGGATTGCCCCCCCCCTGCCCTCCCCAAAATGGTGCCACTGCTAGCGCCCAAGGCTATAGCCTATGGTCTAAACCTCACCACCTTCGGGTAAAATAGTCTATTTCTTATGGGTTATAGTAAATATTTTTTTGGGGACAACATAGAAGGTTTAACATAGATTTTTCCCCCCACCCCCTGTCTAACTTTTGAACGAGTTGAGATAAAAAGTTGCAATTTAGACCATCATTCATCGTTTTAGATGAATTTTTTTTGGGCGGTCAAACCCCCCTCCCCCCAACAGGGCCCCCAGGGGGGCTTTCTCAAAAATTTCAAATAACAGCCTCTTTTTTGGGATATCTCGTTCAAAAGGGCATAACATTCTAAGACTGTTTGCGCAAATCGAAGGTAAAATATGCAATATAAACTCCCTTAAGCACGAATAGTTATCTATCTATGTAATGCGATTGTTGATGTTAAACTAATACTCTGTTGTCCGTTACGGCAAATGCGTGGATGTGAGGTATAAAAACCTAACGAGTAACAAAACCGTGGTACAAACTTTGCATGCCCAATATGATGTCAGATTCAACGCACGTCGAGTTTGCTTTGGTGAGACATAGAACTGAAATGTACCATTTATCAAATGTACAAACAATAAACATTCCTAACAGTGTAGGTATATAATATGAAGTGCCATGCAAAATGCATAATTCAGCAATTTACGGGCTTTATATGTGAAACAGTAAATTTTCCTAAAAATTAGTAGATTCAAGACATTACATTTGTTTACGTTAACAAAAGGAAATGTTGGATCTAAACATTTCAAATAGTACATGGTGTCATGCAAATTGCATAATTTGACATATACGGGCGCTTCATGTGAAATAGTAACTTTGACTCAAAATTAGTAGATTTAAGACATTGCATTTGTTTAGGTTAACAAAAGGAAATGTTGGATCTAAACATTTCAATTAGTACTTGGTGTCATGCAAATTGCATAATTTGACATTTCCGGCGCTTTATGTGAAATAGTAACTTTGACTCAAAAATTTGTAGATTTAAGACATTACATTTGTTTGGGTAAACAAAAAGGGAAAAGTTGGATCTAAACATTTCAAATAGTACGTGGTGTCATGCAAACTGCATAACTCGGCAATTTACGGCGCTTTATGTGAAATAGTAACTTTAACTCAATATTAGTAGATTCAAGACATTGCATTTGTTTAGGTTAACAAAAGGAAATGTTGGATCTAAACATTTCAAATAGTACTTGGTGTCATGCAAGAGGTATAATTTGATATTTACGGCGCTTTTTGTGAAATAGTAACTTTAACTATTTCCGATTACTTAAATCAACAATTTTTTTTTTTGGAATAACATTATAAATAGTAAAACTGACTAAGCGGACGGTTGGTTGGTTTAACTTTTCTTACTAGAGTAGAACTAACTATTTGAGATTGGCTAAAGTAACCCGCTGCTGCTTTAAAACAACTAATTTCATCTTACTATTTGCAAATAGTTGAGGTTACTCGTTCCTTTTTTTTCAGTGTACTTGCAACCGATAGGAATCTGATTCCAACAAGGATCAAACTTAGCTAATCAATCGGATAGACGTCAGGTTCAAAAGCTCCATATAGAAATGGAATCCGATCCAACCTCATGCCAGCCTTGTGAACCGAATTCAAGTCGGATTTAACCCGCTGTAAAGACGGTTTTAGTTTGGGTCGGATCACGTTCGTCAATTTTTTTTGCGGACATGTAAGCCATTTCAAGCCATCTACAATTCGCGTTCAATCCGGTTCAAATAACTGTTTTGAAACCGGATTTGAAAGTAGAGTTCTTGATCCGTTTAAACCCGTGTTTAACCCAATTGATAGAACACGTTTGAATTTGGTTTTAAAATAGTTTGAAGTAGGGTTTATAACCCTCCATGAAAACAGTTTGAATCAAGGTGAAATCTAGCTATCCAATTTTTGGTGCGGACATGTAAGCCATTTCAAATCGTCTACAATTCGCATTCAATCTGAATTGAATAACCTGGTTTGAAACCGGATAGGGAAGCGGAGTCAACTTAGTTCGCGGCTTCCGCCGAGAGAGTGCTCCACCATATTTTTGCGAAACGTTACTCGCGTTTACTTGGCCCCGAGCTGCGAACGACCTCCCCACTGAAACTTGGTACTGTTGGGACATCTCCATCAGTACATTCTGGTAATGGATTCACCCTAGGCCCACGTAGAGTGCCTAAAAATTGGTTTAGCGAGTCTAACCTAAACATTAACTCAAACTTATGACTATAACTTTCTATCAGATTGAAGTTGGTCTAGTACAGTTCATTACGAACTTGGCTGCCATCTGGATTCAATCTGATTAATCAAGTTTAGATACGGTTTTTGAGAGTCATTCAAGTCGCTTAGCTACACTTTGCATTCAATCCGGCTTGAGTAACTAGTTATAAAACCGGATGGGGACGAAGCTTGGTTCTCGATCCGAAATATATCCATGTTGAACCCAACTGATGAAACAAGTTAGAAAACATCTTTAAATCAGCTGAAAGTAGGGTATATAATCCTCTTCATAATCAGTTTGATTTCGGGTTAAATCCGGCTGTTCAGTTTTTAGTGCGGACATGTAAGCCATTTCAAGCTGTCAATAATTCGCATTTAGTCTGAGTTGAATAATCTAGTTTGAATCCGGTTAGGCATTCGGGGTTTAAAACTGGAGAAACCCTTGATTGAACCCCGTTAATGATTCAAGTTGGAAAGCGTCTTTAAATCAGCTTGAAAAGGGATTCACAATCAACGGCTAAGATTGCTTAAATCCGAATCAAATCTAGTCAGTCAATTTTTTTTTTGCGGACATGTAAGCCATTTCAAACTATCTATAATTCGCATTCAACCCTGCTTTGATAATCTCGTTTGAATCCGGTTCGGAATCGGTGGTTTGAAATTGGGAATAACCCTGATTGAACCCCATTTTTGAAACAAGTTGAAAAACGTTTTTGAACCAGTTTGAATAAGAGTCTATGATGCGTGGCGAAGATAGCTAGAATCCTAGTCAAATCTAGTTAGTCAAATTTTTTTCCGGACATGTAAGCCATTTCAAACTGTCTATAATCCGGCTTAAATCCAGCTTGTGTTAATCAGGTTTGAAACCGGATTGCAAAACTGGATTGAAATCGGTTGACTGGTTTGCCAAACCGAATTGAATCCGGTTTCAACCTCGAAATGTGCCGTTAGGGGCAGTCTATTATTAAATTTGATGAGTATACGAACTCAGTTGTTTATTGCACTAACCATTTTGTTGATTTTACAATTCAATTTGTTGAATTATCAATCCCGATTGTTGATGTAACAAACTGGATTGTTAATTTACCTTGTTGGATTGTTGATTTAGCGAATCGGATTGTAAAAATCAGCAAAATGGCTATAGTTAAATCAACAAATGCATGTGTATTCACCATTTTAAACAATAGACTGTTGTAATAAATCATTTTTTTTTTTTCAGTGCAACATTTTTGTTTTTTCACTGACAGAAATTACTCCAAGTTGTTGACATTTGCAACATGATCTTTCAAAAAGCGCCTTAAATTAGAGGGATAGGCAAATTCAACTCCCCGGAGTAGGAATATTTATCTACCCACATAAATGAAGCAAGCAAACGGAGATTTGTCTCCGTGACCTGGGACCAAATAATGTTAAGTCCGAGCATTGAATTGCGTGCATCTTGCGTGCGGTTTCGACCAATCAGAGAGCTTACGCACGGTCATGTGACCGTGCGTAAAGTTACGCTCGGGCCCTAACATTACTTGGTCCCTGGGAGTAAAAGGGTTAAATATACACAAAGCGGCAGATTTGAAAATTATGTCCGAAAAATTCTTGGTTTCGGCCCACTGTGCGTTGCGTCGCGTCATCCGCACACACACGCTTATTAGCGTTAAGTTTTACTCTCTTGCCATTCATTCAACTTTAAGAGCGTAGATCGCGGTCTCGGAGTCCGAGCACCGGTTTACCGGTTTCTTCCCCGGCAAATGGTGGTGGATGGTGGTGGTGGTGAAGGCGGTGACTGTATAGTGTATGTATATACGAATACGATCGTTTTATGAAAATCGAATCGACTCGAAAATATAAATTGAAATAAACCCAAGGTCATTTACTAGATCGCGAGTAGCGCGGCTACTGATCCGATTGACGACTCTATCCATAAGCTATTAATGCACCTTGCGGCGCGGAGCACAGTGATCGGATGATCGAATAAAAATGATCAAAAATCAGTGAATAAAAATAATCATATCTGTCGACCTTTGAAGCCTGATTTTTAAACTTTTTGATAACATTTCTAGGTTTTTTTTTTTTTTTTTTTTTTTTTTTTTTTTTTTTTATAGACACTTGGTCTAAACAAGCACATTGAAACTATATCTATCGATTTATCATACAACTTATTTTTTTTCTCATACAATATAATCTCTTACTAGCTAAATAAATAACTTGGTTTTTAAATGGTTACATTAACCGTTTACAGGTTTAAATTACATGGAAAAAGTTGTTTATTGTGATTGAAATTGGTTTTGAAAGTTCGAGTAGGTAATAAATTTGGTGAGAACTTTATTTTTTGATTTTTAACCTCTTTTTGACGATCTTAGACTACTGTGCGGCGGTGCGGCGCGTCAGCTGGATGCACTTGACTCGGAGGTACTCACTCTCGCTGACGCCCGCGCGCCGCTGCTCACCGCTGAGGCATTGACCCCTTTTAAATTGAAGTTTGTCGTATACAAATTCAGGGAACAGTTTTTTTTTTTTTTTTTTTTTTTTTTTTTTTTAATATCATGCTTTTCGTTGACACGCCACTTCTTGTTGTCACCGCGCAGTGGGTGAGTTATTGCAGCGCGACAGAAAACAACGAGTTACATAAATGTAAATAGAGTGTGTTACGTAAATAATTAGTAACAATAGTTAAGAGTCTTGATTTGTTTATTTAACCAATCTTTGATAAAAAAAGACTCAAATTAGTAAGATTAAATAATATGGCTCTTGCAAACTTTTGCTGTGAGCAAATGCATAGTCCAATCTGATGTGAAAACCAGCGAAAATCACACTATAAGAAAATCTAACATCTAGTAATAAACGCACATGTTTTTCTCATTAATTTCAATCAAATTTTGCTCATCATGGATAAAATCGGGAACGCTGACTTGAAAAATAATGCATATAAGTAAACTACGTAACTCGTCCCAATTTTTCACGCATATAGAACTATTTTTTTGAAGTTTTCAGGATAAAGTTTAAACTGTGGATAAACTAGGATCTTTCGATCAAAACTAAGGCTGAATTTGAACAATGCAGGTCAATTTACGTCAACATTGACTCGTAATACAAGGAGATTGGTCTAATCGTCAGAAAAAAACGTAGTTTTGTGTCTATAGGGACCCTAGATTTTTGCTCACTGGACACATATTTTGTATAAGCGTAAAAATCCCATTCCAGATGTTCCTTGAGGCCCTCTGACAATCCTGACTTTTTTTTCGCGACTTCAAAAAAAAAAAAAAAAAAAAAAAAAAACAAAACCAAATGAGACGTTGAAAAATAAAACGGGATATGACCATTGAATTGTTGCAACGAATGTTCAATGGCTTCAAAATAAAAATCCGCCATCCACACAGACAAAATTTTAAACAGAATTTCTTTCTTGCGATGAGTGATTTTTCCTTTTTTTTTCCTTGAAAACCGACAGTAGTAAATTCATTAAGTTGTTTAAACACTAAAAAAGAAGTTTCTCAATCTTTGCGACAACTGATGGTGCACACCCTTTAATCCATGTCAACACCTCAAATGGATTGGGCTATTGGTATAATGTTCTCTGTTTTTTTTTTTTTTTTTTTTTTTTTCCAATTTGCATCGTATACGCATAGCAAACAACTCCTTTTTTCTGCAATAATTCTCAGGGCATGCAACTGCATTTCTTGTATTTTATCCCCCTCCCTCTCTCACTTGATATTCTGATCACCTCCAAACCTTTGGGAGAAGATAAGGAGGAGAAAGTTCACACCCTTCGATTCCGACCCCCCCCCCCTCCAATGGCGATACTGTTAGATTCACACAGCAACTAGCCACCATAGGGGTAATTAACAGACGGGTAATGGTACCGTGACATACCGGTGCCAAGAGAAAGTTGTCTCTTACTTGTCACTTCTTGATGGAGTGACAGTATTATAAAATGATAATCTCCCATCATAAGTGCCCAACATCGCCATTACTGTCGCGAGTTCAAAAGCATTTTTTGAGTTTAGGAGCGGATGTGGTAAATTGCTGTTTGTGCTATACTTGTTATTTTTGGAGGTTTTTTCTCCCAGTCGACCCTTCACGGAAAAAAGTAGTTGGTAAGATTTACCATCATGATGACTGATTTCTGCACCTGCCAAAAAGATGGTAAACTTTACCAGATATTGGGTTGAAAAGAACAAGTGTCTGGTTCATTCAACCATAGGCGGCGCGTATAAGGGGCTATTGGGGCTATGGCCCCCCCCCCCCCCACTTTTTTGGGGACGAGGGGCTAAAAAAATTTTTGAACGAAAAAAAAAAGAAAAAAGGGAAAAAGGAAAAAGAAAGAGAAAGAGAAAAAGAAGAATGGACAAACGTTATCAATTCCTCATCGCCATCTGTCTGCTTCATTCAGAAGTTACTAAGGAAACGAGACTGTCACCTTTTGTTTATATTCTTCAAAAATTTTCCTAACCAAATTGTTTCAAGTGTCTATTTAGTCCAAATTTTCAGTATTTTTAAATTTTAGTCCCTTTCAAGTCAGAATCACAAGTGTTCCAAAAGAAATAAAAATGGTTATGTATCCCCCCACCCGCCTGCGTCAAACTTTATTTTGAAAAAGGTGAAGAAAGAAAAAAAAAAGAAAGAAAGAAAGAAAGAAAGAAAGAAAGAAAAAAAAAAAACTGTTGATTTTTAGCCCCCCCCCCCACTTTTTGACCCCACGCGCCGCCCATGCATTCAACCCGATATACGGTCAACTTTACCATCTTTTTTGCAGGTGCAGAAATCAGTCATCACGAAGGTAAATCTTACCAATTATTTTTTCCGTAAAATCGCCTGCTGAAAAAGCGTGCGCGCTACAACCCCACTCTATGGTTGGTTGAATACCTTTCAGCGGCGGCTCGTGCAATGTGGCAACAATGGATTTCCCCCCATTTAAAACTGTGTAAAATAATCGATTACTTGGTGAGGCGCAGCGCCTCACCTAGTATCGACCTTTTTGCATACGTTTAAATGGCAAAAGTGCACGGTTGCCAGATTGCACGAGCCGCCACTGATACCTTTTTGACATAATCATAACTAGCCGAACCATTAAGATGATTCCAGGGTCTATTAGCTCCAACCAAAGCTACCGATTTGCGTAGATTTAATGATATTTTGAAATTCACCGAAGATTCCACCGGTCGAGAAAAGATTACATGGTTCAATTCAGTGTATGACTGTAATGCACGAAAATACTCTCATCTGTAATATTTTCTCAATCGGTGGAAATGCCGTTAATTAATTCAAATATCCGCAAGTTTTCAAAGTTATCGACGATTCTATACCGGTTGAGAAAAGATAAAAGATGCTAGTATTTTCGTGCGTTACAGTCATACACTGAACTAAACTCTGTAATCTTTTCTGAACCGGGTGAATCTTCGCTGAATTTCAAAATGCCGTTAAATCTACGCAAATCGCCAGCTGTGGTTCCAACCGTAGATACCGCGTCGCGTCGCGCTGCTCAAAATGTCAACAGTTTTTGGCTAAAATTGACGAATTTACGCTAAAAACTCGAATTTTGAGGAACGTCAACACTTACGATCATACTTCAGGAAGATACTCTGAAAGTTTCAAGCAGAAACACTCAAAAATAAAGCCGGAAATTATGAAATACGAAAATTCCCATAAGCCTCAATGAGTGCGAGTGAGGCAGATGGACGTATTACCACTCGCACTCACTCTCACTCACTAAGCTTATGGTGAAATGAATTTCATAATTTACGGCTTTAATTCTAAACCAATTTCGCTCGTTTTGGGCTCAAAAAATCCATAAAAAAATTTGGCAGGTGCTGACGTTTTTGGATTTTGCGTTGTATCTATGGTTTCAGTTTAAAACTTCAAAAACACGACTTTTCCGAAAAGCGACTAGTGGCGCTATCCATCGGATTGAAATCTGAAAAAGTTTCGCCTGGAATCACCTTAAGACGACTGTATTAGTCTGAGCCGAACCAACTGTGCGTCGCGGGAAAAATCAAAGATCAATCAATTTATACAGCGAGATTGTCGCATGTCTTTCCTCAATTCAATGACCACCAAAAAAATTCAAGATTCACTTTTTTTTTCCTCTTTTAATTGAGCTCCTCCCACGAAGGTGCAATGCTCAATGTTAAACCGCATTTGCGGAGACCTTCAAGGTAGACGCACACAAGAAAAACGCGCGGTAAAAAGAGATGAGCGCTTTAGAGAGCAAAATGATTGCCAGATTGTGACAGAAAAGCTCCGGTAATTATAACTTTTAACAAATCCTCGTGTAATTGAAACTCTCCTGACATGACCCTTATTTTATTCTCTTTCCCTTCTCCTCCAGGACAGAGAAATCAAGAAGCATGTCTACACACAAGTTTGATTCATTTGCAAAACTGGGTCAAATCATGAAGGGTAGATTGTTAGCCCTACCTTAATCATGTAAACTAACCAAACTTTCGGTACACATACCTTAAGACCAGTTTCACCTTATCCGAGCTGTCATTTTGTTAAATAAAGGTACATCTTGACAATCTGAACTTTAACTAACTGATTTTTTTTCAATCAAAATTTCGAACTTTTTTAAAGATATATATTTCTTTTTTTTTCAATTAAAATGTCGGATTTTTATAAATTAGTATATATTTCTTTTTAATGTCTGAAAAAACGAGGTTTTTTTTTTTTTTTTTTTTTTTTTTTTACTACTTTCACCTACATTTCCAAAAGAAAAATCCACAAATTCATTTGTTTTTCAGACAACTATAGCTTCTCTCATCTGTTCAAGATAAAAATTGTTCTAAAAAAAATATATATTCAGGGTGTCCCGAAATTCATAGTAAATATTTTTACCACGTATTTTTGGGGCCAAAATAAGGCTTTTTTTCCTATGAACACGTGTCTGAAAATGCCCCCCCCCCCTCGGAGCTACAGCCCCCCAAAGTTTAAAAAAAACAAATCGGGTTTTCTTCGATTCTAGCAACGGATCTAAATGAAAATGGATGAAAGTTGGATCCTAGAGGTAACTTTAGGCGTTTTTTCCGATTCCGAGGTCAAAAATTCCCGAAAGGGTCAAGAAGGGGGGGTGGGGTTTGAGGGGGGTTCAAATTTTAAATTGAATAATTTCTTTAGTACTCCGTAAGAAAATGAGAAAAGTAACAAAAGAATCTGATGGAACAAAACAAAAGGAACACTTTTGATTTCTTGTGTTTTTTTCATAAGACACACGGAAAACGAGTAAAATTGATTTTTGCCGGGACCGCACAGCCCGATAGCGCTGTTTCAGTGCCGCGCGTTCCGTCGAGTCGATCGTTGAGTCAATTGAGTGCACAGAGCAGCGCTATCGGGCTGTGCGGTCCCGGCAAAAAATTGATTTTACTCGTTTTCCGTGAGTCTAACTTGCCTACGAGAACCCTATAAAACTGTAAAAATACTTCTAAATGCTCAAATTTGAGATTTAAGGAATCCGACCAATCATAAAGACGACCGAAATGGCCGCACTGTGGTTTATCCAGTCACTGTAAGTACATGTAGAGAGTTAAGACAGGTGGAACCATGGGCGCCGCCATTGGATGCGATTTTAACTCATTTAGTTACATTCAGAAGGTCGTTGTTGTGTTTTGGTCCACTGCAAAGATTACATTGCCGCAGAGTTTCTAACAGTGTAATCTTTCACTGCTTTTGTTGATCGACATTTATTTACGCTTTTAAAGGTTCTTTTGAGAATTTTAGACATTATTGAGGTGCATCATGATTAAAATTAACAACTCTTTTAACACAATTAACTCTTTTGATCCGTAAAATAACGCTGGACCTCTTCTTCTGTAAACAAGAGTATGTAAACAAATAAGCAAATCGCATCCAATGGCGGCGTCTGTAGAGCCTAAAACTCATTAACCAATCAGAGGTTGACTACCCTCTTATCTTAATTCTCTACATATAGGGACTCTTGTCAAGTCCAGTCAATCTTGGGACAGCCTATTCCACGCTAAATGGAATCTAAACGGGAGTCCTGCGGACACAGAATAATACAACCGGAACGGAAACTCTGTCGGATTTTGAAGCAAATTCATTTCGCGTCCGCCATGTTGGGATATAGGATGTTTACATCTGGATTCGCGCTCGAAAAAAAATATAGGACATGATCCGCGAAATTTTCATTCTGAAATGCCAATAGAATAAAAGTGAGGGCGGAAACCTAAGATTTCCTTCCAGAATTTACAGAAATAAATGCTTTTCGACACAAATCCCACATACGTCCGCCATGTTGGGATATAGGACCACAGCGTTGCCTATTGGTGCCGTTAAATTCCAAACTTGCTTCCATTGGCTTTCATGGGAGTTTCCGTTCTGATTGTATTATTCTGTGTTATTGAGGTGCATCATGATAAAAATTAACAACTTCCTCCACACTTAACTTTTTTCTCCGTAAAATACCGTTGGATCCCTTCGTTTGCAAACAAGACTATGTAAACACTGATGTGCAAAATCGCATCCAATGGCAGCATCCGTAGAGCCTAAAACTCATTAACCAATCAAAGGTTGACTACCCGCTTGTCTCAACTCTCTACATATAGGGACTCAAGTCAAGTCTAGAGTCCCTATATATGAATGAGTCAAGACACGTGAACAGAAGTGAAGAAGAAGAAGGTGTCTGAGGAGCCTGGAGGCGCGCCTCTTGTTTACATTTTTATCCAACGATCTTCCAGCCAAAGATTACTTATACATGTATTCGTGTGTAAGTAATCTTTGTTAGGTCAACCAAACCTCCAATACCCGTTGGCTTCACTACCTGTTTTAAAAGTAATGCGTGAATTTTATTCTGTTCTGAACACATTCTCATCAATTTCTAATTCAAATGTCATCGGTACAAACAAGCTAAAATTTCCGAAAGTTTCCTTAATGCTGGGCAGCAGTGAATGTGGCTTCATGAATATATAAACAAGAGGCAAGCCTCCAGGCTTCATAGACCCCTTCTTCTTCTTTACTTTTCAGCAGCCAATCAGAGATGGAACCTCGTTTGGCGAGACTCTTTCATATATAGGGACTCTAGTCAAGTCCAGTCATTCTTGGGACAGCCTATACCACGCTAAATGGAAAACAAACGGCGGGGACCAATAAATGTACGGTACACACGGGCTTTAGGTCGTACCTAAAAATGGCGATTCTAACCTCACATTTCTTTAACGGCACATCGGAATGTTGGGTCCACTCCCAACTTTACGTTACTTGGGGCGGGTCTAGAGCCTCTCTAACCCACCCTAAGTGCTATTTTGAGGTTAGTTTTGTGGTTGCGCCATTTTAAAACGGTCCGATGCGGTCCGTTGGCTGGTGGCCGATGCTTGTTGAAGTACTTAGGGCGGACTTGGGGCGGACTTGGGGCCGAGGACCGTGTGACCGTTCATTTATTGGTCCCTGGAGTCCTGCAGAGATTCGAGTTCTTCGTTATTCGCGATTATGCGTAACTTGGCAACGGTGACCGCGGATGGCTCATATAATCTGCCGCATCGGTTCTTTGTCGCATATCGCATCTCGCATCTCTGCATCGTTTCGTCGTCGAGCCGCCGTCGCATCGGCCCGCATTCGTCATGTGTGTGTGCAAGGTCCCGTTTGATTGCGTGTAAACTACCATCAAACACGCCGCTCCGCTACCCCCGCCCTGCCTCAATGCGTCGCCTGTTTAGTGTTTATGCGTTGTCATCGAATAAACGATTGTGGATGGGGACGCGACGCTTTCGGCCTGGTGCGGCGCTCACGCTCACGCTCACGCATTGGCATCGCGTGCTAAACGCTGATCCTTAAAGACAGACAAGGAGCCTGGAGCCCGGAGCGAGCCCGCATGCATGGCCCGAACATTATCTTTGACATTTCGTGAAGCGGAATCCTCGCATGCAGCAGCGAGCGTTCGCCGCCAAATACAAAGTGATCGCCGTAGCATTGTGTGTGTATAAGATGCTTAGGATTTGACAATATTATAGCCAAAACTTTGATTAACCCCTATAACTTTATTTGAACGTGTTGGGTGTTTTTTGGTGTTATTCTCAAACAACACCATCTTAGAGTTGAAAAAATTTTAAATTCTAAAATTGTGAAATTTCCTGGTCCACCTAAACTATAGGGACTGAGAGATCACAACATTGATTTTTGAGTAAAATTGCGGCCTAAATTTACTCTAATTTGGTAAAAAAGAAAAAACCCGTTTTAAGTGGGTCGTTAACGACCCAATGGGCATGTATGGGTTAAGAGTGTTGCATTTTTAAAGGCTTTCGGAGGGCACATGCGTATCGACATTATTACTTCGGCGTTAAAGAAGCCAACAGTTATCCCTGGTTAAAAATGGTCCTTGAAAGTCCTTGCAATCTACATGCAATAAGGATTGCCGTGAAAATGAATGGAAATCCTCAAGACTTTTTCCGTGCAATGGGTCTGTTGCAAACTTCTGCTACACCGAGTGCACGTTGAATCGAATGTAAAATAGTCTGAAAAGTCCATTGGTGGCATCAGAAAGTCATAATATGCAATAATAAACTCACAAGAGGCGTTTAATGAAATCCAATATGGCGGAGAAATATCGAGCAATTTGCATGCATGCGCCACGAACATCCAAGGATAGCCAACCTCACAATATCGCGATCACAACCAATCACAACGTAAACAAACACATAACCTCTACCTCCAGTGAGGTTGTCAAAGTTGGCTATCCTGGAATGTTCGTGGTGCATGCATAAAAATTGCTCGATATTTCTCCGCCATCTTGGATTTCATTAAACGCCTCTTGTGAGTTTATTATTGCAATTTATGACTTTCTGATGCCACCAATGGACTTTTCAGGCGATTTTACGTTCGATTAAACATGCACTCTTAATCGGTGTAGCAAAAGTTTGCAACAGACCCATTACATGAGGCGATCCTTATGATTTCCATGGAAATCCTTATTGCATGGAGATTTGGGCAAGGGTTTTCGCCCAACAACCTGGAACAATAGAGGGGTTATTCTACGTTACAAGTCCTATCTCAAAGTGCGACAGCAAGGCCAATCTGAGTCCAATCTGTTTGTATTTTTTTTTTTTTTTTTTTTTTTTTTTTTTTTTTTTTTTTTTTTTTTTTTTTTTTAAATCTTCAATCAAAAATTGTAATTATTCAGTGGAAATTGATTTTAAACGAAAGAGCAAGTGTTTCATGGTTGTGATCCAATTTTTTTCGTGACTTCACACTAAACAGGTCTATTTAGAGCCAGTCCACCCCTGTTCTAGATAATGTCTATTCATGCATATATCACCTTGAGTAAATAAGTAGGAGAGGTGTACTCACCTAATTTCGATCTTTGGTTATTCTTTTGAGTCTGAGTTGTTGACGTCGAAAGCGGGGCCGACCCCGTGGAAGATGCGTCGGTTGCCGCGCCGGCTGATTGGTGAGTCGCAGCGTCGACATCGACCCTACTGGTTATGAAGATGGAGGACTGTTCCTCGATGCAACCGTCACTGACGCTACTGCTGCCGTAGGAATCGTCGTCGCCCGATTTCAATCCGCACAGCCTAGCGACTAGCCTAGACACGGGATTGTCGTCACGGCGACATGTCTTCTTGACAACGAACTCTATATCCGTAGGAATATTGATGGCGTCCAGTGACTTCTTCTGAGCCTCAAGAAGATGCGACGGAACGAATTTGACCTTTGATAAATTCTGTCGGAAAAAGTGACGCCTCTCGTCACGGTTCGCCGTGAAGTTGCCACCTGGGATATTTATCGAAGGGTTCTTCATTATGAACGAACTGATTGTAGGACTAACACAAACACTGTCCGAAAAAAAAAAAAAAAAAAAAAAAAATCTATTCGATTTCACAACTCACTTTCGATGAATTCACTCTTGCGATAAAGATTCATTATAAACGAATATTCATGTATAAAACACTCATGAAATATTAATTTTACGATAAACGCGGCTATATTTCTGAACAAATTATAAATTTTGACAAACACCGTAACAAATGAGAATCTCGTGATTTCTTTTACGACACACTGATTAAAAAAATTCTCATGCAACTATCCAATCGAGACTTACTCGCGAGTTCCATGAACTTTTTGCTTTTATGTGTTAGCGGTTGTTAATGTACCGAATGGTTAAACTAACATTGTTTTGATAAAACACACTCATTTCATTAACTTTTCTTTCATCATTTCACAACCGGCGAAACTGTGACCTATAAACTCGAGTGTCCTTGTTGGGGTTCACTTTCTAGTTTTCGACCGAGAAAATGGAAACACTTCCGATGAATTCCAACGAGCTAAAAGCGTTTGTTGCGGGTCACTGGGTTTTAGGGGTTGGTTTGATACTTTTTCGGAGAATCTGTGAACAGACAAACAGAGTTGAGGGATAACTGACCGGAAAGATAATATGAGAATAGGCAAGAAAAAGCAAACAAAAGAATCATAAGAAAAAATAATTAAACACCCTGGTAAAAATGGTCCAAATCCAATTCTCCATACATAGTATGGATACGCACGCGTAGATCCACATGTATCACCACCCTAGTAAAAAATTTTTGTTGACCACCAACACAATTTTACTGGCACCAACAGAATTTTACTGACTGCCAGTAAAATTCTGTTGGTGCCAGTAGAATTTTGTTGGTGCCAATACTTTTTGTGACCGATCAGTAAAAATTGTGCTGGCAGCCAACAGAATTTTTGATGGTCGGTCATAAGAAGCATTGGCGCCAACAGAGTTTTGTTGGTGCCAATACTTCTTGTGACCGACCATCAAAAATTCTGTTGGCTGCCAGCACAATTTTTACTGATCGGTCACAAAAAGTATTGGCACCAACAAAAGTTTTTTCGTGGCCAAATAAGCTTTTTTGATGACCAGTAAATAGCTTACGGATGAAAGGAACTTTGTTGGTGGCCATTAATTTTTTAGTGCTGTCCGGTAAACTTTTTGTTATAACTCGCAAATATCATGATGTGGAACATACGGTTGCTAAGTATGTCTCAACTTACGGTCTAGGTTTTGACTTTCTCAAGTTTCACAAAACTAGAACATGGCTATGTTGACGGTTTAAAACGTCCAGGATGTTTACAAATTATTTACCCCCATTTAGAGCTCAAAACCGACATTTCCCTAGAGATAAAGAATTAGAAATATAGTATTCAGACAACACGGACTTGAAAAAAGTACAATACTAAATAAAAATTAATCCTATCTTTTATTTTATTTTAATCAAGTGTGTATTGTAGAAACTGTATACAGTATATTTATTCTGACACATATGATACACCTGCGGGTATATTTCATCTATATAGGGATCGTACTATAGCGGGGAAAAAGAAACCTGGCCTGGATATGCAATATGTGCTACACACACCTAATACATGAGTTGAATAGTGTACTGTGCATTGCGTATTGCATACCTTGGCCGTATTTCTTTGTATCCGCTTATAAAATTTAAATGAATAATTTCCATGTATGGAAATAAATGTGTTTTTTTGAACTAAACATTGAGACACTTTACAATTGACACCGCCGCACTTACAATAAGTTAAAGAAGCTTTTAGTTGGTATGTTGTATGATATAAAATGGCACTACCTAAACAACAAATACGGCACTTTAATACTCTTTTTTTAAATGTGTTTGGAAAACAGATAACATCCGTGGTAAAATGTTCCATGTGGATAATTTGATTTCCGTGACATTATATAGATTCAAAGACCGATCAAACTTCAAGTTCCGCGACCGTTCAAAATTTGAAGAAAGGGAGTCTGACTCTGTTACACCCAGTAACAAATTGATTTTATCTCATCAAGTTTTTTTAAATACCAAAAATCTGAATGCAGAATCAGATTCCTCGACCAAAAATACCTTCCACTGCCAATTTTTATGCAAATCAGACTTAAAGTAACCATATTCTCTTTTCACAAACTTATCTACCGGATTTTCGTCAATCATACACTTCTGATCGGGGTGGTGTAACGGTTAGGTCAGCGGACTTAGAGTCGGAAGGTCTCGGGTTCGAATCCCGGTAGTGACCATAAAATTTGGAAGCTTCCGTCCGATCGGTGGACGTAGGTGTACATCCGTACATGGCTGTGAGTGAAATTATACTTTTATTAATCCCCGATATTATCCTTAAAACCCTTTTAACCAGTTAAAACTTTTTGATGGTGATCAATAAAATTTTAATGGTGGACCAGCAGAATTCTGATGGTGGTCAACAAAAACACTGAGAAATGGAACGCTGACCGGTCAACAAATTTGTTGGTCGCCAACAAAAATTTTGATGGCAACCATCAAATTTGTTGACCGGTCAGTGTTCCATTTCTCAGTGTTTTTAATGACCGTCAACAAAAAATTTTTACTAGGGCAAATCTTGAAGTTCTTTAAAACACTCCAACTGCAGATCTAATGAACCTTAACCAAAGAACTTGAAAACTCAACAAGCTTTTTAAAAAATAACTTCATAAATTTAGATTCAGTTAGAAATAAGATTACAATTAAGATTACCTGTATAAACACCCATGTACACTTAGTTTAGGAGCCGAATAGCCATAGTTGCTTTGGAACCTTAATTTTAAGATACTACTACTACTATGCATGTATATTATATCGATCTGTATGGATGTAACCATGTGTATCTATACAAATCCATACGATATCCCAACTCCATATAGATCCAGGTATTCATATTGGATGGAAAATTGGTTATGGACCATTGTTACCAGGTAAATAAGAAGTAATTCATAAGAATTTAATACACACATTTCCACCACTGGCTCTTGAACATTTTTTTTGCCACGGGTTTTTTGTATGCCACTGACAAAAAAATAGAGACGCGATTTTTATTATATTTTTTTTATAACAACTTATATAGGTCTAATTCATTGCTTGATTCGAATCGAAGCTACTTTTTCTAACAGTTTATGGACCGGATGGGTTCGCATTTTTTTTTTACCGCAACAAATTTATCTATCTAATTAAGATGAAGAAGATGCCGGGATTGGTATATTCCTCCTTTTCCATCCCATTTGAGTCCTTGTGTTATAAATAAATATTGAAATGGATGGAGGAGCGATCATGAATGCGGTGTTTTTACCTAGCAACTCCTATAAGAGTGTGTAAAGAGCAAAAAACAGAGTTACAAGGAGAAATCTTTCTTGTTGAAATTATGAAATATGTGACAGTAAATTGTTTTGTTTGCCTATGTCGGAAAGAATGAGGAAAGCAGGGGCGGAGCCGGCAATTAGGCAACTGTGGATTCTTTCCCATTTGAATGTATGAGAAACAATCGATTAGAAATTGGGCCATGGCCTCCTCAAGAATCGATTGTTTCTCATACATTCAAATGGGAAGAATCCACAGTTGCCTATAATTGCTGGTTCCGCCTATGGAGGAAAGAAGGGATAGAAAAGAAGACAAAAAAACCGGGCTGCGACAGCCAGGCCCCGCAGCTGTCAAGCAGGGCTTATATACATGAACTTTTTTAAGTATAAAGTATAACATTACAATGTGATGTCCTTTCTTGTCAAACTCTTGGTGACAAAAATCCGGAAGGAATGGATTGATGGTGCAGTACTCTCTCACCATTCTATCACAAAAAATTTGGCTCGGAACCGCGCGGATCACCCCCCCCCTCTCCCTCATCACTTGTGATTAGCAGGTTGTATAAGCAGCGCGGCGCACAGTGGAGCCGAGTTAATGGTAGAGACCGGGCACGACGTAGCTACTTTTGAATAATCACCCTGTATAGTTTGTTTTTTTATTGTAAAAACGTTCAAATACATCCCGTTCGTGTTTCTGTCCCGTTCCGATTTTTTTGTTTTTTCTTTTTTTTTCAGTGTAGTCGATTTTGATGTAAAAACCTTCCAAAATAACGCTGGCAGCACTAAAAACTTCCGAAATCCACTCCTAAACTCAATAAACGCTTTTATTTGCGCAAGTGTAATGGTGGCATAGGGCAGTAATAATGGGAGATTCCTATCTTAATTTCGTCACTCTCTCTAAGGTAAGTGACCCAAAGAAAGGTGGCCATACCTATGCTTGGGGCCATTATGCACATATAAGTCATGAGAGATATAAAAAAACTAAATATGTCAATTTACTATTCAGACAGTTGGCTATCATATGTTATTTTCATTTTTTCAAAATTTGCTTGTTTTTGAGGTTTTTTTTGCGTTTGAAAAAAGTACAGTTTTAACATCGCGCAAAACATGCAACTAAAGTGGCCACCCCTAATATTTTTGATGAACCTAAAGGTGGACACCCCCTTTTAAATTTCATTAATAAGTATTCAAATGCTTTTTTATTGTTCAAAAACGGAATCTAGACCCTAGTTACAGCAGAAGTTATAATGATTACGATGAATTGAAAGTCAAAGGTGGAATCAATTGAAGGGCTTAGCTTTTACGATTGTTTACTTCCGTGAAACTTAGCTGAAGACCTGCGAAAATGGACGTTGCAGTGTTCCGCGCCGACTGAATCGCCCGATGATCTTGATTTTTGGAGTGGGAGAAGCGAAAGCATCCTGCTACTCAGGACTAACGCCATCTATTGTCAATTCGTGTAATTAACTGAAATAAGCTGGGGTAGGCCACCTTAAGAGCCGGGCCACCTTTGGGTCACCTACCTTATGCTGACAAGGATGATTCACAGAGTAATTAGTCATCAGAATAGTGATTCATATTCGATAAATGGTACCGTGACATCTAGTTAGTGACACCGGTGTTAAATGAAAGTCGCCTCTTATTGGCCACTTCTTGATGAAGTTTAAGTATTGTCAGATGGGAATCTCCCATTATTACTGCCCTATGCCACTATTACACTCGCGCAAATAAAAGTGTTTATTGAGTTTAGGAGTGGATTTCGGAAGATTTTAGTGTTGCCATCGTTATGTTTGAAAGTTTTTACACCCGAATTGACTATTAAATCGCTTATAGCCAAAGTGTGCAATAGCCCCATTTGCATTTTTAGTAATTTATTTAATGTCCAACTCCTCACATTGTCTCGTTTCCCTGTGCGTTGTGACGGGACAAGCTACACGTATAAAAACGCACGTTTGAAGATTTAACAAAAACCAAAATTATTACCGCACTTTAGTCTGTTAAAGTTGAACTTGGCGACTGGTGAATTATGTAATAACTCTTAAACTTTGACTTTGATCGTCCGAAAATCAACGAACACGCACATGTACCCCTTTTTCATCGACGTAATTGTTTCGAGTGGTCTGTCGAGAATTTTTTCTGCAGAATTTCTAATTTTAGAATGATGCAAAACTGATGATGAACGCGATTAAAATAGTTCTGCCAGTTGTAGATTTAAAGATTAACAAAAAAAGATACACATACTATAAATTTAATCATATGGGAAAATATGAATTTGTTTTTGTTTTTCTGATTTTTTTTGCCAATCTGGAAGCACTTTCTTGAAAATTTGAATTTGCCGCGCAAAGAGCAGACTTATCCTAAGTGAAAAGATACTGAGCTGATAACCAGTGAAGGCATCAGAAAATGTTTTTTGGTTTGTTTTTCGGAAATTCATGGGTGAATATTTTATATCAAATGATATGTAGAACATCGTATGATATTTTTTGCATCAATTAACTTTAAAATCAATTCTAAAAGCTGTAACCAAACATAGTAAATGACTCATTCATAAGTGGTAACTTTAATTTTGTTTTGCAGCTCTAGTTGTTATCTCGTTAGTTCGTTCCTTCAAAAGTTAGGGTGGAAAAGAGTCGGAACGTATAATTTTTCAGGTCATATATCTTCAATGATGAACATCATGAAAACAGATCTGAGATCTACTATCATACTTTTTTCATAAAAATTGTTTAAAAAAATAAAAAAAAAGGAAAAATAACAACAACGATGAATCATCATACAGTAAAATATTAATAAAAATACTAATAAAGATAAATGTTTATAAAACCTAAAAATTTAATGAATGGGACAGTTGTAAGGGTCAACAATGTTGTGTTTTTTATAAAGAAAATGATAGTACTCGATGATTTGAGAACAATGTTGCTTTTGGGTTTTTCCAAGATGTCCCGGTTTCGGAGATACGCACGTGTAAAGTTGTAAAAAATTGGGTGTGTAGTGACGTCACTACGCGGAATCCCCATTGAAAACAATGTATGTTGGGCCAAAATCTCATCTCCGGAACATTGGACGAAATGAGAAACCAAAGCCATCTTTGTTCTCAGCTCATCAAGTACTTTCATTTTCTTTACAAAAAACACATCATTTTAAACCCTTGCAACTGCCCCATTGAGAAATTACTAAATAGAAAAAAAAATGTTATCAAAATAAAGAAAAAAAATTAATAGATAAATGAATAGATAGATAAATAAATAAATAAATAAATAAATAAACTAATAAAATAATTGATAGATAAATAAACAAAGAGCTGAACTATTAAAACCGCAACAATAAACTATGTAATTAATTATACTGATATTTCTCAACACATGAATTAAAAAAACTGCAATTTCAATGATTAAAAAAAGAAAAATAAACAAATAAACAAATACCTAGAGGATGAGCCACTAATGATTACTCGAAGCCGTGAAATACAAACGTTACAGGATGAAACAGTGTAAGAGAGTGGATTGATTTCCTTTGAATGATCATTTCGAATCAAAAGAGATAAGCGGCTCGATTGTGGGAAAGTGAAGATCGAGTGAAGCTTTTCAGTTTCAAGGTCGCCTCTCACAGCGCTTCGCTATGCCATGGGATGGGATGGGATGGCGCAGCGCGGGCGCTGAAATCACGCCACTCATCGCACAATGGGACAAACAATGGCATTTCCCGGACATTTTTTCATAGACAAAAATCAAATTTTATGAGCATTTAATGCAGGGCTGCCGTTTTGCGTATATTCAATGCTATTTTTCAATTCACCAATGATTCCACCGGTTGAGAAAGGATTACACAGTTCAGTTCAGTGCATGACCGTAATGAGCTAAAATACTCGCATCTTTAATCTTTTCTCAACCGGTGGAGTCGTCGATGACTTTAAAAAAACTTGCGGATATTTTAATTAATCAACGGAGTTTCCACCGATTAAGGAAAGATTACAGATCAGAGTATTTTCGTGCATTACAGTCACACACTGAACTGAACTGTGTAATCTTTTCTCAACCGGTGGAATCATCGGTGAATTGAAAAATAGCATTGATTATACGCAAAACGGCAGCCCTGATTTAATGGCAAGATAACTAAAAACTGAGTTTAAATAACGATTTTACAGCCTAAAATGAGTCAGATAACATGGTTTTCTAGATAGGAAATAACGACTTTAAAACGTTTTTTAAGCAAAAAACGAAAAAATTTTACGTCCTGCAAAATTCATGTTTTGAACTAGTGTGCGTCACTTTTTGGGCAGAAATGGGGCTCTTGCAAAGTTTTGCTATAGGGGCTTGAAGAGTTGATTCTCGCATAAAAACCAGTAAAAATTACGATGAGTACACTCAAAAATCACGAAATTCACTCTCTGAATCAGGCTTAATGGCGGAGAGACGCAGGTTTCATGGGTGATTCCCATCTAAATTGAGACATATCTCTGTGTTTCCTTAGAGAAAGTGCAACAATAGACAGGAATATCCCGTGATACCTGCGTTGAGCCGCCATTACGATTTTGCTGTTATACAGTTACGTGAGTTTTAGACTTTCTTAGTGTGATTTTCGTGCTTTTCGCTGGTTTTTACATCAGATTGGACTATTCATTAGCTCACAGCAAAAGTTTGCAAGAGCCCAATTGTCTATTTTGTGGCAGAATATCACCAGGTTAAAAATCACCTAGAAGTACTGCTGGCAGATTTTGAAACCATAGAAATACTTCAAAAAACAGACGCAGCGCAAGCTTTATATTTTGCCCTTGTTCAGTGCGGAGACCGGCTTCACTTTTCCCCCGTGCAAAGAGATAGCAGAAGCCAGTCTTCTTCTACGTATAATGTCTTTGTGCCTGACTCACCAAATAATTTCCGGATAATATTTTGCCCAACTCTGGCTGATGGCCATTAAATTGATTATTTCTGCCGACTGTGTATCGATACTGTTTACGCAATTTGATACGGACGTGTGAAAAAATCGCTAAAATGCGCGCAAAAATTTGATAGAACAGACATTGATCTTAACCTTTAAATTGATGGAGAAGGGAGAGGAAAAACTGAACCGAAAGTGAAAGACATTCGTATTATGATCGTTACCTAACGCGAAATAAATTATGTTTTGACAATAAATCGTCGCAGTGTCGCAAGATTTGAGGTTGAAAACTGTATATTTGACATTGATTTTCATTGGACATGTACGGCTTAAAACCATACATCTGGCAACTCTGAGATGCCGTTTCCACCCGTTCTTCGCTTTAACTCATTATATGATTTTTTTTTTTTTTTCGTTTCCTATTTTGATAGCCGAAAGTCAAGGTGAGAAAAGTTAGCGGCTCTTGATTAGTTTAGTGCCATTATCTCTTAATTAATTTCTCGAGTTTTAATTTGAATTTAAATTTAAACGCAGTAATTTATTTGGCTGATAGGGGCCAAATGGCAATACTCAATCATTGACTTTAGTCCTCGTGTTTTCATTTTATCGTTAAAAATGACCATCCTCGTGCACTTAGAAAATATTTCTTGTAGGAATAGGGCTCTTGCCTAGGCCACCAAAAGTAAACGGTTGATCCAAGGCCCCTCGATCACATACTCGTTTGAATTCCAACAAAAAAAGACGATTTTTGATATAGATTGGGAATCGTTGTCTGCTAATGTATTCGAATGGTAAGCGGCCAAAGTTTAAATTATCTAAAAACTTGACTGCGGGACTTATTTTTGCTTAGGCCATCAAAATTAAACGGTTGATCCAACTCCCTCCAACCACATACTCGTTTGCAGCGACGCCTCGTGTAATGTGGCAACAATGGATTTACTCCATTTAAAACTGTGTAAAATAATCGATTACTTGGTGAGGCGCAGCGCCTCACCTAGTATCGATCCTTTTGCATACGTTCAAATGGCAAAAGTGCACGGTTGCCAGATTGCACGAGCCGCCACTGTTCGTTTGAAATCCCACAGGAAAAGACGATCATTGATGTAGATTGGAAATCGTTGTCTGCTAATGTATTCGAATGCTAGCCGGCCAACGTTTAAATTATCTCGAAATTTGATTGCGGGACTTATTTTTGTCTAGGCCACTCGAGAAGTGACCCATATAAGAGACCACTTTCCTTCGACACCGGTGTCATCAGGTGTCGTGGTGCCATTATACATCGGATAAGGATCACAATCTCTGCTGATGTCTAATTATTCTGTAAATCTTCCTTGTCAGCAATAGAGAGATTGATGAATTTAAGATATTAATTTCCTATTATTACTGCCCAACGCCACCATCACGTTCGTGCAAATAAAAGCGTTTCTATCGTTTTAAGAGTTGATTTCGGAAGTGATGCTTAGTGCTGCCCACGCTTTTTTTGGAGCTTTTAACACCAGAATAGACTATTAAAAGCGCTTATAGCTAAAGTGTGCAACAGCCTCATTAATTGAGAGCCCTTGAAAATATGAATGACGACAGTGGCGTCGCGTGCAAGTTGGCAACAATGTAGTCTATCCATTTAAACTCATGTAAAAGATCGAATTCAGGGGGTGCACAGTGCACAAGGAAAATTCGATATATTCAATGAGTTTAAATGGAGGAGTTGCATTGTTGCCAGATGGCACGTGACGCAACTGAATGACGAAGAAAAATGTGTGAAACCTTGGAAAAACTTAGTAAATTCAGGGCCTCCACCACCGGAAACTTATCAGCGATTTATATTTTCAACGAGCCCGTTCGACCCTGCGAATAATGACCTCCTAGTAACATGCGATAGCCGTTGAAAGGAAAACGGATTAAAACTTTTCATTTCCTTCTTTATTTTCTAATCTCAAAATAGACGCGATGACGTTCGATTAATCGGAAAAACGCGCATCTCTAAGTCCGGAAAAAATTTTTCTAAATTAGAGCAGCCTTGCTAGAGAATATTTGTATCAAGTTTTTCCACTGACAGTGAGTATACTTTACATTGCGATTTTAATTAACGAAGGACAATTGAAAGAGAGACACATTATAACATTGAGATCGACGCAACTTGCAAAACGATGATGCGCAAACCGCAAACTCGTGCGCGTATGTTTATTAAAACAAAGATATTATCCAATCTCAATCAGTAGTTAGATAATAGATATAGTACTGCAAGCATCATCGGAATTTATTTGAATACCTTGACTGATTAACTGTCATCTGCCCCCCCCCCCCCCGCCCCCGCTCCGCCCTCGATGACAGCGTTTTTATTGATAACGTGACTTTGAACTATGATTTAACTCAAAACGTATATTTATAATCTCGTCAGGAAATTGGAAAAAATCAATTTACCATGACTTCCGATCTGTCTAAGGGTGATAGGTTAGAATGCATCTGTTGAAATAAGAAAATTACAGTCAATTACATCGGGTATGAGAAAAAAAAATGACAACAAATGCGATATATGGTAAATTAATTAAGCGTAAAAATGTGTTGTTGTTTTTTCTTCTCTTTTCTCCGTCTATTCTTTGTTCTCGTGAGGTTATGCTGCGGAGGCTATTGATTATGAAAACAGAGAGAGACAACTGCGCATACATTATATACAGAGGTTTATGAATTATTCTGCGTACGTCTTAATGATAGCTCGCTATGGTTAATCTATAAACAGATCAAGTAACAGAGATAACTCATTTTTGACAATTGACAAGTTTGAGTCTGGGAACTGCACGGAAAAGGATCGTTCCTAAATTCTAGTAATATCAACAGAAGCACAACAACCAATGAACCACGGTGATTCTAGTACTTTCACCAGAAAATTCTGGTGCTATCATCAGGATATGCGGTCACATTACCACAAGTTCTTGAAAATTGTCAAGAATAAACTGTGGCACAAACACTAAAATATGGTTACGTTATTGCTAAATATTGCTGTAAGCGATTGAACAGTTACTTCTTAAGTAATATCTAGCAAAGAGTAAACGATGAACAAATTGAAAATTACGAAATTCACTTAAAGACTCATAAAATGACTAGAAAGTTTAGGGCGTAATGGCAAAACTGCACAGGCACCATGGTAGATTCCTATCTAATTTGAGACTTTCCTCTGTGTGTTTCTGTAGAGTGAGAGAGAGAGAGAGAGAGAGAGAGAGAGAGAGAGAGAGAGAGAGAGAGAGAGAGAGAGAGAGAGAGAGAGAGAGAGAGAGAGAGAGAGAGAGTATTGTAAAATCAACAAATTTTCAAATGTTGCTTTTACAATGGGGCTCTTGAAAACTTTTGCTTTAACCAAATAAACAGTCCAATCTGATGTAAAAACCAGCGGAAATCACGAAAATCACTCTAAGAATGTCTAAAATTCAGTAATAAACTCACATACTTGCTAGAATAGCAAGATCGTAATGGCGGTTCAACGCAGGTATCATGCGGGTGATTCCTGTCTATTATTTCATTCTCTCCACGGAAACACAGGGGTATGTCTCAATAATTTAGATCCCATGATATACCTGCGTCTCTCCGCCACTAAGCCTGATTCTGAGAGTTAATTTTGTGATTTTTTAGTGTACTCGTCGTCATTCTTACTGGTTTTCATGCAAGAATCAACTCTTCAATCCTCTATAGCAAAAGTTTGCAAGCATTGATTTTTTTCAGTGAATGTGTAATCTTTGTTTCAACCGGTTGAATCCACCGATAGATCGTAGAACTCCGCATTGAAGCTTCGCAAAACGACAGCTCTGGACGCTCTGGTGCTCACCCCGTATCTAACCCGGCCTAAGCGGCACCAACATTTGCTGCTCTCCTTGACCAGATCTTTGGTTGAATCGCCTTCGTGCTGAAGTCAACGCCGCACTTTACTCTACCGAGCATATAAACCGTTTTTCCATTCATTTCTCTCAATTTTTTTTTTTTTTTTTTTTTTTTTTTTTTTGAGTTGCCAGAGAGATGAGGAAAAAAGACGTGAAAAAAAGAAGGAGACTCAGTTTATCAATGTAAATGACTGCAGCTTATGACATCTTGGTGACATTCTTGCCACCTCAGCTCGTTTCTTGTGCATTAATACTTACTGTAATTAGGCGTAAAGGATGTCCGCAAATTAAAGGAAAGGGGAAGGACGAAAAAAATATGGAACGTCTTTTTTATTTTCTCGTATTTAACCCGTTTGGTCTTCAAGAGTCTTTGAAATACCTTCATTTTCATCGCAAATTTTTAGATGTAGGTTTTTTTGAGATTGCATTAAAGAAGGCACATTTCAAAAGCATAGGCGGCGCGTTTAAGGGGCTATTGGGGCTATAGCCCCCCCCCACTTTTTTGGGAACGAGGAGCTAAAAAAATGTTACCCAACCTCCTTTTCCGCAGTTATTTTGATTTCAGTAGAGCAAATAAATTGAAAACCAAAAAGAAAAAATGGTTATTTATCCCCCCCCCCGCCTGCGTCAGACGTTATTTTGAAAAAGGTGAAGAAAGAAAGAAAGAAAGAAAGAAAGAAAGAAAGAAAGAAAGAAAATAAAAGGCTGTTGATTTTTAGCCCCCCCCCCCCCCCCACTTTTTGACCCCACGCGCCGCCCATGTTCAAAAGAGGGCACAATTCTTAAAGAACTTTGATGCGTCTTTCAACATTTTGAAAACTGTCCGTTTAAATTCCATTTTATAAATAGTGAAATTGAGAAAATGTGTCCCACTACTCCCACCCCACTATTATCTTGGAAGGGTTAAGACCCATTAACTTCAAACAACCCAAACAACTCAAATATTAACTGAACGAAAGAATATTGACTTATATTATTTCTTCGAAGACCCATATCCATATTATCTTGAGAGCCTATGGTCCAACCTACTTTTTTTTCTTTTTTTTTCAAAAATTTAAAAAAATATTTTCCTTCCCCTTTTCCCCTTAATTTTCTCCTCCCTTGTCCCCTTCTCCTACTATTCATTTCTTTTTCTATACCCCTTCATTTAATTTTTTCTCTTTTTCTTTCGTTTTCTTTGAAGAGGAGACTTTTCTTTCCTTTCCTTTTACTTTCCTTTACTTTTTCACACGTTTTCTCTCTTCACCGTTTGGGGGATAAAATTCACATTCGGAGCCCCCCCCCCCCCAGCGACATCACTGTCTTTTGGATGAGACGGGACGAGATAGCGGGAATCTGGCAATCCAATCTGTTTAAACGGCGTCACGTGACAGATTAAAAGTCGTTCAGTCTGCTCGGAGTCATTCGTCTGAAAACTTGAACAACCTCAAAACAACCACGTGACGCCGCACTACCTATGTGGTATTTGACCAAAAAAGCTGGCATAAACTCAAAAAAAAAAAAGTCGCTATTGGGAAAAACTGTTGTAATATTCGGAATCTATATAGATTTCTACATTAGAAACTTGTATTTAGCGGGTCTAAACTAGATTAATTTAACTAGAATCCACCAGGGGAAAAATCAGTTTTACCACCATTAAATTTAGCCTCAGCACGAGACTATAATCAAAGTAAAAAAAAAAAAGTGTTTCAAATGAAGTCAGAACAAAATTTTTGTACATGGATCGTCTTCCTGAAGGTATTTACAATCAGTTTATGCCTATTTTATCCAATTTTAATTTGAATTTGATATTTTTTTGCTATTTCAAAGTTTTTAGCTAAAAACGTAAATTTTCCGATTTTCAAGAGAACTTAAGTTCAATTATCCTGCCACATCCCGCGGGTATATATATGAGAAATGGTAGTCCTTAGTGCGTACTAATAGGCCTTAAAGTCAGAAGTTGCGGAAAAATGCGGCTTTTCCGGGAAAATTAGTTCGAACTTTGCGTTTTTGCACGAAATTCTCGTTTTTACGTGTTGTAAGGGCTACATCGCTACAAGAGTGAAATTTGGCAACACCGTCCAAATGACTTGAAACTCAGTATCCAAGGGTACTTTTTAACGCTGAATTCATATTTTGCATCAGTTTTTCAAAATTCGAAAATCCAAGATGGCTAAAACTGATGTGAAATTTGAATTCAGCGTTAAAAAGTACCCCCGAATACCAAATTTCAAGTTATTTGGACTGTAGAAACAGTTTATGCCAACTTTTTCGGTCAAATACCACATAGTGGCCGTTTAAACCAATTGGATAGCTCCATCCCCGCCATCTCGTCTCGTCTTGCCCAAAAGAGCGGAATCAGCCTGCAGGATATGCAATATGCAATGCACCTGCTGCACATGTTGAACGGTGGCATGCGTATTGCATAGCCTGGTCAAGGTATGTTTAGGCACTACAAGTATACAATACACACCTATACGCATCACACACTTGACATCTCGCGCTCGAAGTTTTGATATTAATGCAATGAGCCTACCCACCAAGAAAGTTGCAAAACAATGACCGCCAATAAATACCCCGCTCCATAATGCACGACCGCGACGCGACGATGTTGCGGCCGGACCGCTGCGCTGGTCTATGATTAATTGATGTGAATCACATACGCATTCAAGGTCGATTTTCGGACCATTCCTCGCGTGAAGACATAGGAATGGATGAAGAACCGTTTCAATCGCTTGAGCTGTTTATGTCCTAATACTGTCAATGCTGTTTATGTACGGTGATGCTTTCTCTTCCTACGCATTAGAAACCTTGCAAAGCTCAGTAAGTATATAGATGACAGCCGTTTTGAAAATATAGTATTTTTGAAGCATTTTGAGGATTTCTTTCTTTCTTTTTTTTTTTTTAATTAAAGTCCACAGTCCGTTGTGGTTTGGTGGATTTGATGCAATTTAGGCTATTAAATCAAACAGTTAATGCTACCTTTAATTGGTGATTATGAATTCTGCGTCCTCAAAAATGCTTAATTCTGCCTGGTTCCTTGACTAAAACTGCCGAAATTGAAAAGATATTACAGATTAAACGTTGGATTTGGAGGTTGGAATCACCCAAATTTCATTGTTGTTGTTGTGAACTTGGCGAGATTTCGGGCGGTTCTAACCTACAAATGCATCGTTTAATCGGTAACATATCTGATTAATTAAGCCAGTTTTAGTCAAGGAACCAGGCATAATCAAGCATTTTTGAGGACGTAGAATGCGCATAATCGCGCAAGAAGGTCATAACAATGGGGCTCTTGCAAGCTTTTGCTGTAAGCAAATACATAGTCCAATCTGCTGTAAAAACCAGCGAAAATCGCGAAAATCACACTGAGAAAGTCCAAAATTCGGTAATAAATTCACATAACTGTTCCAACGTCAAGTCCGTAATGGCGGTTCAACGCAGGTATCATGGGAGACTCCTGCCTATTATATCCCTTTCTCTACCGAAACACAGAGATACGTCTCAATTTAGATAGGAATCTCCCATGGAACCTGCGTCTCTCCGCCATGAAGCTCGATTCTGAGAGTGAATTTTGCGATTTTTTGTGGACTCATATAGTCATTTTTTAGGTAAACACCCTAGTAGCCGATACCCCCAAGATTTGCACCACTGCCTGGCACTCATTTTTCACTCTGTAAATAGTACTAGTTCGGTGGCAATACTGATGTTTTGTGTGGTTTCATCTGAGACCTCAAATGTGAAACATTCGAAAAAAATAAACGCAAAACACCAAAATTGCCACTAAACTAATATTTCTCACAGTGTGAAAAATAAGTGTCGGGTTCTGGTACAAATTTCAGGGATGTCGGCTACTGGTGTGTTTATCTTACAGGTTTTTATGCAAAAATCAACTCTTCAATCCCCTGAAGCAAAAATTTGCAAGAGTCCCTTAATATTGCTTGATTCAGTAGCCTGAATTTCCGTTCAAAAGTTCGGTTATAAAATATGGGGAAATTACATTGAAGCAGAGTTCGTTTGGAACCAGAGGCCCTCGGATGGCAATCGATATACGATATACAGCGAGTGAAATAATCGATATATATGTATTTACATAGATTCTATTAGGAGAAGAAAACCGATAAATGACTGCTGTAGTGTAGACGAGCCTTCTCCTATAAACGAGGGCTGGCGGTGGCTGAAGACAAGCAAGGCGGCTAAATTTGGTCAAGGTCAAAGACACGATAGTCGTGCATGAACTCGTTGACCACCGCATCAAAAGCTCGACTAGCGCGTCTCGTTTCGTCGCGTCCCGACTTGCTTCTTGTTTCTTCTTTTTCTTCCTCCTCGACATGTAATCGAATACAAATCATTTCTAGCCATCACTAGTATGTGATCGATTAATTACTGCTCAAAATAGAGTTCGCGCATCCTCGCGACTTTTAGAGTTATAAAAGTAAACCTACACTTGTATAAGAGAGTTTTGCGAAAGGTTCGAAACACACTTAATGAGAGAAGCGCGCTCAGATATCCCTTTTGAACCGTTAATTGCCGAAAACAAAGTAGGACAAAAAGCAGAAATTGACAGAAAAAGGAAAGTTTTCGCGAGATTTCCAGGGAGAAACTTGCGGAAAACGGAAAACGGTCACATTGAGATCATCTTTTTTACACAGAAACGGTACTTTGACGGGAGATTTTTCTACAGAAAAATGAGAATACCGATGTATATGAAAGGTTATGCCTATAAGTTTTTCTCCCATCTTTTGCGGCTTAAAAAAAAAAAAAAAATCCGTCTAACTGCCGTACACAGAAAAAAAAAATATGTTGATTTTATACATCATAGGGTGTTAAAAAAGTGCGTAGCAAGTTAGTACATTGACATTGGATCAACAGATCTGAGCTGTAAAATTAACCGTCAGAGGAGTAATTTGACAAAAACTGATGCTAATTGAACCACTCAGGCCTGTTAATCCAACAAACGAACATACTACACACTTTTTCAACACCCCCAGGCTGTAAAATCAACAGATTTTTTTTTCTTCCCCCCCCCCCCCGTGTAAAACCTTCCTTGAAATTGTCGTTTACATAAAAAAGATGATAAAGATGATTATAATGTTACCATTTTTCGCAAGTTTTTCCCCGAGAAAACTTTCGTAAAAGTGACTAAAAGCTTACGTTTTTCGTCGATTTCTTTTGAGGAGGTACAAAAAATGACTCATTTAAAGCCAAAAAGGTTGTTTACAGGATTGCAAGAGAACATTTTTTTATTATTTGATTTTTCCAGTAGTATAGCCTTACAAAATAGGGGAAAAAGTGTTTGTAGACATTTTCCTATCCCACGCGCGAGCGTGGTGGATAACCTTTTTTGTCAACAGAATATAGTGAAAGTTTGATGTGTAGAACCGCGGTCCTGTCCCGAAAAAAATTCCCTTTAGCAAGTGAAAAATTTTACTCGGGAAATTGCGATCGGAGTATGGGAGGTTTCACGGTGCTTGAAAAAAAAAAATGCCAGTTCGCGATATATGCCACTTGGAGGACGTACGTACGGTCCAGTTGAACGTTTTTTTGTCGAGACCCCGAAAAAAAAACGGACAAAAAAAGCAAAAACGGCAAAAAACAAAGACAAACTGCCTCTGTTGCTCTCACGAAACCCCCTTATGTACTTCTATCTCACTCTAATTTCAAAAATCGTTCATAGCAACATCTTTTGTGAAAATTTCGGCAGAAATGAATTCCTTGGGGGCATTTTAATGCGATTTTAATCATAATATTTCGTAAAACAAGGCCCTGTATGCGAATTTTCGAAACTAGAAAGAGATACATGGGGGTCACGGGAGAGTGAAAGAGATAGTAGTTTGGAACGCCGCTACGCGAGTTTTATCACAACCGATTGCGACCGATGAGTGCATTGTTGTGGTTGTTGGCTAACCGTTGACTTCGCACTAAAGCCATATATTTTCAATGACTTGAATGAGCGATAGGAAAAGTAGCAGCGCGCAACAGGTGGAAAACAAAATCTCGCTTCTCCGCAGAGGTTCATAGCCTTTAGAATGTCAGCGAGGAACGCACGACGCACCGCAACCGCTGAATTTCACTATACCGGAACTTTTCCCCCTCGCATGATGTTTGTATGTCTGTAACAATCTTTGTATTCAGACACAGACGCCCGACTCGCGAAGAAGGGATCAAATTGGAATTAAAATAAATAATTAAATAAAATTATTCAGCACTTCCTGCAGTCTTTTCTTTCATTATTGTTATATGTTTTCTTTGAATCAAATTCTATTTTTATTTTCATTTATTTTTTTTTTTTTTTCTGTCGCTTTGATTTTCTTTTTCACTGGATCCTTTTTATTGATATCACAGAGTTGACCCCGGCCCAAGTCAAGGCCTTTTTCTGCACGACCTACTCCACACACGATTCATTCATTGGTTCGCGTCAGTGTTGCCAGATTTGGCACAAAAAAATACACTTTTTACCATTGAATCGTATGGGAAATTTGTTTATTTTTCACCAATTTTGGTAGTACTGTTGCGAAGCAAAATAATAAAGTAGCCGGTGTTGCCATTTTTCGATAACTATCCGATTTAATCCATTTTGGTTTTTGATCATTATACGGAGATATGGCAAAAAGTGTCCACAGCATCAGAGGAACGGACACGCGCGGTGAATGAAGAAGCGGCAAAAGAGTGCAACACTAACAATGTTGCCATTTTTCTCGTTCAGAGTGAAAACGATAGACGATGAGCATTTTTAATGACTTCATGGCAATCGGCAATAAATTAAAATAACGAAGCCGCAACTACGAGTGGGGGTCACTTGGTGTGTGATCCACTTGGGCGGATCCAGAAAATTGGCAAACATGCATTCTTTCCATTTGAATATATGAGAAACAATCGATTCTTGAGAGGGGCATGGCCTTCACCAATCGATTATTTCTCATCTCATACATTCAGATGGGAATAATCCACAGTTACCAGTTCGCTGGATCCGCCTTTGGTAGATAATCGCAAAAGTTTCCCTGGTAAAAATGACGACTATAACCGTTCCAAAAACGACTATAAACATAGTTGGCCAACTATGGATTATAGTTGGCCAACTATAGATTTATAGTCAGCAACTATGTTTATAGTCGTTTTTGGAATAGTCGTATAGTCGTCATTTTTACCAGGGTTTCTTCGGCGATATTTTGTTTTTTGTTTGTTTTCTGTATTTTTTCTTTCTTTTAAATGGGGGGGGGGAGGAGGGCTAGAGTCCCTAAGCTCCGAACAAGCTACGATTAATTGCCACTACCGTTAAATCCAATCATAAGGAAAGAAACGCAGTCCAAGTATCGGCAACCTTGCTCTCATTGAGTACCTGCCATTCGTTTTTCTCTTGAAATATTGCTTCACATTTCTTGTCACCGTTGTAAATGAAAGCATTCATGTCTGTTTATGATCACTTCTGGCCGATTGTTGCACTTCAATCAAGACGACCCTCCAACTTTTTAATGATTCAATTAAAATTTCAAGGCTCAGAGTTTCCTTAAAAAAATCATCAAATTTTATTCCGATAACGGTTCCGTAAAATATATACTCAATCTTAAGAGGAGTCGGATATCAATGTTTGTAATATAAATCATATTGCCCTTTTTACCAGGATCCGCAAGAGCTTTTTCGACCTATTTCAGTTTGTTTGGGAGGTTCTTTTATTTTTCAACCTTATAACCCGACCGATTTCAAACACATTCAACAAGTTTTTATTCAAAGCTTGTTTCGTTTCGGCGCAAGTTTTAAATTTATTTACGAGGGGGAAAAAACGGGAAAATTTAATTTAAAATATCACAGATTTTTGGTATCACTAAGTTTTGAAAACCCCTAAGAAGGATAAGCTAGGTAATAAAAGTATTGTCTCACTCACTTATAGTATTTGAAATAATGAAAATTTTGGTTTGCAGTGACCAGAACGGTGTGAAATAAATAAATTAAAAAAATTAAAAAATTAGCGAAGTTTTATATTCGTTATTTTTTCATCGGGTTGAATGACACAAGACATTTGGTTAAACATGCATTTGATTTAAGGTCAAATTTACCTACTGTCTACTTCAAATCATTTAACCCGACGCGAAGGGTGGTCAAGTTCACTATAAACTTGTCTTCAGTGGTGGCTCAACAGTGGTGTGGCAACACCAGATTTTCTCAGCTTAACCCCTTATGGCCTAAGCCCGAGTTAACTCGGTTTTCTCTTCTAGACTATTTCACATTGTTCCAGTCTCATGATTCCGAATAAACGCGATTATCGATGTAGACCCTTTCAAGCTAAGATTTCGTCGGGCGCCTTCAATTTATCGTATAGGCAATTCCAACTCCCCAGAGTACGAACAGTTAACTACCTCCCCTGCATGAACGGATGAGTAGCGATCTTACGAACTAATTTGGTCTTTAACCCTTAACTGCAGATGAGCCCAGATCTGGAACAATTACTTTGAAGCCTTATCTAAAAGTAGGGGACTTGAGTTGTACTGTCACTGCATGGTGGGTAACATGTGGAACAGATACGAAACGAGTAAGAATTGTCGATTTTGTCCTAGAGCGCGCAGCACAGGATAGAGAACGTGCAGAGTGGTTGAAAATAGCTTACTGAAAATCTGATAGAGATTTTCCGATTTTCATTGTTATGTTTGGGAGTAACGCAGGGGTACCATATACAAAAAAAAACCAACTATTGAAACTTACTAACTCATTTTTTACTACTTTAATTTTTTTTTTTTTTTTTTAGCCTGAAAACTTTATTTTCAGTTGCATGAATACCTAAATGCGGGTAAGATATTTGGAACAATTAATATTCAGGCTCTATACCATTGAAATATAAGGGAAAGAATTTTTTGACTATTTTTCCCTGTCTCAAGGATCAAAATTGTACTGAAAAAAAATTATTTTATTGAAAAAAAAAAAGTCATGCAGTAAAGGGTTAAAAGGTTAAACTAAAAATAATTGATCTCTAAGAGATCCACTGAATCCCTCAGAAGTAAATACTTTTGCATACAGGTTGAAAAGGCCGAAAAACATAGTTGCCATATAGTACGAGTCATCACTGCTTGTTTTGAAAAAAATCAGCCCTTATTATTGTAAACAAGGCGAGTTGGTGGAATAAATAATGGGACTCAGTGGCGCACCGAGAACTGTAGTTTGGTGGGGGTTTCACAGCAAATTTTCCATTTTCTGAGGCCTTAGGGGGGGGGGGGGTGAAAGCAATTTTGGCCGAAGATGACCTTTTTTAGGACAAAATCTTGATGCTTAGGGGAGGCTTTAACCCTAAAACCACCCCTTCGGTGCGCCACTGATGGGACTCGATTACCAAGGTTTAACTGCCAAATACTTTTTGTATCCGACCTAACATCTCCGTTGATTACATTTTATAACTGAAAATAGCACTGTTTTCAAACTCCAATTCCATTTAATCGTAATCTAAGCTTAATTTTAAAAATCAAATATTATTTCTGTGTAATTTACAGTAAAGTTAAACGATAGTGCCCTCTCGATTTTTGAAAAACAGTTCTGGGTCACACTTTTAGTAAAAAGGTCAGAAAACTTTCCTAATCTCGATCACAAAAATTTAATCAGAAAGTCAGCTCTATTATAAAAAAATAATCAGGAGTTCAAGAGCTCAATCTGACTACAACGGAAAAAATATAATACTATCGAATTGAAAGGAGAAAATTGAACGCTCAACACTGAATATCTTTTCAGTGTGCAGTCAAAATTCAGCCATAATTTAGTGATTCACTATAACTTCCTTGAAACACCAAGGCAAGGCCCACCTTGGGAATAAGCGGAGAGCGAGGAACTTAAAGTCATTGAATCTAGTTTCAGTTTAGTTGACCCAACAACTGCAGATCCTCAAAATAAAAATTCCATCCAGTTTCTGAACCAGTTTCAAAACTCCAATTCTTGAATTTTAATTACGAATATGATGCAAATTATAACGGTGCGATGTCACAAAGAAACGGCTTGTTTTTTTAAGGACGCCTAGGCAAGTAAATGGGTTAGTAAAATAAAAATTAATATCGAAGAGTATAGTCCGTCTATAAAGTTATTCTTTCATATTGCATCTCTACAAATCAAGTTTCTTGATCAATGCTTTGTAAACGAGTATATGTGAGGTAACATTTTCTTTGGTCCATACAGTTTGGTGATTAAGTGCGTACTTATGTATTTTTTCTAAAAAATATTTTAAATCCATGCCCGGTGTCAATGACTTTATAGTGTAAGTACGTTTGTGGCACGTACACAATGCCGGATCTAGACAATTTTATCTGGGGTGGGGGGTGCCCGGGTGCCCCCAAGAATTTTCAAATTTGAAGCGTTGCAGTAAGAATTTTTGTTTATTTTTTATTGGAAAAAAGGCAAAATTTGAGGCCTCTGATTTGAAGGACACGAGCTCCCGTGGATCCACCTATGCACGGAGGTGAATAGTTCAAACTACGATCTAGTTTGAGATTTTCGTCAAGTCTTTTGAATTCAGTCTAGTTTTAGGACGGTTTCTCCAATTTTCCCAATATAAGGGTTTCCCGGGTTCCCGATTTCCCCAATATAAGGGACTAAAACCCGCACTTTCTTAAAAAAAAAAAAAACAAAAAACAAAACAAAACAAAAAAAAACAAAAAACAAAAAAGCCAAATTTTCCCAAATCCACTTGTAGTTGTTGATGACTTTTGACTTAGAGAGGGGTGGGACTAAAGCTGCCTTTGCTCAGTTCTTGGAGAGAAAGCCTAGATAATTCATCCATTGGTCTTTTCGCCATTCCTCATAAGATGATATACATAATATTTACGATGAAAAATGTCTGGCCTTAAATATATCTTGCTGAAGTCTTAAAATTTCTATCCGCGTGCCATAGAAAAAAGTTGGATTTTTTCCAGCCTCAAATATACTCCTAAACCACCAACAGGAAAAAAAAACAAAAACAAAAACAAAAAAAAACAAAAAAACAAAAAAACAAAAAAAAAAAAACAGAAAAAATATGGTTTTGTTAGCGCTAACAAAACCTGTGATGGAAAAATTACCCAGCAAAAGTCTTTCATGGAGCAAACTAAAGGTTTTGTGCCCCTAACAAAAGAGATTTTGATGGGCGAACCAAAAAAATTTGGTTGCCTCAATTGAAGTCTTTTGCTGGCTCATTTTTCTCCCAAAAGCATGGGCGTCATTTCAAGTTCAGCTTGGGGGGGGGGGGGCAAAAAATCTTACGACCTTTTTTTCTTTTTTTGCTCATCATTATATTTTCGGCGTGGAGGGGGCAAAAAATCGGTTAACCTTTTTTTTTTTTTTGCTCATCAATATAATTTTAGTGCCAAAGAGCCGTCTTTTGGGGGCAAGAATAGGATGACCTTTTTTTTTTTGCTCATCAATATAATTCGTGCCAGTTTTTGAGCCTGACTTCAAATCCTTGGGGGTGCAATTGCTCCCCCAGCCCCCCCCTAAATGACACCCATGCCCAAAAGTTTTGTCAGCGCTACCAAAATGTTTTTTGTTTGTTTTTGTTTCTTCTATGAAGGTGGCTTCAGATGTTGTCTGGAAAATAGCCGGTTTAGACCTTTGAAAATATCAAGCATCTGCACGTGCACTACGGTTTGAGATCGAAAAAAAGTGACCAAAAATCAGTGAAAAAAAAATTATTCAAAAATCGTCGTTTTCGACCGTTTAAGCTTAATTTTAAAAAAAAATCCAAAGATATATCTCTATGTTTGAATTACTTGTTCAAAATGATCTTCATGATTAAAATTTGCCTTGACAGTTTTTAAATTATATTCGTGATGAGAAATTTACTTCCTGATTTTTGACCACTTTTTAACGATCTCAGACCCTAGTGCAGGCGCACGGCTGTGCACGTGAAATCTGGCAACGTTGCAATCTGTCCATTTAGTGTCGTCAAAAAGGTCGATGAACGGTGCATTCCCTCGACTCGATATATTACATTGATTTAAATGAACGAAACGTGACGTTACCAAATTGCGCGGCGGCTCCACTGCATCTGCATCACAAGAAAATGCTTTTATTTCTAAATTAAAGCCGATCGCCTGCATGGTTTCCACTTGATACGGCGCAAAATTTGGTAATTTTGCTTGTTGTCACTTGAATTATTACTCAACGCCAATTATAATTATAATAATAATAAAAAGAAGAAGAAATATTGAGTCTTAAAATGGTGGGAATATCTTACATTAAAGCGTTTAATAATAAAACGCCTTTCTGATGGTTATCTTGCATACTGAATGAAAGGAGATTTTTGCCCGATAAGTCGCAGTACCACACACAAGAGGTTTCCGACGGAATCTGCGAATTGTATTTATCTTGACTCTGAACAAAGATTACGCTTTCGAATGAAAAACTTCACCGGGAATATTGACCTCCCCCCCCTCCATACCCGTAGAATTTGAAATAAACGTATCCGAGCGGACAAATCGGAGTTTTCTAGTTTCACGTGCAATGCAAATTTTCAAAAAGTACGGTAAAGTGTACTTTGACTTAGAATCGATAAGTCGTTACAAATAAGACGTTTCTGTCTTTCATCCGTTCTTTCACAATTCTGCCGAATGACTCAGTTAAAAAGAAAAGTGAGCAGCTTTGGCAACAAAAAAGAGAATAACATAAAAACAAACAAACAAAAAAAAACACAAACATAAAATTGAAAATTATAGGCATCAAGAACATTACAATGTCGATATTAACTAGCTCAAAATTATTACATTTCTCTCAAAATTCAGGGACGCAGTAATGAGTCAAATACGTCAAGTTTTCCAAAATAACTATCTCATTATTTACGTTTCAGTTTTACTCATACAAATAGTTTCCTATTACAACAAATTCTAAATTACGAATCAATTAATAGCTTCTAAATGACGTATCATCCTTCAAATCAAGGAAAGCAGACTCTACAGCCCAAAATGGAAAATATGCCGTTTCAAAAACTATGAAAAGTCGCCGTTTTTTTTGTTTTTTCTCCTCAGCCTACATACCTATTTGTTTTTGTTTTTGTTTTTTTTTTTTTTTGAGCTTACAAAATCGATACCTTCATTTCTCATGCGTCTTATACCAATAAAATGACAAAAATAAGGGGAGGAAAAAGTTTTCTTACCAGGTTGGAAAAGTAGGACGTGGCTCACTTCATAACATGTCCAATGTTCCAGCGTTTATTTACGATCGAATTTCAGCGGTGAGCGTTGTTTCCTGGTGAAAAAAAAATCGCTGCTGAAAACTATAGATATTTGATCGAAAACTTCGATTGAAACTTCGCGCACTCGATTCAACTGCCACTGATAAGTAAAACGGTTAAATGATACAGTAACATCTCTAGAAAATATACGCCAGTAAAAAGTAAAATCACAAGACAAAAAAAGGATAAAAATATAAATTTTAAATTTTGACGTGAGAAAACCAGATTAAACTTTTCAAGGATTTTTTTTTTTTCGATGAAACGTAAAAACTTTAGGTTGAGCTTTAAAGAAACAAAGGCTTAAAACATTGTCGAAAAAAAATGAATGAATGAAACTTTGAATGAAAACTGTGGAAGAGAACTGTGGAACGTGCCGACAATAGATTTATGAGCTTTAATAATAATAATAATAATAAAAAAAAAAAAAAAAAAAAAAAAAAAAAAAAAAAAAACGCGAAAAATCCAAGGTCAAATTGAAATTTGAAAAATACCTAAAAAGCATCTATCGGTATTTTTGAGATAATAAAGACAGAAAACTTTCTATTCATTTGTTATTTTGTTTTTTGTTTTTTTTTACTAAACTTGAAAATATTACAAATGCACCACTTAACTAGACTGCCGATTAAATTCGACGGAAACCGCCGCGAATGGAAGCGCTGCCGAAATATTCAACCATTATATCGCAGGAACAGAAGGAAGTCGAATAAACTTGGGCGAGGCGGGCTGGAGAATTGATAATTAATTCGACCAGAGAAAAGATGAGAAAAGAAAGCGTTAATGGAAAAATCCAAAGGAGGAGAGTAAAATAGATTGGGCGGGTTTTATTGCCCCTGCGGGCCTGCGGCACGGTCTCTGGTTCTGGGGGTCGAGATAATTCTGTGCTTGCGTCTGATTGGTGCTGTCGGATTCCAGCAACCCCTCAGCGTTCTGTTGTCTATACCTTCAATTGGTTGGCGTTTAATCGCGAAGTTCAACTGCGTTTGGCGTTTAATCGCGAAAAAATCAAAGCCCCCGATGAGCGATGGGAAATGGTAAAAAACGCGGAGGATGAGATGGGTAGCGGAGCGCTCAACGCGGCAAGCTACTGACGGACGCTTCAACGCGAGCAAAGTCGCTAAGTCAAGACATCACCGCAAGGAAAGAGAGAGAGAAGGTTGGAGGGTGGGAGAGAGAGAGAGAGGAGAGAGAGAGAGCGAGGAGAGAGAGGAGAGAGGGATGTGCTTCAACCACCTTCATTCAGTCTTTGCCCACTCCACTCAGCTTTTAGCCGCGACGCGACGACAAGAAGAGAGAGGACTCCTTCCAGCAAAGGGAACCTTGAAAATCGCGAAAGTTCAGATATCTTTTTTTTTTTTTTTTCTGCGCTCGATAAAAACGATCGGCGCGGTTTGTAATCTACATCTACAAGAAGTGCAGCCTACGCTGTGTAAATGTAACGTGACAAAAATCCAATGCACCAATCTCTATGATGGTGATTATTTTCGATCCGTCGAACGGCGAATTTTGTTTGTTTGAGTGCAATCTGGCAACACTGTATTCATCCCATTTAAAGTAAGAAAAAAGGTCGAATTATTGGGGATGCACACTGCACTTTCTTTTAGTTTTTGTTGGACTTTTCAGTTTTTTTTTTTTTTTTTTTTAATAAGTCTTTTCGATTATTCAACCTATGCTGGTTTATTTCTTTTGATTTTTGGTATGCTGATTTGAAAAATATCGGCAGATTCTTTTTCATCGTACATTGATATTTCAAACCATGTGATGACAAGATAAAAACTCTTTCCAGTAATTAAAGGGAACCTTGAAAATCGCGAAAGTTCAGATAGCTTTTTTCTGTTTGATAAAATGATCGGCGGTTTGTAATCTACAAGAAGTGCAGCCTGCGCTGTGTTAATGTGACCAGACAAAAAATCCATGCATCAACAAACCTAATGGTCAACATTTTCGATCCATCAAAAGGCGTCTTTTGTTATACTTCACGTAGCTTTGATTTTTTTAAAAATCGGTGTTTTCGATCATTGAACCTATGGTGGTTTTTTTCTCCTGATGTTTTTTGGTATGCTTATCAAGAGATTGCGGTAGATACCTTTCTATCGTTCATTGAACTTTCAAATCGTGCAATGACAGATAAATCGTCAAGATCTGTGCCAGCAAGAACATTTTAGGCCGTAAAAGTAAGATAGCGTTTTCTTCGTGATAAACCGATATCAGTCTGGTGTGTAATCTTCAAGAAATACACTGTGTAAATGTAACGTGACAAAAATCCAGACACCAACTTAACCCTTTAAGGGCCAAGCCCGAGAATACTTGTTTTTCTTCTCTAGTCTACTTCACATTGTTCCAGTCTTCATTCCGGATAAACGCGATCATTTATGAAAACACGTACATTACAAGATGTCTTCGGGCGCCCTCAATGTACCGTATAGGCAATTTCAACTCCCCCGAGTACGAACAGTTAACTACCTTCCCTATATAAACAGAAGAGATTCGATCTTTTTGAAATAACCTGGCCCTTTGAGGGTTAAGGGTGATTTTTTTAGATTCGACCAAAGGTTTTCGCATTTTTCAGAACCAGGAAGTGTAATCATAGATTTTAGGCCTCGGACAGAATTAATTTGTAATTATTGTTCCTATTCTTGTGGGGCTAACATGTCACTCCGTTGAAGTCGACCGCCGTTAAACCACAGAATACGGAACCGCAACCAGAAGTGGACTTGCGCAAAAGTCAGTACCTTCCTTCAAGATAGAGAGAGATGGAGATAGAGAGAGATGGAGATAGAGAGAGAGAGAGAATTATGAGTGGCGCGGCGACTAGATATAACTAGAATGACGCAAAAGGAAGGGAGGCAATTTATAGTGACATCCTGGGTGACATATCTGTCCGTGTGTTGTGAATTTGATATCGTATCGAAAGCGAATGAGTTATTAACCTTTCAAATACATATTATGATATTAAGATCAAATCATATCTAGCTCGCTTTTAAAGTTACAGCATCAGTTTCGATACTTTTAAGACACCCTAATAAATAAATGAATAATGTTGGTCTTGCACCAAAGAGCTATAGCGATAGAGAGGATCTGTGGGACGTAATATTGAAACTTTAAGGAGGTAGTCACGATGGAAATCTCTTTTGGACATTTTCAGACTCGATTTGTTTGCCTCACTTTATTTAAACTTTAAATTTAAAAGAAAAAAATTGTGACAAATATACATTTGATATTGGTTATAGACAAAATAGCAAGTGTTTTAGAGTGGCTGTGTGGACACAGAAATCGATATAACTGTTTAATCTGGAAGGATTTGCTCGTTAAATAAACTGGCTCTTGACAGAAAATAATCAAAATTTTCTCAGCTAGATAGTTTATACCTATGGACCAATGGATAGAAAAGTGACCTACGAATAGAGACCTATCTTTTTTGTGGGCCTCTAATCGCTGACAAGGTGCATGGCTCTCAAAACGTCCCCTCTGTTCTTCTGCGGCACCGCCAATGTTATTTTGAATGCGGAAACAGACTTACGAGCAGACCTGTCTTTTTGGTGGGATTTAAATCGCTGACAAGGCGCAGGGCTCTCAAAACGTCCCCTCTGCTCACCCGCCGCACCACTAATGCAATTTTAGATGGCAAAACAGACTTACGAGCAGGTCTGGCATTTTGGTGGGGTTTCAAGCGCTGACAAGGCGCAGGGCTCTCCAAACGTCCCCTCTGCTCTTCCGGGGCACCACCAATGTTATTTTAAAGGGAAAACTGACTTACGAGCGGGGCTGCCTTTTTGGTGGGATTTAAATCGCTGGCAAAGAACAGGGCTCTAAGAACGTCACCTCTGCTCTACCGGGGCACAACCAATGCAATTTTAGATGGGAAAATAGACTTACGAGCAGGCTTGCCTCTTCGGTGGGCTTTTAATCGGTGACAAGGCGCATGGCTCTCAAAACGTCCCCTCTGCTCTTCCGTGGCACCGCCAATGTTATTATACAGGGAAAACTGACATACGAGCAGAGCTGCCTTTTCGGTGGGCTTTAAGTCGCTAACAAAGCGCAGGGCTCTCAAATTGTCCCCTCTGCTCTTCCGATAGACAGAATTCTATGGCCAGATAGCCACTCTAAAACTTTTGCACTTTCGTTTAAAACTATCAATTTCCACTGGATCAATTACAATTTTTGATTTTGGGGGAAAATTTGTGGCAAACAAACCAGATTCAGATCGGCCATGCTATGACACTTTGAGATAGGACTTTTAACATGTATGGCTCTATCGCTTTTGCTCGTTGTCTTGCACAAGGAACCTTTTTCATTATGTCCCATCAAAAGAAAATAGCAACATGCATACTGCAGTCTTCGGAGATTATATATATAGTTCATTTGAAAAGTTGAAAATCAAAATTCTGACCTCGACTGCAAATCGGGCATAGCTCGAATTCGAATCGAATCATCAAAGTGACTGTGAAGGATATAAGCCGGACTAAACCAGATTGAAATTGGTCACGACTCAAATTTTAATCACGGATTAACTTCAATCCTTTTTTTGATGCAACCATAGGCGGATACAGGAATTTGTCTTTCTCTCTCTATTTCCATTTGAATGCATGTGTTAGAAAAAGATAGCTGAAGGGGCCATCACGTGAATTTAGCCCCTATCTCCGTCCTATTCATGGGCACCCGCAGCGAGGGGCAAGAGGGGGCACTTGCCCCCCCCCCCTCTAGAATTTAAAAAAGTCAAAATTTCACGGTAAAAAATAAAAGGAAAAAAGAAAATGCAATATTAATCAAATGAGTAATAATAGTTAACAAACTTCATTATTTGTTTATTTTGTAATTTTAACTCATTTTTTGCAAGGAACATTAGAATTAAACATTTTCCTTGATATCATTTTCGTCAGCTGTCCCTTTATCCATTATATCAAACACGTCAAAATTATTACTATTATTTGATACCTACCATGGCTTAATAATTGTACACCATTTGCATGAAAAATAAAGTTTTCCCTTTTCCCCTGAGGAGAGGGGGGTTCTATAAGACCTTCCATTGAGGTTCAACAATTTTGCCCCCCCCCCCTTGGAAATTTTTCTGCGGGCGCCTATGGTCCTATTCTAACGCAAGCATTCTAATAAAAGGGGAGAGAGAGAAAGACAAAGTCCTGTATCCACCCATGTATGCAACCAGCAGTATGATACAACTAGCGGTAAATTTCCGACGATCTGACAACATATCTCTTACCGGTAAATAAGAGCATCGTGATGGAATTTACTTCCACGATCTTAACCAAGTCGTAGCTGTAACCATAGTAACCAACCATTCATGATTATCCAACGATGTGACGGTCACAGTGCAAAATACGCACCAAATTAACTCGGGTTATCGCATCAGCATCCGTACGTTTCTCAAGGTCCTAATTCCGTGGTTCAATGTTATATATCCGACCTGTGGTTCTTAAGGTTAAAACTAAGGTAAAAATGAATCTTCTCTCGCGCTAATGACTAATTTCTATGCACTTTTCGATGATTAGTTTTTTGCTCAAACCCCCTCCTTCGCCCGTTTTGACGCTCACGCATGTTTACATGCGTGTTGAATTGAGGTTAAGTTTCCATCGTTCCACTGTTGGCAGAGTTGACCGATTTAGTAGCCAAAATTCATAAAGTTATAAAATCCCTTAAAATGCGGCTCTTCGTGCCAGTGGCGTCGCGTGCCATCTGGCAACAATGCGACTCCTCCATTTAAACTCCTTAAATATATCGAATTTTCCTCGTGCACTGTGCACCCCCTGAATTCGACCTTTTGCATGAGTTTAAATGGGTAGAGTGTAGTGTTGCCAAATTGCATGCGACGCCACTGCTTCGTGCTTACTTTTGCTATATAATCGATTGAATAGTAAAACTTTTCATAAAATTCTGTGACAGTGATGATAAGATTTTATTAAAAAATTACGATATCCATTCTGAGTCACAAAATGACTTTAAAGTTTAAGTCGTAACAATGGCGGAGCTATGCAGGTCGCAGATACCATAGGAGACAAAACACAGAAAAAAAAATTCCGGTTCTTTTGCTCCCTTGACCTTTTATAGAAAAATGACCCAGCAAAAGAGTTTAATTTCTTTGCTATAGAAGTTTCCTTTTCAGACTTCGGGCAAATCGACACAATACGTGATATATTCAACATTATAATCATAAACAAAAACGAAAAAATAAAATTAACGGGGGGGGGGGGGGGGGAACACAAGGAATGACACAAAATGTGGGCACTATGGGGAAGTGAGACGTTTATTTACATTTTAACTATATATGTATACAAATTGCCGTCGTCGGCCAATTTTTGGTGCTCGTGGCGCATGCAGGTTGATTCGCCAGTTCAAACGCCATCTTATACAGGGTGTCCCAAAATTCATAGTAAATATTTTTACCACGTATTGTTGGGGTCAAAATAAGACTTTTTTTTCCGTAAACATGGGTCCAAAATTGTAGTCTTTTCGAGTTACAGTGTTGCAAAGTTTCCGAAAAACAAATTGAAAAATTGTCATAACTCCCTCGTGAATTTTTTTTACTGCTCGTAAATAAGTACTTTGGTGTAATTTTAGGCGTTCTTGTCGATTTTGGCCGTGAAAATGCCATGCAAAAATTTTAGAGGGGTTTCGGCGGTTTTTCTTGATTTTTCTCACTTTTTTGGCCAAATTATGTGAAAACATGCTTTCGGTTTCATTAAACCTAGAAACAGTTAGCATTATTAAAAAGTTCGTAAAAAAATATGCATTTTTGGTCCTTACGAGCTTTTCCATTTCGCAAACCGTTTCCGAGAAAATCGTCCCTGAAGTTGGAGAAGTCGGCCGATAAACGCCTTTTCTTTGATTTTGTCAATTCTAGGCCGACTTCTCCAACTTCAGGGACGATTTTCTCGGAAACGGTTTGCGAAATGGAAAAGCTCGTAAGGACCAAAAATGCATATTTTTTTACGAACTTTTTAATAATGCTAACCGTTTCTAGGTTTAATGAAACCGAAAGCATGTTTTCACATAATTTGGCCAAAAAAGTGAGAAAAATCAAGAAAAACCGCCGAAACCCCTCTAAAATTTTTGCATGGCATTTTCACGGCCAAAATCGACAAGAACGCCTAAAATTACACCAGAGTACTTATTTACGAGCATTAAAAAAAATTCACGAGGGAGTTATGACAATTTTTCAATTTGTTTTTCGGAAACTTTGCAACACTGTAACTCGAAAAGACTACAATTTTGGACCCATGTTTACGGAAAAAAAAGTCTTATTTTGACCCCAACAATACGTGGTAAAAATATTTACTATGAATTTTGGGATACCCTGTATAGGTTCCATTAAAGCGCCTTTCCTGGGCTTATGAGTAGGTTTAAAGACTTTCCATGCTTAATTTCAAAGTGATTTTTTTTGCAATCCACACGCAAGAAACAATTGTTAATCCTCCATAACGCTGCTGCAAAAGTTTGGAAGAGACCCATTATTCCTAGATACTCCGCGGTACTTGTTGTTGCCTACATCGTTGATTGAAGGGACTCTGGAAATAAAAAATAAGAAAGTATACATACTACATACTCTCGGCCACTCTTCATTAGGCCTGTGCGATCGATCGAACATACGATCGATCGAAACGAAATTTTTCGATCGATCGGAATTTTCGGAAGTTCCGAGCGATCGAAAAAAATCGGAACTACAACCGATCGAAATTTTTCGAAATTCCGATCGATCGAAATTTTTCGAAATTTCGATCGATCGAAAAATGTTGACACTACGAGCGATCGAAATTCGCCAAAAATCCGATCGATCGAAATTATCCGAAATTTCGATCGATCGATAATTTTCGAAACTTCGACCGATCGAAAAAATTTGTAATTTCGATCGACCGAAATTTTCCGAAGTTTCGATCGACCGAAATTTTCCGATGTTTCGTTCGATCGAAAAATTTCGGAATTTCGATCGATCAAAATTTTCCGTGGTTTCGATCGATCGAAATGTGGGAAAATTACGTCCGATCGGAATTTGACGATCGATCGAAAAATTTCAGAATTCCGATCGATCGAAATTTTCAGAAGTCTCGATCGATCGGAAAAAGTCAAAATTTCGATCGATCGAAATACTCGGAGGATACGTGGGTATTCGGGAAATGGAATTCGAATGTTTACCTCTACGGCTCTACTTCCTCTCCTCACAAACGAGTAGTGAGTGACCGAACCTTCTTCTCGTCTCCCTCCTCCCTCCCCGCCCCATTCGTTCCGACTCTCACTCCCTCTCTCTTTCTCTCTCTCTCTCTCTCTCTCTCTCTCTCTCTCTCTCTCTCTCTCTCTCAGCTTAGGTCACATTCTTTCTCTGTTTATGAAACAATAATCAGTAATAATAAATATTGAATGAATAAGAATGGAGCTATGAGACTCAAAAATAGAGGTGAGTGAGTGAGTGAGTGTGTGAGATAGAGAGAGAGTGGGGGGGAGAGAGAGAGAGAGAAAAGAAGAGGGGAGAGAGAGGGAGAGAGAGAGAGAGAGAGAGAGAGAGAGAGAGAGAGGGGTGCGACAGAGTGCGACAGAGTGAAATAATTACAAAAAGGATCGGTAACTCGTTTGTGAAGAGAGGAAGTAGAGGTAAACATTCGAATTCCATTCCCCGAATACCCATGCAGTGTTGTGCAGTGTCCTTGCGTATGAACTCCGCTGTCCACTTACAACGGGGCGGTTGCACACTTTTGTTAAAAGCGATTCATCAGTCGATTCTGTTGTAAAAACCTCATAAAATAACGATGGGAGCACTTTTAACTTCCGAAATCCACTCCTAAACTCAATAAACGCTTTCATTTGCGCGAGTGTAATGGTGGCATAGGGCAGTAATAATGGGAGATTCCCATCTTAATTTCGTCACTCTCTCTATGCTAAGAAAGATGATTCACAGAGTAATTAGTCATCAGAGTAGTGATCCTCATCCGATGAATGGTACCGTGACGTCCGTGACACCCGTGTCAAATGAAAGTCGTCTCTTATTTGTCACTTCTTGACGGAGTTATAGTATTCTCAGATGGGAATCTCCCATTATGACTGCCCTAAGCCAACTTTACGCTCGCGCAAATAAAAGCGTGTTTATTGAGTTTAGGAGTGGATTTCGAAATTTTTTAGTGCTGCCATCGTTGTTTTTGGAGGTTTTTCTACCAGAATCTGCTATTAAATCGCTTTTAGCGAAAGTGTTCAAAATTCCCATGATAGAGTCAAATCAAGTACTGAATCAACTCGAAACTTTGAACTTAATTATCTCGAAAATGAGCAAATGAAGCGATGGCGCGACCGTTAGGCAGGGAGTTATTAGCGGAATAGCCCCTGCGTTGATTTTTTTTTTTTTTTTTTTTAAGCAATGACTCATCACATGACAATAATGGGGGGGGGGGGGAGGACGTAGGACTTGGACGAATGAAATAAGTGAGATTTGCTCATACCCTTTCATGGGCAAATTAATGCTCCTTTGAATTTCCTACGATTCCATTCTATCGATGGTTCATATGTTTTGTTCATTGGGAGCCGACGGAGTGTAATTTACTTATTGAAATTTTGGAAGTTTGCATTTTGCCGTTCAAGTGGGCCGACGGCGACGCGACGGTCGTGGGGCTCATAATCAGTCTACATCCGCAGTGATCCCAATTCTCTTGCCTGCGGAGGGCGAGTCCTCACGTGTTTTACACCCGGGAGTGCAGTTTTCCGAGTTACCTGCTTTTCGCCAAGTTGTAAGATTCTTTCACATGACCACCCACCATGCCTTTCATTTGTCGAATATGTTCACATTTATTCCTCACAAAGGAAAGTCACACACCCTCTTTTCCCTATCTCCTGTCTCCTCTTCAATGAGTTCAATATCTTTCTATTCCTTATTTACTGCTCTTTTTTCCTGTTCATCCTTATTCACACAAGTTTCCGAGTTGTTTTCGTGGTCGAGAGGGGCTGCCGGCTGAGTAGTGTGTGAAATATATTTGACTGCCGGTTTGACACGAGAATCCACAGTACTTACCTGCAGCTCTCGGCTTTTCTCGCACCCTCTTTCCCTCCTCTTTCCCCCGACCCACTCACCGCGTCGAGTCGTTCCTTTCGTAGGTGCTGCATAGTCTTACAATTAGCTCTTTATTTAAGAAATTCTTACGCATTCGTTTTCACCAAAAATGAATAGAATGCTATTTTCGTTTTTGTGAAGGTGTAAGGGTAAGCCGAGAGCATTTACTGACACTGGATTCTCGAGCCAGACACTGCATAGGCAGACGATTTGGCTCTGTCAGTACTCGGCTTTGGCTCTATCAGAGGTGCCCACGTAATAGAAATCATACGAGCAACTCGTATACTTCGAAATTGGGGGGGGGGGTGAAGATTTTTTTCCCCCTTTTTTGAGAAAATCAGTATTTTCGCTTACCAATGAACGTTTTCTAATCACTAGCTTCACAAATACTCAGTTTCTATCTCCTTTTTTACCATCTATACTCCACCCCCTTAATCCTCCTTCCCTTTGTACAATCCCCCCCAAGTCCATCTTTTCTATCCACATCCCCACCCAAAAAACTGCCCCCCCCAAAATCCTCTTCCTCCCTCTATCGACCCCCCCCCAATCAATTTCCTTCCAGAAATGTATACCCCTCCCCATTTCGATTTAAAAAGCCCCAAAACGAATTCTAATAGGTCAAATTTTCAAAAATTTTCCCTGGGTGAACAATTAGAAGTTCATTCTTTCATTCAATCATCTATGGAGACTCCAAAATGGTTTTCTAAAAAGTCAAAATCCCAAAAATTTTCCGGGAAAAAAATTTCCCACAAAACCCCCCCTTTTCTGTCAGGGTACTCCATGCTCCCAAAAACCCTCCCTCCTTTAAATATCCTCCAAAACGTATTATAGAGGGTCAAATTTTCAAAAAAAAATCCGGGGGAAGACCTCCGAACTCCCCATTCTACTTGGGGGATTCACCTCGAACCTTCCAGTGGGGGGAGGGGGGAATCCTCGTGATTAGGTGGGTAGCTCGTACGGTACCTGGGGGGGGGGGGGGGGGAGTTGGGCACCCCTGGGCTCTAATGACACCAAAAAGTAAAAACGCTAACCTCAATAAAATTGCGAACAGAGCTCGCGACCTGATCAAACGATCGAATTGGGCTGTGACATGACGGCTTTGGCTCAGCATCATTTGGAGAATCACAGTGTGTATATAAAGGAATCAAATACCTATGCATCGGGTACGGGAACCATTTCGGCATTTCCTTTCAGAAGAAATCTAGAAAGTGATCCTTCAATCAGATGATTAATCATTAGATGGATTGATATGGTCAAAGTAAGCATATGATGCGAAAAAAGTGAGTTATACTCTGTTCTCGATAAGAAGGCGGGTGAGAATTCAGGTAGTAACGCACTATTTAGCAACAGTGCGGCTTTGCTGGCTACTCCAACCCTTCGCAGTGGCCGTTGTCTCCCAAACTCTCTCTTGGACGGAGGATTTTCAAGAACCGACAGACTCTAAAATTTACACCCGTCCAGTAAAAATTTCAAACGGTCAGTTTTTCGAAAAAAACGGACGAAATTTTCTCCCTAAAGAACCAAAACTCGGCAAAAATAGTCGAGTTTGAATGACTCTCAGAAATTCGTATTTTTCGGCCCGAATTAAAGTCAGGATATTTCGTCTACTATCGAATTCATGAGAGTCATCAATATGCAAACTCGACTATTTTTGTCGAGTTCTGGCCCTTTAGTGCGAAAATTCCGTCCGTTTTTTCGTATTTTGACCGTTCGCAATTTTTACTGGACGTGTGTAAATGTTTGAGTCTGTCGGTTCTTGGAAATCCTCCGTGCCAAGAGAGAAGTCGGAAGAACAACGTCCACTGCGAAGGGTTGGAGTAGCCGGTATAGCCGCACTGTTGCTAAATAGTGCATTTGAATTCTCACCCGCCTTCTTATCGTGAACAGAGTATAGCAGTATAACTGGAGTTCATATACTCGGAAGCGAGACGAATGACACTGGGTATTCGGGGGAGGGAATTCGAATGTTTACCTCCATTTCCTCTCCTCACAAACGCTTGATCGAACCATTTTCTCGTCTCCCCCCTCCCTCCCCCCCCCTGTACCTTCCGACTCTTTCTCTCTTTAGATCACATTCTTTCTCTATTATTTAGAAAGTAACGAAGTGATACAATAATAAGGAATAATGACTATTGAATGGATAAGCACGAGTGAAATGATGAATGTTTGCGGCGTCCAAAAGAAGAAGCAACAGGACTCGTAAACAGATGAGGTGTGTAAATGAGTGAGCGTGAGAGGCAGCGTGTGTGTGACTGATTGTGAGTGAAATAAAATAATAGGGAAGGAATGTGACCTAAAGAGAGAAAGAGTCGGATGGTATAGGGCGGGGAAAGCAGGAGGGAGACGAGAAAATGGTTCAGTCAAATGTTTGTGAGGAGAGGAAATAGAGGTAAACATTCGAATTCCCTCCCCCGAATACCCAGTGTCGTTCGTGTTCGTCTCGCTTCCTTCAAAATTATGGAAAAATTTGATTATGATTTGAATGTAGGCTATTTTCTCGAAAAACGGTCCAAATCCATAATTTCGGCTCCGAAGCAGTCCGCAGAGGGTAGAATGGCGCAAATTGGAGGTCAATAACGCCCTTCACAACAACGATGACATTTGGAGACTGACCTCCTCTCTCAAAAAAAAAACAACTTTAAAAAAAAAATGTATAAAAAATATGAAGATTGGCGCAAACCGCAATTGATGCGTCAACTTCAAAGATCGATCGGAGGGGGGAGGGGGGGGGGGGGGTTACATCTGTCAAATCAGCTGTATACAATTTTCAAGCTATTGTAGGTGTATCAAATAATATTAGTAATTTTTACGTGTTTGATGTTATGAACAAAGTGACAACAGATGATAATGTTAGTAAGGCAAATGTATACATGTATACTATTCCTTGCAAAAAATTAGTCAAAGTTACAAAATAAATTAGTAATAAAGTTCGTCAACTATTACTCCTTCGATTAACATTTCATGTTCTTTTTTTTTTATCGTGAAAGGACTATTTTGAATTCCAAGGGGGGGGGGGGCTCTCATGCTGTCATTTACCCCAAAAATAGCTGAAATGATCTTTTTGGTTTTGAAATTTTTTTATTTTCTGCGTCAACAAATGCAAAAATTAAAATCAGCGTGACCTAGATGATCAAGTAAAACTAAAAAGTAGATTTTAAAATTTATCAATGACTGTTTCAAGGAATATTTTTAGTTCAATGCTTCGGAAAAATTATGAAATTCTTTATCCGGTCAATAAAGAGACATCAGTCAACAATGATGATATAGCGCAATCGTCTTGTTCCAACCCCATAATTACTGTTTAAAATTTTGTTACGCCCGCCCGCCTATTAAATGTAACATAGAAAGTTCTTAAGGAGTCGCAGTTGTGCCCCTCGCACCACGAGAGTAAGGCGGGGGGGGGGGGTTATCTACATCAATGTGCAATGATGGTCCAACATAGCTCGTAGGATTTTTTGGGCCGAAAGCCTAAAATCAAATTCAAAATCAAATTACGCCCCTGCTTCATTGGGCTAAAAGAAAAATATAAGTTTCGAAATTACTTCCGCAGGTGATTATGAGCAATTGTATCGTAATGCCATCCAGTCAATGATCGAGTATACGTGTTATTCTTACGGATCGTGTTATTCCGATATAAACCCTTTCATCTCTGCGGAAATTAGCTCAAACTAACGAAAAATTTGACACAAGTAAACAACGAAGAAACCATATCGAGCCCCGGAACCCGTGCCGTGCCCCTATATGAATGTGTGTGAGTGTGTGTGGTCGTGAAAGGCCACACTCGACCTTCGAATCTTTCGGGTGTCCTTCCCCATATTCACGGAAACAAAGCTACTCAATACTTCCCCCCTCTCTCACTCCCACTTCTCACTTCTTTAATTCGATCTTGCTTGCCTCGCTTTCACACATACCCCTCAAACGCCCAGCTTGCACATGCACGACTTTCTCGTTTACAAAATGAACCCAATAAACCATAACATCAACAGAGGGCTGAACAAAAACCGATGCTATTCAAACGCTCGAAATTGTTCGATCGTTCGATCGAATGAACATTCAAAACATTTCGATCGATCGAGGTTTCGAAATATTTCGATCGATCGAGGTTTCGAAATATTTCGATCGATCGAGGTTTCGAAATATTTCGATCGATCGAAGTGCCAGATAATTCCGATCGACCGAAATTTTTCGATCGCTCGGAATATTGACAAATTTCGATCGCTCGGAACTACAAAAATTTTCGATCGATCGAAGTTTCGAAAAATTTCGATCGATCGGAATAATAAAAAATTTCGATCGATCGAAGTTCCGAAAAATTTCGATCGATCGAAAAATTTCGTTCGATCGAATTTTCGACATTTTTCGATCGATCGAAATGCCAGAAAATTTCGATCGATCGAAGATTTTCGATCGATCGAACTTTCAGAATTTTTCGATCGATCGAAGTTTCGTAAAATTTCGGTCGATCGAAGCTTCCGAATCTCTCGATCGATCGGACGATTTCGATCGATCGAAGGTCCAAAACTTCGAAATTTTCGAAAAATTTAGTTTCGATCGTACGACCGATCGATCGAAATCGATCGAAATTTCGATCGAAGGCACAGGCCTACTCTTCATACTCCTTCGGCCGGGAGAGTTGCTGATCAGTCACACTCACACGCATAACTGCGGCAGTGGTCGCTTAGAGTCCCTTAATGGATTGAGGGTGTACCAGATCACCCGGAAAAGGGCATTTGTCTCAAAAACTACTGAACCAAATGATTTGAAACAAGAAAGACAGATAGAAAATTGAACCCAAAGTTATTATTTTTGATATTTTCAGAAGCCCCCGACGCGACAGTCCCTTGGGGGGGGGGGGGGTCTTTGGAGGCCAAAACAATTTTTTTCAAGTTTTAACCCTCGAGCGGTCGCGTGGATGACATACGTCATCCAGCTACTTATTTTTGAGTGTATTTACGCGAATTTTGAATTTTTAAAGCTGAGATTTTCAGTAGCTGCCCTTCTTGGATGGGACAAGAGAGCTCCGACGTTATTTCTTTTTTTTTCCCTTTCAAAACCTGGAAGTCACTAAACGTCAAATTGGCTGGATGACGATTGTCATCCATACGCGAACACATAAAAAAACATTTTTTTCAAGTTTCAAAAATTCTGAAATTTGAACTTGAATATACATCTTACGAGAGAAACAAAAAAAAAGTATATGTCTTTGAAATCATCATTAAAGATGTTGAGCCTAACATATTGGTATTTTCAAAACTGGCAAAATCTGAATTTCCCATTTTTTAGTTTTTCGCCATTTGCAAAAAAATGGGTCAACATTTTTGAAATTTCTGTGATTCAAGTCACTGAGAAGGGTTTTCCCTATCGATTGAGTATGCATACATGCATTTTTAGGCTTTAATTGGCAGACTTATAGCCATTTTTAAAAGTGGATGACGTATGTCATCCACGAGACGTTTCGTGTCACAAATGCGAGCGCGACCACTCAAGGGTTAAGACGAAACTTATCTCGTGGAAATCTCGCGACGATCTTTAATTCCTCGATAGTAGTTGAAACACGTCGTATACTTGGACGTCGACAGGATTGGGAAACTCCAGCCTTATTAAGACGAATGGACCACGCAATTGATCATAGAGTAATGATGCGGTGGTTGAATCCAATTTACGGTCCAATCAGTGGCGGCTCGTGCAATCTGGCAACCGTGCACTTTTGCCATTTAAACGTATGCAAAAAGATCGATACTAGGTGAGGCGCTACGCCTCACCAAGTAATCGATTATTTTACACAGTTTTAAATGGAGGAAATCCATTGTTGCCACAATGCACGAGCCGCCGCTGGGTCCAATCGAATCAAGATGACTAAAATTCCAGTCGAGTCGACTTGCTTGCTCGATCGCCATGAGACAGACGCAATGCAGCCCGAGCTCCCTCTCTCAAGTGTAGACCACGTGATCGCTCATAATAATGGGGCTATTGCACACTTTTGCTGTAAGCGATTTAATAGTCGATTATGGCGTAAAAGTCTCAAAAAATAACGATGGCGGCACTAAAAACTTCCAAAATCCACTCCTAAACTCAATAAACGCAGTTGTTTGCGCGAGCGTAATGGTGGCCGAAGGCACTAACAATGGGAGATTCCTATCTTAATTTCGTCACTCTTTCTATGCTGACAAGGATGATTCACAGAGTAATTAGTCATCAGAGTGATGATCCACATCCGATGAATGGTGCCGCAACACCAAGTGACACCGGTGTCAAATGAAAGTAGTCTCTTATTGGTCACTTCTTGATGGAGTTTCAGAATTGTTAGATGGGGATCTCCCATTGTTAGTGCCTTCGGCCACCATTACGCTCCCGCAAATAACTGCGTTTATTGAGTTTAGGAGTGGATTTTGGAAGTTTTTAGTGCCGCCATCGTTATTTTTTGAGGTTTTTACGGAATAATTGGCTATTAAATCGCTTATAGCAAAAGTGTGCAATAGCTCCATTATTAGTGCACTGAGCTTTGCCGCAACCGCTGATTGGCCTCAGCCCTGCCCCTACAACACAAAGCATTTCTCCCTCCTTCTACTGCAGTCTCCCGCAGATCCCTTTGATCTTTATTTCTTCCCTACTTAAGATGATTCCAGGGTCGATTAGTTCCAACCGTACACACCACGGCCACGCTGCTCAAATAGTCAACAGTTTTTGGCTGAAATTGACGAATTTACGCTAAAAGTCGGTGGCGTCTCGTGCCATCTGGCAACAATGTGACTCCTTCATTAAAACTCATTCAATACATCAAATTTTCCTTGTGCACTGTGCACCCCTGAATTCGATATTTTACGTGAGTTTAAATGGATAGAATACAGTGTTGCCAAATTGCACACGACGCCACTGCTAAAAGTACAAATTTGAGGAACGTCAGCACCAGCGAGCATACTTCAGGAGGATAGGTACCCTGAAAGTTTCAAGCTGAAACACTCAAAAATAAAGCCGAAGATTATGAATAACGAAAATTCCCATAAGCCTCAATGAGTGCGAGTGAGGCAGATAGACATATTGTCACTCGCACTTACTCTTACTCACTAAGCTCATGACGAAATGAATTTCATAATTTACGGCTTTAATTCTAAACCAATTTCGCTCGTTTTGGGCTCAAAAAATCCAAAAAAAAATTTGGCAGGTGCTGACGTTTTTGGATTTTGCGTTGTATCTATGGTTTCAGTTTAAAACTTCAAAAACACGACTTTTCCGAAAAGCGACTATGGTGGCGCTATCCATCGGATTGAAATTTGGAAAAGTTTCGCCTGGAATCACCTGAAAACAGTTCTTTTCAAGTTTCAATGCCAGGCCTGCGAGTGTATTCGTTTTTGTGACTATATTTGCTTCACACAGGCAATTTCAGCGGTATTATGGACAATAATGAGAGGTCTTTGAGAGCCCAAGCTCTCTCCTTCTTTCCAATGAAGGGAAGAAGAAGGTCCTAAATATTATTATTATTATTATTTTTTTTTTAATTTAATTTGAAAGAGGATGTTCTCAACTTTAAAATAATATCATACATTGTATAGTTTAGAGAAAAAAAAAAAAACAAACAATTTTTCAAGAATTTTTGAAGTAGAAGAGTCCTGATCAAATCAACTGATTTTCAAGGCTGATTACAACAAATTCCTATGTGGGTAATTTGTCTATTTTTGTTTTTTTTTTGTTTGTTTTTTTTTTTTTTTTTTTTTTTGTTTTTTACTGCGATACTGAAAAACCTGGTTTTTTTACTTGTTGGCGCACTTATCTCAGGAACTAGTAATGCTATTTTCATGATTTTTTTTTTAATTTTCCTCAGAAAAAGCTCTTTAAGTGGAACTAGAATAATCTGTGCAGTCCCTTTGCTTTTTTGTTTACTGGACATTTAAAGCAAAAAAAAAAAGTGAAAAAATCAACCAAACTTTCAACTTTTAAAAAAAAAGAGTAATCAATAAATTTTCTTAATTCTAGTTCCACTTATAGTCAACACTCAAACACAACTTCATGCAAAATTGCAGATTTGTAGGTCGGATAGTTCCAGAGAAAAATGCACCAGAAGTGAAACATATTTACCATTGTTTAACATAGGACCTCGCTTCTCCCCTAAAGTATACGGTTCAAAATTCTGAAGAAAACTGCCGGAATGTCATTCCGGGGACTTTTCAGAAGAGTTCTGGTCATTCATTGTGTAACATTTTTCTCCGAGTGCGACTTGTTATAAAGAAACCCGCGTAAGTACAGTTACTGTAAACTATGCGCGAAACGCGGACCGAAGCGTAAGATGATGCTCCAGCCGTGGACGGCTGGAGCGCGGAGAGGGTTATTATGTGTTTGTGCTGTTTGTAGGTAAGTGTGTGTGAGAGTGAACGGGGGAGGGGGAGGGGGTACGTTGTGCGAGCCGCTAGTCAGCGTGGAGGCTCGCACACAATTGCGGGATTCATTGATGCCTTGTGGTGATGTGTTTACAACTTCAGACCAGCTGTTATGTGTAGAACTATATAATGGCATTTTTCAATTCACCAATGATTCCACCAGTTGACCAAAAGAATGTGCAGTTCAATTGAAATTTGACTATTATGCACAAAATACTCTTTATCTGTGGTCTTTTCTCAAAATGGTAGACTCACCGTTGAAGTATCAAAATATAACCGCAATGGAGCTCTTGCAAGGTTTTGCTGTAGGTAAATGGACAATCGATTCTAGAGTATTATTATTAAAGAGATTAATGGATTCTAGAGTGAAATGCTGCGAAAATAACGACGAGACCATTAAAAAAGTCTAAAACAAACTCCTCATAAACAAAACTTAACTTGAAATTTCGGGTGACCACCCTTGCATCTATGCACCAACCTCGGATTCGCACCCCAAACAAAAGAACGTAGCCTACGAATTTGATCGGTATTTGAGGTTGGAGAATGGGTCTGTTGCAAACTTTTGCTACAACGATAAAAAGTTATTATTCCAATGTAAAATCGCCTGAAAAGTCCATTGGTGGCATCATTAAGTCATGAAATACAATAATAAACTCACAAGAGGCGATTATTGAAATCCAAGATGGCGGCAAAATATCGAGGAATCTGAAGATATTCACCGTGATCATCCAAGGATTGCCAACGTTTACAACCTCATGGGAGGTAGAGGTTATGTGTTTGTTTACGTTGTGATTGGTTGTGATCGATGTTGTGAGGTTGGCTATCCTTGAATGTTCATGGTGCATGCATACGGATTGCTCGATATTTTGCCGCCATCTTGGATTTCATTAAACGCTTCTTGTGAGTTTATTATCCCATTTCGTGGCTTTCTGATGCCACCATTGGACTTTTCAGGCGATTATACATTAGATTAAACACTCTCAATCGTTGTAGCAAAAGTTTGTAACAGACCCATTTGCTTTCAAAAAGTAAATTTGAAGGTCCAATCATATATATTTTGACGCAAGGAGCACGGTGATAACAACAGAAAAGTTCTACGTTGCATAATAAACGAGAAAGACGGCACTTGATTTCATGTCCTGTTCTTTTGTTTGGGGTGCAATACTTATGTAGTGATGTAGTGCAAACATACACAAACGGGTGGTCCATCTGAACTTTGAGTTTAGCTCTCTCTGCGAGGAGAGAATTTTGGACTTTACAAATGGTGGCTCATCTTTATTTTCGCAGCATTTTACTTTTTACATCAGAATTGATAGGCCAATAGAGACCTGATAGACCTTTTGAGAGCTCGCTTTTCTTAAATTAATCCGACGGAAACTCCACTGGTTGAGAAAAATTTAAAGATGATATGGACTGAAATGTGTAATTTTCTCTCAAAAACTAGAATCATCAGTATCAAAATAATGGAAATTTTCTTAGATTAATCTGACGGAGACTCCGCCGCTTGGGAAAAAAAAATTAAAGACGAGAGAATTTTAATGCGCTACTGAGCTGAAATGTGTAATCTTTTCTCAAAAACTAGAATCATCAGTATCAAAATAATGGACATTTTCTCAAATTACACAGAAAAAAAAGCACGTGCTCCAGACACGATCTACATATATACACACCAGTACGGAACGTGCTCAGAGCACAAACTTTTCAGGTTCTGGACACGACGGGATGCGTTTCAGACGCAAACTCAACCTAAATAGATTGCGCTCAGAACTCGTTCCCGTACTGGTGTGTACGTTCGTGTCTAGAACACGGAAAGTTCGTGTCTGGAGCACGACCATTTTTTTCTGTGTAATCTGACGGAAACAAATTAATCTAACGGAGACTCCACCGCTTGGGGGAAAAAAAATTAAAGACAAGAGAATTTTAATGCATTGCTGAATTGAAATGTATAGTCTTCTCTCAAAATCTAGAATCATCAGTATCAAAATAATGGACATTTTCTTTAACCCTTGTGAGCCTAAGGTATTTCGGTAACACAAAGGACTAAGGCTAAGGGGTGTTTTTGTACCCCAAGGATATTTTCATGCAGAACAGTCAGAATCAATAATTTTGAAACTTTAATGGATGGATTATGTACTTAGTACCCTAAGAGAGTAGTTTATGTGAAATTTGAGTAAATTTTTGCTATGTTGCCAAATTTACACCTACTTTTACAAAAAATGTCAAAATAAAAAAAAATTGAAAAAATGAAATGAGGTACCATCTTATTTTTCCATTTTTGATAAATTTCCAATTTTTTTTCAATGATCTGACTTAATATTCTTAATCTACATAAAATTTCCGTAAAATTCACTGTAATAGATGGTTCCAAACTTAAAACTGGCAGGACGAAGGGGGTGTATATTTGTACCCCAACACTTTAAATTTCTATAATATCGACAAAAATTCATAAAAATTAATGAAATTTGGTGGACGTGTTCTAAGTATCCTAACTTAAAATGTGATGAAGTCCCAAAATATTTTGAGCAGTTTTGACAAAATGGCGTCAAAAAAACTGGTCTTGGGTACAAATTAACCCCCCCCCCCTTAGGCTCACAAGGGTTAATTAATCTGACAGAGACCCCACTCATCGTTGAGGAAAAGTTTAAAATTAGAGAATTTCAATGCCTTACTGAACTGAAATGTGTAATCTTTTCTCAAAAAAACTATAGTCATTGTTGAAGGATCAAAACAACCACCAATTTCTTCAATTAAGCTGACGGAGACTCCGCCGCATGAAAAAAATTGAAGATAACAGAATTTCAATGCATTGAACTGGGCTGTGTAAATATTTCGGTCAACCGGTATAAAATCATCGGTGAGTTGAAAACTTCAATGTTCAATTCAAATTCAAATTAAATTAATTTTTAAACTTTCCAAAAAAAAATTCAACACACACTGACTGCTCTGCACTGTGCAGTACCGTATAGTCCAAATCGCGGGCCGGGATGCAATTTGATAATATTATACTAGCGGTTCCAAGAATTTCTCTCTCTTTTCCCATTAGAACGCATGAGTTAGAAAAGAAAAGAAGAGGGGTCGAAAATCACGTGACTGCAGTAGCGGCCCGTGAGATTTGGCAACCACGCATAAAGTGTCCCACTTAAACTTAGGTAAAAAATCGATTCAAGCGGAGGCTGGTAGCCTCCTCGAGTTTCGATTGCTTCCCGTGTATTTAAATGGGATAAATGCATAGTTGCCAAATCTCACGAGCCGCCACTGCGTGACTGCCCCTGGTCTGATCTTATCTAACTCATTCATTTTAATGGGGAAAGAGCGAGAAGTGAAACATTTCTGGATCCGCCAGTGAGATAATGTTACCTATAGTGATATGGTCCTCCGCGCATGCATCTATTTTTTACAAGGACCGGATCATTTAACGCGAGTAGCACGCATCAGGTGGGGGAGGTGGAAGATGGAAGGTGGGAGTGCAGTATTTGGAATTCGCGTGTCAGAGTTGCCGTTTTGCGTAAAATTAATGTGGCATTTTTCAATCCACCGATGCACTATGGTCTGAAATCGAATAAAAGAGGCCAAAAATCAGTTGAAAAAAATCCAATAAAAATGATCTTTTTCAACCTTTAAAGCTTGATTTAAAACTTTCTGATGACATTTCTAGGTTCAAATTACTAATTAAAAGTGTTTTCTGTGATTAAAATTGGTCTTAAAAGTTTTTAAATAATAGATTTATAAAAAATTAACATTCTGATTTTTGGCCAATTTTTGACGATTTCAGACCATAGTGCGATGACTCCACCGGTTGTGAAAAGATTACACAGTTCAGTTCAGTTCATGGCCGTACTGCTCGAAAATACTAACATCTGTAATCTTTTTCCTCAATCGGTGCAATCGCCGTTGAGTTACTGAAATATCCGCACGTTTTTTTAAGGTCATCGATGACTCGACCGGTTGAGAAAAGATTACAGATGAGAGTATTTTTGAGCATTGCTTTCATGAACAGAGCTGAACAATGTAATCTATTCTCAATCGGTGGAAATCATCGGTTTATCGAAAAATGCGATTAATTATACGCAACGCGGCAGCTCTGTAGTCGCGTGTATTTGTATGAGTCACATCGCACTGATGAGAGTATATGTTTGCGGAATCCCCGATCCAAGAACCTGTCGTCACCATCATCATTAATGTGACCTTCTAAAGTACAAGATTGAATCTCATAAATACATCGACCCGAATATTATTCACGGATTATCGACCGAGTTATGTAAACTAATGGTTTTCGGATATCATCGTACGGAATGAATTTGTTCGACCAAGATCGAAATTATTCGTTAGACAAATCGTCCTTACGTTACTTTACCGCGCACCCACTATAGACTGTTTTAGTTGAGCGATATATCGTATCGATTGCCGTCCGAGGGCCTCTGGTTCCAAACAAACTCTGATTCAATGCATTTTCCCCATAAGCGGATTTTTGAACGGAAATTTAGACTATTAAATCAAACAATTAATGCGACCTTTTTGCGATTATGAATTCTACGTCCTTGAAAATGCTTAATTTTGCCTGGTTCCACCCGTAAAACTGCTAAAATCAACAAGATATTGCAGATTAAACGATGCGTTTGGAGGTTGGAATCACCCAAATGTTATTGTTGTTGTTGTGGAATTGGCGGGATTTCAGGCGATATGGCAGTTGTAAGGGTCTGAAATGTTGTGTTTTTTATAAGGAAAATGATAGTACTTGATGACCTATGAACAATGGTGCCTTTGGTCTTTTCCCAAGTGTCCTGGTTTTGGAGATACACACGCGTAAAGTTGTAAAAAATCGTGTGCATAGTGACGTCACTACGCGGAATCCCCATTTTAAACAATGTATTTTGGGCCAAAATCTCATCTCCGGAATAATATGACTTAATTAGAAACCAAAAGGCATCTTTGTTCTCAGCTCATCAAGTACTTTCATTTTCTTTATAAAAAACGCAACATTTCAGACCCTTGCAACTGCCCCATTCTAACCTACAAACGCAACATTTAATCTGTAATATCTTATTGATCTCGGCAGTTTTAGTCAAGGAACCAGGCATAATTAAGCATTTTCGAGGACGTAGAATTCATAATCGCAAAAAGCTCGCATTAATTGTTTGATTTAATACCCTAAATTTCCGTTCAAAAGTTTGCTTATGGGGAAATTACATTGAACCAGAGTTTGTTTGGAACCAGAGGCCTGCTTGGACGGCAATCGATACGATATATCGCTCTACTAAAACAGTCTATACCCAATTTACTCTGTGAACAGGGCTGGATTTCCCGATAGGCTTTAGTATGCTGGAGCTTGTAACTGTTCTTGGATTTTTATTTTCTTTCCTTATATAACAATTCGCTTTATATAATACACGCTTGCATGCAATCGGGAGCAGTGGCGTCGCGTGCAATTTGGCAACAATGTTTTCTATCCATCTAAACTCATGTAAAATATCGAATTCAGGGGGTGCACAGTGCACGAGGAAAATTCGATATATTTAATGAGTTTAAGTGGAGTAGTTGCTTTGTTGCCAGATAGCAAGCGACGCCACTGATCGGGAGATAGGATTCTTTTTAAAGACTATGATGAACAAGTGGATCAGTGGCGTAGCGTGCAATTTGGCAACGTTGCAGTTCGTCCATTTAAACCCCTGGAAAAGATCGAAGTTTTGGGTGTCCGGTGACCACCTTCGCATTCGACTTTTTCATGGGGTTTAAATGGACAAAATACAACGTTGCCATACTGCACGCGACGCCACTGAGTGGATGTAAAATTAAGATGTGTAAATAAACATATTATTCTATTTTCCTTAATTAATTTGTGCGTGTTTCTATTTTCTGCGATTTCTATCGTCCGTTTCTGATTGGGATATTCAGTCTTTTTTTTCACTCTCAAATTTTGGAAAGGTCTTTTTTATTTCATAGTGATAATTTGTTTGATTTATTTTGAGCCTCGAAACTCTTGCTATTTTCAGTGGCGGCTCGTGCATTCTGGCAATAACGGTTTCCCCCAGTTGATTCTAGGTAAAACAATCGATTCAAACACGAGCATTCGATTATTGTTCACAGGTTCAAATGGAAGAGAAACAATTTTGCCAAATAGCACGAGCCTAAAAACGTCGGCTAAGAAAGTGTGGGTAAAACATCAAGTTTTTTTAAAGAAAGAAAAGAAATGTCTAAAATTCCCTCTGAAACACACTTCTACCTGCCCGGAAAAGTTTCTATAGCTTACAGACGGGAAAATACTTACTATAAATCCTAGGAGAAAAATATTTAGCTAAAAATGGCCGGATAAAGATACAAAGTTACCGAAAAATTGATCTGGGCATAGTTTTCAGGAGCAATCTGGTCTGTTTAAGTGTATATAATTCTATCCGTTTTGGGTAGAAATTTTCGATCAATATCGCAAGATTAATTTTGTGAAATATGCCCGAATATTTGGTCAAAATGGCCAGAATTTTGATGAATAGTTGCCGACAAAAAAATTCTGGCAGTTTTCCGGAGATTCTTGTTTTTTTTTTTTTTTTTTTTTTTTTTGTTTTTTGTTTTTTTTAAAAAAAGGTACAGGTGCACCGAATAAGGCCTTGCATTCTTTTATGGCCTTTTATGCTGCCTTTTATTTTGTAATTTGTTTAGTGTACTCATCTTAAGCGAATTTTCTCGATCGAATATGATAAACAGTATACCAACCTAACTACATATTTGAGGAAACCCAATTGTGTTTTTAGATGTGTTTTCGGGGCATCGATGGCATCGATTCGATTTCGAATTCACCTCCGGACTTGAATTCAAAATCGAATTGATGCCATCGATGACTGAAAACACCGAAAAAGTTCGAAAAACACGATCCAGCTTCGTATTATCCACTGTTATCATGCGTATGTTGGCAATGATTTTGTATGATTTCGTTGGATATATTCGTCGCGAAAATTCGCTTCATAATTTCCGCTGGTTTTTTACCTCGCAGATTTTCACGCAAGAATCAACTATTCGAACGCACAAAGCTAAAAGTTATAGCAAGAGCCCCAATCGCTGCCCCTTTCTTGATGTAGCTCAATGATAATATCATTGAGACAAAAGCCTCAAAACAATCTCAAAATACTTCGCAAACTTCCTGTTTCCAAACATGAACCTTGCCATGTTGATTTCGATCCATTATCATATGACCCGTACGCCGTGAGGTCATCCTAAATCAATAATTTTTTTTATTCATCTCAGAGATTTGCTTCATTTCAGAAACAAACAGAGAATATGAATATTCGACATTTCGTAAATTTCCGGGTGAAACCTAACCTTAAATTCGAGGAATGCAGTTCATCAGGTGATCCCTGAGCCTGCGCGTTTTACGCATTTAACCTGCAGGGCCTCGCGCTATACGCGGGCGCGGGCGGTGTTTGGTCAGGGTCGTGCACGAAATATACATTGACATTCAATTTTTTGAAACATGCGATCAACATTACATTCGTTTAATATGGATGTATACCAACGCCGAAGAGTACCGGCGGAATCAAGGTCCTGTGAATAGGTAGTTTATCTTGTATCTCTTCAATTTTCGGTCCTCAAAACTCGTTTTTTGTCACCTTACACAGTTTTATTGAACTCAATGCTACACACCGCATCTCCTCTCCCCTTCTCACCGCAATCAGCAACTTCTGCCTAATTAGGCCCTCCCACAGAGCTCTCTGCCGTTTTGCCTATAATTAATGACGATTTGCAATGGAGCTGTCCAGTGGCGTAAACTTGGGATTTTCATTGGGAGGGGGGCGGCAAACCAACTTTTGAGAGATGCACTATGGGAGGTCTGGAAGGACCCCCCCCCCAAGGGAGAGGGGAGTGGGGGGTCCTCCCCTTAAAAAAAGTTGAAAATTCAGTCTCTGCAGACGGTATTTTAAGCAATGTTATCGCATAAAAATGCCACCAAATTTAAACAAATTGAAAATATATAAGTTTATTTTCTTCATTTCTTAGGCAAAAAGGGAAGTTTTCAGTTTAGACTTTCAGCTTACTGATGAAGCTGATATTTCTAGGCTTTGGGAAATTGTTTCCAACGGTTAGAAGAAGTCTTCTGGAAATTTAAAACTGCAGTAAATGTAATGTTCCACTCAGAGGCGTAAAATTTTAGACTCTTTTTGGGAGGAGGGAGTAGCAAATAGTCCGATACTTAGGGGAATCTGGGGGGGGGCAGTTTCCAGTAATCGGGGTCTGGGGGTATTCCCCCGGAAAAAAATTGAACATTTGGGTTCTCTCAGACAATATTTTAAGCAATTGAATCTTTCAAAAATAACCAATTGACAGAACAGAAGTTAGTAGACTCAATGTACATTTTCTTTATTTCATTGACAACAGAGGCATTTTTCACTTAAGGATTACTTTAGGCGCAGTTTCAGTGTAAAATAGAGCCACTTGTTCTTGCTATTTCTTGCTTCTCGGTTCCTGTAATTATTCCTTTCTTTCTTTATTTTTGTGTATTTTTTTTTTTCGTCTTTTCTTTTCTCCCTCCCTCTTTTTCATCATATTACCGGAGGGGGGGGGGGGGGGGGGGCAAAATGATACTCTGCCCCCCCCTCCTCAAATATTGGAGGGGCAAAAAGACTATGCCCCCCATAAGATTACGCCACTGGAGCTGTAGCATACTTTTGCTACAGGCTTATTGATAGTTGATCATTGGGGAGAAACCCTGACAAAATAACGATCAGCGCCCTAAAAAATTACGAAATACGCTCCCAAACTCTCAAAATGCATTCAAACGCGAGACCTTAATGGCGGCCGTTGCCGCAGATTACATTGGGTTTCCCCGTCTCAATCAGCTCCATCCTCACGAGGTGTCCTCGCGAAACCACACAAGAAGAAAAAGAAGCACACAATTGCCATAAGATCCAGGCGGCAAGGGCCACCATAACGACCTCGCGTTTGAAAGTATTTTTTGAGTTTGGGAATGGATTTCGTGATTTTTTAGTGTGCTAATCGTTATTTTTACAGGATTTCACCCCATACTCAACTACTAATAAGCCTGTAGCAAATGTTTGCAACAATGCAACCGCTCTATTCAAACAAAAGATGACTCCAGCGGCCAAATACGTATGTAAGTACATTGTACAAACCAAGAGTCACTTATCGGTGGCAGCTGGTCTTTTTTTAACGTATTTGGTTTTTTAACGAGAGATCACCATCACCGGGTTTGATTGTAATTTTCTCAGCTCCGAAATTCAATCAAAGTCCGATTTTGTCGTTTAAATAACTGTTCGTCTCCAATAAAGATAGAAATTGGCACGGAAAAAGGTATTGTACAGTTTTTTGTATAGAAAAATTGCCCTTGAAAAAGTCCGGCTGAAAAAGTGTGATATATTCCGCGGCAATGATAATTTTTTTCTCGTTTATTGTTTTCTCTCCCTCAGATAGTATATAAGTCTGGATAAAAAAGCATTGTTTTCAGTTTGACTTTCTACCATTTCCATATGGTCCATACAACCACGGTGACGTACAATTGCTGTTATTTGGAAGCACCCAAAATAGATATTATATGAATCAAAGGCCTTTGAGTAAAACTGGTGGAGTCTTTTAATCACAATCAGACGTTTTCTGACCATTTATCATAGTAGATATTTTCCTTTTACATACATATTATTAGCATTAACATGGCAGAAAACATCAGAATTAACGGCGCATACGACCTCTTATATGGTTATAAGACTTTTCGTCCTGTTTCTTTTGTACACTTTTTTTTTTCGTCTTTTTTTTTGTCCACGACATTTAGTCCTTGATATGATAATTCGTCCTATAAAGTTTCGTCCTGTAAAACCATTGGTCCACTCATCATTTTCGTCCTGTACTGTAACGTCCATGAGTTTTTAGTCCAATTATTTTTTGGTCCAGAATATGCCTTTTGTCCTGGAATTTTAGTCCTATGTTTTTTGTCCTCAAAAAAAAGTTTGGTTCCTCCAATACACATCTATGTTCATTTTCATTGGTTTACAGGTAAAATTTGTTGACTTTTTGCTTCAATATGCGCTCATGATAGTACCAATTTAGAAAAATCGTTTAGAACGAATACATAATGATTATAATTACATGATGAATCTGTAGATTGAAAGCAAGTGGTGGCACGTACAATGTGGAAACGTTGTATTTAGTCCATTGAAACTCATCTAATTCTATTTCTTCATTTTATTTCATCTGAAAACTAACGAAAAGGAGCATTTGGACGAAACCAACTTTTTTTTAAGGACAAAAAAAATTGGACTAAAATTACAGGACAAAGACATACTTTGGACATACAAATAAATAATAATTGGACTAAAAACTCATGGACGTTGCAGTCGAGGACGAAAATAATAAAAGGACTAATAGTTCTACAGGACGAAATTTAATTGGACGAATTAGCATGGACCAATCTTCTTTGGACGAAAAAAAAAAGGACAAAAAATCAAGAGGACGAAAAAAACAGGACGAAACGTCTGTTAACCTCTTATATTTGATTTATCTCCAACGTTTGTTGTTTCCGTGTTTCTTTCATTTTTCTTCATTTTTGATGAAAGGTCCTTAGGTCATTTTGTATTGAGAGAGCAAGACACCAACCAAGAATTAGATTCAGTCAAGGTCTGTGGTCATTTCAATAGCGAATGTCATACGCTATTCTGATATTGTGAATGTCAAAAGTATAAGTGGCACTTGAAATGTGTGCCCTTAAAAGTACAATATTGCCTAAAAAGCACATAGTCAGGCTTGATTTTTAAGTTTCTTGGGGTCAGTAATGGATTCCACTCGAAAAATTGCATTGGAATACCAATTTTCACGACGTTTGGTTCATAATAATTGCAGTCGCGAACTATTCCAACAAAAAACCCCCATACCTACATATTTCAAAACTTTAGGGGGCTCAAAAATGGGGCATTTTTGGACCCATGGCAATATAGGAGATAAAGTATTATTCGGACCTCGAAAATAAGTGGTAGAAGTTTGTAAGCACATGGAGTTTAGTTACACCCTGTATAAGAAGAAAACCCACATAAGATGAGACTCCATCGATTTTGTTGTCATATCTGCAATTAGCTTGACTTTGATCTAATCAAGAGGGTTCATCTATAGAGTCAGAATTGGCGTCATCTCATCAGACGCAATGATAATCCACATCAACTGTATAGTGATAACTTGATCTTTCACTCAAAGCTGAGGAGCTGCCAAGTTTTTTTTTGTTTGTTTTTTTTTTTGTCAACTATATAATGGAACAAAAAATAAATTGGAAATAAAAAAACTCTGGTGATTAATTAACAACGAAAATAAAACTATAAAATCTACAAAATCTTTGTACTTTTAAGGCCATTTATTTTTCTTTTTAATACATCACTTGATTAGCTAGAAAAAAAGAGAAAAAAACATGTAAAAGATAGACACAAAATAGACGCACGCCCGTAGATAAAAAAAAAAAAAAAAAAAAAAAAAAATAGATAAATCTTATCACTTCTTATTGGTCAATCCGTCTAAATTTGCATTTTTGCGGCAGGTTAAATCGCAGAATTTATCATGTGTAGGTTAATGTGACTCTAGCAATTTTCTTTTCTTCTTTAAATTTCTGAAACAACTTCCCTGTAAAATCTCCGAACTGGATCAAGACCGCCTAGAAAGCAGATTATCCATTTGAGATTACAAAAGTAAAAAAAATAAGATTTCTTTTTCGTGATATAATGCGGCATCAATAAACAGTATTTAATGGTCAAATGGGTGTGAGCTCTTAATGTTCCCATCGTCCTAAGAAAACTGAGTGAACTCATGCGAAAATTAGTTCCCATCAGTGTGTACCTATACATATCGTATATTTTTATTAGGATTGAGGTTCTGTTTTTCGATTTTCTCTAATAACATTGCCGTAGATACGGCGTATTATTTGAAATTGGTTTGATTGGTTGCTGAGAATAGCATGTTCAAATTTTTCACATGACCTGCTTTCTATGGTTTCCTCTCACGGGGGAGCATAAAATCATCGAGAAAAATAAGGCTCTTGCTGACTTTTGCTACATGTTAACAAAGAGTTAATTCTTGCGTAGAAACCAACGAAAATTACGATGAGCACATTAAGAAAAAATTACAAAATTCACTCAAAAACTCACAAAATGACTTCGAAGTGCGTAATGTTAATGCTACGCATGCAAATAGATTGGGAGATTCCTATCTATAATATAAGACTTTCCTCTGTGTGAATGTTTTTATTGGGAGATAGGCATATTAGGCGTAATGTTAATGCTACGCATGCAAATAGATAAGGAGATTCCTATCTAATATAAGACTTTCCTCTGTGTGAATGTTTTTATTGGGAGATAGGCATATTAGACAGGAATCCTCCATGATACCTTCATAGCTGCACTGACATCTTAAATAGCGAAACTACGCAGGTGTCGCAGGTGTTACGGGTGATTCCTGTTTTTAATATGTCTCTCTCTCCCTTTAAAAACAGACAGAGGAAAGTCTCATATTAGATGAGAATGTCTCAGGGTATCTGCATAGCACCACCATCAGACCTTAAACTTTAAAGTCATCTTGTGAGTCTGTGATTGAATTTCTTAATTCTTTTTTTTTTCCTTTTTAATGAGCTCATATAGTAATTTTCATCGCTTTTGCGCTCGTTTTTACGTGGTGTATTGTATTTTAGGGGGATCCCGCGCGGAGAAGGTTTTGCAAATAGATCAAAATCAAAGTAATTTCGATAAATGTTCCACATTTTTGGTTTAAGCGATTTAACATAGTCGATTCTGGTGTAAAAACCTCAAAAATAACGGTGACAGCACTAATAACTTCCGAAATCCACTCCTTCACTTATAATAAACGCTTTTACTTGCGCGAACGTAATTGTGGCTTAGGGCAGTAAAAATGTGAGATTCCCATCTAACATTACTGTAACCCCATCAAGAAGTGACCAATAAAAAATGATTTTCCTTTGACACCCACGGTGTGTCACGGTACCATTCATCGGATGAAGATCACTACTCTGATGACTAATTACTCTGTGAATCATCCTTGTCAGCATAGAGAGAGTGACGAAATTAAGATATGAATCTCCCATTATTACTGCACTGAAAAAAATAAATAATAGTTAAAAAATTACAGAACAAAATGATTTGCTAAATTCACCTATAATTTTGTGAAATTAAGAACTCAAATGCTGAATCAGCGATTCATTTTGTTAGATTAACAACTCACTTTGCCCAAGCAGCAAATCAAATAGTAAAAATAACAATTTTTATGCTGGAATAACAAATTAGTAAGTAAAATCAGCAATTTATTTTGCTGATATAACAAACTGAATTGTTAGATCAACTATAATTAAGTTATAACCTAATTAGGTTATAACTTATAAGTTCTGCATTTTTTTTACTATTTAAAATTCCTAAATTGACAATGTCTATTTTGTTAAAAGAACACCATTATGTGGTTGATTTAACAACTATTTTTGTAAACTCAACAACTAAATTGTTAACTTAACAGAAAACCCTGGTTGATTTAGCAACTTTCAATGTTCGTTAAATCCGCAAAGAGCTTGATTCAAAATGGAGGTTTTCTCCCCCCCCCCACCACCGATTTTCCCGAAACTTTGTATTTTGATAGTACTTGATAAAAGTAGTCTTTTTTTTTTCAAATAAAATTTTTCCAAAAATAATTAGGGGGGGAGTTACAGTGTTGCAAAGTAGCACCTTTCAAAAATTCATAACTTTCGCGTAAATCATCCGATTGAAACGCGGTTTTCATCAAAAGATGCGGATTGTAAAGCACTTTCATGCCATGTAAACGGAATTCAATTTTAATAATTTTTGACTTAGCTATCGTCATTTTTGTGATTTTTAGGCCACTCAAAATCTACTTAAAGTGAAATAAAAAAAAATGGTATTTTTTTATTCTGACCGGGTTGAAATATGTTATTTCTCTTTAAATTCTGCGTAAAATGAGCCCAAGCAGAATGCAGGGCGATTTTTGTTCCGGAGTTATGCATTTTTTAGTAAGCGAAAAACGAGTTTTTTAGGGTCCCCATGAGCGTTCGAGAGAGAGGCTCAAGTCAAATAAATGAAAACGGTATTTTTGATTTTGATCAAATTGAAATATGTTATTCCTCTTTAAATTCTGCGTAAAATGAGCCCAAGCAGAATGTGGGGCGATGTTTTGCTGCGGAGCTATGCGCGTTTTAGTAAACGAAAGTCGAGTGGTTGAGGCTACCCGGGCTACCCACGACCCACGTCTTTGAGCCTCTCCATAGAACGCTCGACTTTCGTTTACTAAAACGCGCATAGCTCCGCAGCAAAACATCGCCTCACATTCTACTTGGGCTCATTATACGCAAAATTTAAAGAGGAATAACATATTTCAACCCGGTCAAAATGAAAAAAAAAAAACATTTTTTTTTTATTTCACTTTAAGTAGATTTTGAGTGGCCTAAAAATCACAAAAATGACGATAACTAAGTCAAAAATTATTGAAATTGAATTCCGTTTACATGGCATGAAAGTGCTTTACAATCCGCATCTTTTGATGAAAACCGCGTTTCAATCGGATGATTTACGCGAAAGTTATGAATTTTTAAAAGGTGCGACTTTGCAACACTGTAACTCCCCCCCTAATTATTTTTGGAAAAATTTTATTTGAAAAAAAAGACTACTTTTATCAAGTACTATCGAAATACAAAGTTTCAGGAAAATCGGTGGGGGGGGGGAGAAAAACCCCCATTTTGAATCAAGCTCTTTTGAATGGTTGCTTTAACAATTGATTTTTTCAGTGTGCCCTATGCCACTATTACACTCAAGCAAATAAAAGCGTTTATAGAGTTCAGGAGTGGATTTCGGAAGTTTTTAGTGCTGACATCGTTATTTTGGGAGGTTTTTACACCAGGTTCGACTGTTAAATCGCTTTTAACAAAAGTGTGCAACAGCCTCATTGAATTCAAAAATATATCCTAACTCTCTGTTCTGCCAAAATCTCTTCGTCTAGGCTTGTTTGGAAGAAAGAGGATACAAATCCATACTCTGACCGCACCCTTGTCTTCGTCGGAATTAGGAATTAACAAATTAGTTCAAGAGAGAAAATTTTCATTTAATATATTACTTTTTGGGACAGAAAATGTGTCAAGATTTTGGCGGATTTTTTCTTTTTTTTCTCTCCTTTCTTCAAAGTGTTTACAGACCAATTGCGTGTTAAAATCTCCATCGGCAGAACTGTCTAGATTCACTCGCATTTACTTACATTGATTCAAAGACAGTGTTGCCATTTATGGCACAAATTACCCGAATTTCCCATTTAACAGTCAACGAACAAAACACAAAATGGCCTACACATGAATGATTAAACGTTTAATAGTAAAAGAATAATAATCAAAAATCAAAATATCAAAAATATCGTTAAAAATATCGTTTAATAATCAAAATATCCGAAAAAATGCACGTATTAACAACAAGCAACATAGAAACATTAATTATAATGTTAATTGTTATAATGATAGCAGTTAAATTTTAAAATTTAAATAGAGTTGCGGTCAGACTCTAAAGTTGGAGACATTTCAAAGCAAAAAAAAAAAAAAAAAAAAAAAAAAGAAGAAGAAGAAGATAATCATTGAACCCTCGTGTTTTCACACAAACTTACATTCTTTTTGCATGGTTTTTGTTTTTGTTTTTGTTTTTTTTTTGTTAGTCTTGTAGTATCTCCAACTGTAGAATCTGACCAACTATTAAGGTTTCATCACTTAACTCCATATCAAATTTGGAAAATGTCTGCCTTAAATGGCAGCACTGTTAAAAGTAGACCGCACCTATAAACACACACGTGCCATAACCTAAGTCCAGGACACACCAACACTAACGGATCATTGGGAGGCAGTCCTTGAGCTATCTTCGTTTCTTTGTAAAATTAACTTCGGAGGAGATGAAATGATGATGACAGATAAAGCTAAAGAAAAAAAAGGAAAGTGAGTGGGAAACTAAATGCATGCAAGAAAATTAAAAGTGCCAAAAAAATTAACAGAACGAAGAAAAACAACGAAGGGTAAAGATAAAAATAACAGATTTGAGCAGTGTATCGATATAAAATCCACTAACTCGTCAAATGGAAAAAGAGAGAAACGCTAATGAATAATGAAAAGATTAAAAACGAGACGATATCATTCACATTGTGAATTCAAATGGCGATGTCTCCTATCAACTATATGGAATTCGAAACCTAAAAAAAAAAAATTAAACTACCCTCTGGCTACTATTGAACACTAAATGCATGTATATTCTGTCCCAAAAAAATGTCACTCGTTGCGTAACGCTATAATTTATTTTTAAAAAAAGGGAAAAAAATTGGGGTGAAAAATAAACCTCAGAATATTTTTAAAAATGAGGCTGGTGTTTTCCGAAGCGAGTCTGGAGATTTTTTTATTTTTTAACATGCAGTAAGTACTGCATGTTTTTGTTATGGTTTCGTATCGATTTTGGCCATAAACTTCCTGCATAATAATCGACAATTTTCGGCTTGGTCGCAAACGTGCGTTGTCAGATTTCCGCACGTAATGATCGCGTCTCGTTTTACGGTGGATTCCCTTCGTTCGATATATTGCGGAGCGGCAACGCCAAAAGTCTCCCTATCCTTTAACGTGGAAAAAAACGAATCGCGCGCTATATCGGATTCTCGATAATCTTCGGTTCGCCGCACAATGGACAGAAATCAAATCTTTGGCGGTCCAAATTCGATCCTTTCAAAGTTGGGAAATTAGTATTTTCGCTGGGCACTATAAGTGATTTTAAGGGGTTTATTTGGCTCGGTTTTTCTATCCTGGCTTGTCCCATATTTATCGGAGAATATCATTTGATGGATCGACAATTCTTGTGACATCTCATGTCTTTGTATTTTTGACCACTTAGGACTCGATTTGGATCCATAGTGCGCCGTTTGAAATGTTTGAATGTTCGAGTGAGTTTATGGCCCTAAGTTTTTCATAAGGATTTGTCTCCGTTATGAATAAATTTGGTAGTTTCATTATTTTGTCTGTGATTACCAACGAGCTATATCTAGTTCGGAAGCTTTGGTAAACATGCGTAACCGCCTCGGAGATTTTAAGGTTACAGATTTGTGAAAATCAATGAGTAAACAAATCGAATTTCTTCGCGTGTTTTCGAACTCTATCAGTGACCAAGTGACTTTCAAATTAGGATTTCTTTTTGAACTGTGCGTGTTTTCTGTCAATCATAGCCTGAATCTCAGTTTCTACTAATTGAAACACTCAAGTTCTTCATAGCTTTCATTTAGTTTGTCAGTTGTAATTCTCAATCGTCATTTGTAAGCTCCATTACCTATTCTTAATTTTCCATGTCTCGAGACAACTTTATCAGGAACTCTTTCAGGAGCCTTTAGGTACTGTACTGCCTTTGGGAGAATTCCAGGCTGATTATGTGTTGAATAATAGTTAAGTAAATAACCAAACTAGTTATATCTTCGTCCATGGTCGTAAGAGTAATTATTTGTTTGTTTTCTAATATTCATATATCTCGTCTTTAATTTCAATGTTATGATATGATCGTATCGGAGGTTTCAACGATTTGCCAGTAAACAGTTTTCTACTTTCCCTCTAAATACTCTTCGATTAGTTTTTTCCTTAAATTCTGACTTTGCTCGGCAATTCTTGCCGAGACAGGACTGAGACTGTCGCAAGATGTTTAGTGTTTACGTTTGAGGTTAATTGATGAGCAGTGTTCCCAAACGTTTGTTCTTTTTTTAATCATTACTCATGTCCTTTATTTTTTATTAGTGGTGCATTAAAGGATTATTTCAATCAACCATAACCCACCCACTTGCTTCCTATTAACTTCCAGAATCCAGATGTTTGCTCGTGAAATGTTGTGGCCACGGCCGTGGTTGTGGATCATTTTATGAAATAAGCAATCTGAACAATCAACTTATTTCTCAGTGCTCAACCCATCTTTCAGTTTTGTAACTCAATCTAGATTTTATTATTTGCTTTACAAACGCTCACCAACTTCTTTAAGCCAAGAATTCTTGTTTTCGGGTGTGTAGTGAATTCTGTCACGAATCAGTTTGTTACTATCTTGTCCCTTCCGATCGAAGAGAATGAATTTTAATGTTTTTAATTGCAAGGTTTTGAACCAGACGTCAGAGCCACTGTCAAAGTTGTGGTTTTTATAACTGATGGCAACTAGTTAATACTGATTGGTTTCAATGGGTTAAGATGATTAAAATCCTTGGTGGTTTTCAAAGGTGTGTTCTTCGAGGAGTGATTTTATCATGTTGCATCTCACTTTAACTGTCTCGTGCCTTTACAGAAGTAGTAATGCTGTCAGTATCCTTATTTAACTGCTGCTAGCAATGTATTCTAGAATTGGGCTTTTGAAACGAGAGTCTCCTTTTAGAAAATTTTATTAGTAGTCAGCTGTATTCTGCGTCAAATCAAAAAATTCAGAGTGTAAGAAATGCCAGTTGGGGTATCATTAAAACTCAAGTCTTTCAAGTAAGTCACATCAATTTTCACTTCAAACTCTACCATTAACTCTGTCTTTCAATGGATTTGTGTATATTTATCTTCAACAATTTTGGTGATAAAATAGCTAGGTCATTTCAGGAATGATTGCTGATGACAGCTCTTTATTTACATGTGCGGATGGACGCATTTCTGTCTTATGCACAGAACTTTGTGGATAATGTTCACAGCTGGGAGTTCATTTATCTGCGTAGTTGCATACAAACGGAGTGCGCTTTGCAAAGCTGTCATTGGCAATATTTTCTTAAATAAACGCTACCAAGATGATCAGAAATGTAAGCAAATCTATTTTGACATAACTCGGCTGATAAATTTTGTATGCAGCAGCTAGTACTAAAAGTTGTTACCAGTGGTGTAGCGTGTAGTGAGGCATTATTGCATTTTGTTCATTTAAAACCTTTCAATAGATCAAACTCCTGAGCCCACTACTCACCCAGTAGCTTCATATTTTTCATGGATTTAAATGCGCACAGTACAATGTTGCCACATTGCAGTATTTTGTGAATCCCATAAACTTGGTAGCGCAAAGACATCCGTGTACTCAGCTCGCTGAGTACTTACATTTTTTTCATTTTTAAAATCACGCAATACTGATCCTTGTTCTATTCAGGGTACCGGAAACATTTTAAACTCTTTAAACTCCATGCCTGCTGAATTTCAAATATTGTCCCTTTAATTTCAACGCCAAGTTATTTTTCTGACTTTTTTTTTAATTTGTTTTTCTTTTTGGTGGGTGAACTATAGCGAGAGGATGAAGTAGAAGGGGAAGCAGAAGAAAGGTGCGGTAGGTACAAAAAATTAGACTTGGTTCTTCGGATATCAGCGTCTTTGGGCATTAAATCTTTTGCACTTTCATGCGCCTGCAATTTATGAGTTATGCAATGGTTTGCGTTGAGCGCAGCCAACAGATTGTAATAATAATTCGGAATAATAAAGATCAGATAAAATCTCAGGCTAAAATCTGAAGGGATAGGGGGCTAGAAGAAACACAAGAGTAGAAAGGGTGGGAAGAGGGGAGGGGAGGAGACTTGGTTGCTTTGATATCAGCTAGTTTGTAAGTTGAATCCGAGAGATCTCATGCACAATCATGCATCTCTCAGATAAGGTTAAAAAAACTGATTTTGAAAGAAAAGTTTTTAAAGAGAGGAGATGGAGGTAGGAAAGAGGAAGGTAGTAAAAGGGAGAGGTTTGGAGAAATTTTTGGATCTTGACCGCCACGAGTTTAGGTACTTGAGGTTTACTGATAGTTTTGGTGAAATAAATTTATCCAAAATAATTTGAGACATGAAATTAATAGAAATTAAAAAAGAAAATGAACAAAAACACTAGCGCTCAGAAGTTTCACATAGAAAATAAATTCTCACTCCAACACTCTCACTTACTCTGCATACCCAATGAAATTATACAGAACATAATACAGAGATGATAACTATAGATAAAAGGAACCAGCACAGAGCATTTTTCTCAAGAACGGCTGATTAAAAATGTTTTAAAATTGGTTACGGAATTGAAACAAATTTTTTCATTTTTGATATGTTTTTCAAAAGCCCTCAACAGCTCCTCGTTCATATTAGAAGAAGCTCACACACATTTATAAAGTTTTTTGCAATAAAGCATCTTCTAAAAGTACGAAAAGAGTTCATATCCTCATATCAGAGGCAATTGCCAACATTTTTACTCCCATAGACATTTACCAAAATACCCAGATTTTTTTAGCTATCGGGACTTAAAAGATTTTTGAATCAACCCTTGTGCTTATCCACTTGAGAATTTCTCACAAATCTTGACAGATTCTGAGAAAATATATAGAAACCTTCTGATCGATGTGCAACATGTTACCTTGAGGAGAAAAAATAAGGTGTATTTTGTCAAATTAAAATGTTGGGACTTCAATGGCAGAATCGGACCGATTCCGTGGTCTGAGACATAGACTGCCAAAAATTTTAATTTAACGAAATACACCTAATTTTTACTTTCTCACTCTAATGAAATTAGAAAAATTTAGAAAGTATTGCGATAGCGCAGAGATTTTCAAAGTATTTTGTTTCGATAGTTGGCCTCTCACGACTAAGTCATAATCATGATTTTTACAAAATAATGGCCTCTCATCATGTCTAATACCATCAGAAAGAATATACTTCAATCATATTAGCATATTTCTTAACCCTTTCTAACTTAGAGATATTTATGCAAAAAAAATTCTGTGGCGTCTGTCCGTCAGTCTGTCAGTCCATCAGTCTGTCAGTCCGTGTGTACCTTCCCATAACTTTTGAAACATTGGTCCTTATGCTTCCAGATTTTGCACAGCTGTTACTTTTTAGATTCCCCAGAGGCACTTTTTTTTGTTTTTTTGAAATTTCAACTTTTAGGTTAGTTATAGGGAAAAAATTATTTCCATTGAAATCAATGGTAAAATGGGTAATAATGGGTAAAACTGGAATAATTCAAGTTTGGCTCAATCAATTTTGATGAAAATTAGCAAAAAAAATCTACATTCAGCCTACCATAAAATAAACTACACATAGTTACAAGATTCAACCCTTAAAACCGTTTAAAAAATCAAAATAAGTGCGCTCGAGCCAAAAAATGGAATTATCGTGAGAAATTAATCTTTTTACTTGGAATCAATCAATTATGTCTCGATGAATTTTGATAATACTTTTGTACACAGAATCCACTATCAAAATACTAACATATTTTGCTTTCTTAGTCACCATACACAACCGCTAAAACCTTTTTGAGTGGCAATATAGGTGCGATTGAGAAAAAAATATGGGAATATAAGCAAACAAAACCATATTCCTATTAATTGGGATAGTTCAGGTTTGGTCCAATGAATTTTGATGAAAACTGGCAAATACAATCTACAATTAGTCTACAAAAGAAAGTATCCCTTGCAGTTACAATATACAACCCTTAAGAGAGTTTAAAAATCAAAAGAGGAAGTTCGACCCAAAAAAAAGAATCAAATAAAGTGAGGAATTAATGCTAAAACTTGGAGTCAATCATTAATGGGATGAATTTTGATGAAACTTTGCACAAACATAACATGTTACCGACTCACTAAAATATTTCTCTCATACAGTCATCATAAAAAACCTTTTAGACCGTTTCAAGGTGCAATATAGGTGCGATCGAGCAAAAATCTTTTAAACTAAGCCAATATAAAGACAAAAATAATATTTGGAATAAGTAATTCAAGCATGACTCAATTAAGTTTAATGAATATTAAAACAAAATGTTTGCAATCTGCCTAGGCATAATTTTTTTTCCATGTATAGCTAGAACAAACAACTCTTAAGTCTGATACCGTTTAAAGGCAATGTAGGTTCCATCAAACCAAAAAAAGAACGTATAAGGAAAATTAAACGCATAAAGAAGAGTCAATCAAAAATGGCTGGATGAATTTTGTTGAAATTTTGTGTACGCAGTCTACAAACAAAGTACATCTTTGGAGGGGGGTGTAATCTGCTAAATTAAAAAATTATTTTGAAGATTCACCGTTTGAAAGAAGGAAACAAAAATTGTATTCATTGGAGGAAATGCAAGAATCAAATCGATTTTGACAACCTATAAAAACTAAGGAAAAAAAGAAACTCCAACAAATAGAATGAATGCAACTTAAAGAATATGCACTTATTGGAATCTGGAATTAATCTAAAACTTGCTGAAAACAACATCAGAATAGAATTTAGGGGTCTCAATTAGCCTTCAATTGATGAAGTAGGCAACTATTCGTACAGCTTCGCTACAAATTTGCAAACTCTTCGGATTGAAGGCAGAATTAGGTCCAAGAGATGAAAATATTTGATAAATATTTGCGGGTCTGGTGGTCTCCCCTAGAATTCTAAAAAGGGGTTTAATTCCGAGTTACGTCCCCTATTGAGTGATACATCAATCGAAAAGACGTAACAAACTGAGCATTTCGGCGCAAACCGGAGGTGGATATCGTTTTTACATTTGAGATATCGAATGTCAATTTACAGATTGAGATATCTCGATTGTGAAAAACGATATCGCACTCCGGTCTGCACCGAAATGCTCAGTTTGTTACGCCTTTTCGATTAATGTATCAATCAATAGGGGTCAAACCTCGGAATATTTCAGATGGCCCTCCTTGGGGGCCAAAAACGTCTAAAAGTTTTGGGAGCTTCAAAACCAAAATTTGACTAAATGTTTGTTATGATTGAATTTTTTCTGAAAGGGGCCTACTTTTTAGAGTATTTTTGTGTCCTTGATTTTTAAATTCCGACTCTTCAAAGAGGAGTAATGATTTTTTGAAAATTACTCCAAATCGAACTTTGACCTTCAATGTATCAAAAACGAAAAACGACATTGAACTTCGATTCGTACCCAAAATCTGATAATTTCACCCTCTTTTTGATTAATAAATAAAATATGGGGGTCCTCGTTTGAAGTATTAAATTCAGGGACGTGGTATCCGCCCTGCGGGCCCCCCAGAGATGGCTCCGAAATCGGAAACCCCCTATAAAGATGTCCCCCTCAAGCTAATTGAACACGTGTTTCAGTGTTTTTCAAAATCCGGAGCCGTTCTCGAGATATTTGGCCTAGCTCCTTTTTTAATTGACACCCTATATGCTATGAAACTTAATGAAAAGCGGTATTACAAGAATAACAATGCAGTCAAAGCAGCTTACGCCTTACACTGATTGACTGCATGTTATCTTTGTATCGCTAGACTGCGATACAAAATCTGCTGGCTGCTTGTTTATTTTTTTTTTTTCATCTTTAGAAAAATAAATTGCTGCCAAATTAAGAACTATTTGTGTTCTTCGAAATTTCTTGAAGAGTGGTGTGAAAAGTAATTCGTTCTAAGTCCTTCTTTTTTGCTAAGCCGTTTTTAGGTATACACTATATACAGTCAAACAGTTACAAGGGTCCCAAGAGGCGCCCATAAAATCTATTGGGGGACAGGTGGATGATTTTTGGCGATTGCCACCCATTTGACCGAGCCACCCTGAACCAGCCAGCCTGATCTGTGCAAATTCATGATTTTGAAGGGCGGAGGTTAGCGAATCGCATTCTTGCCTCCTCTCCGAAAACCTCGCACGCCCCTGATGGACTGAAAATTGATTTTCGAATGACTATAATGCACGAAAATACGGTAGGTATCTGTTATATTTTCTCGATCGGTGGAATGGGTCTATTTTTTTGTTTCTTTTGTTTTGATTTTTTGTGTTTTTGTTTTTTTGCCTGTTCGCCCTATAATGGGTCTGTTGCATACTTTTGCTATAGCAAAATAGAACCTCGATTCTTATGTAAAATTTGGCGAAAATAACGATGCGCACATTAAAAACGTTCAAAATTCACTCATTAACTCAGGAAATCACTCCAATTTCAAACAGCCCGCGCAACACTAGACACTATTTGCACCGGTATACTAGTACATAGACGGAACCACCGGGCATAAGTAAACAACATCGTAACTAAAAAATGATGGAATTCCCTTCTAAATACATGAACTATTGGCTGCATTTGCTGTTTGGTCTTTTCGGTTTATCAAAGATTACAAAATAATATAAGAAATGTACGCATCTAAACGAAACATTCCATAATGTTTGTAAGCTCTGTTCATGTTTACATAAACGAGATGGTTCCATCTATGTAGTTACAAGTCGGTGATATAGTGTCTAGTGTAGCGCGGGCTGTTTGAAATTGAAGTGATTTCCTGAGTTAATGAGTGGATTTTCAAAGTGTTTAATGTGCACATCGTTATTTTCGCAGAATTTTACGTTAGAAACAATGAGTTATATTGATGTAGCAAAAGTACGGAACAGACCCATTGTGCCCCCCCCCCCCTGTGAATACCACCCGGAGCTCGGGTACCAGTGGCGGCTCGTGCAATTGAGCAACAATCCTTTCCCTCCATTTAAAACAATCAGCCGCCGTTTTTCTATGTAAAATAATCAATTCCACAGTGAATTAGCGCCTCACTAGCATTCGATTGTTATTCATGGAGTCAAATGGAGGAAAATCACTGTTGCCAAATTTGCACGAGACGCCACTTTACACAGAAAAAAATGGACGTGCTCCAGGCACAAACTTTCCGTGTTCTAGACACGAACGACGAACGTACACACTAGTACGGGAACGAGTTCTAAGCGCAATCTATTTAGGTTGAGTTTGAGTCTGAAACGCATCCCGTCGTGTCCAGAACCTGAAATGTTTGTGCTCTGAGCACTTTACGTACTGGTATGTATATAGATCGTGTCTGGAGCACATCCTTTTTTTTCTGTATAGGGTACCCACACCACATGTCCCATGTCCTCTATAGGCTCGTCTCTGGTTCAGCCTCTCGTTAACTAATTGAGGTTGCTCCGGATACACCTGTACATAACGAGTGACTGAACAATGGTTTTTGAATGAGATCCGTTCCAAATCGGTCTCTCACCCAATAGAATCACGTGTGTACAGTTCTATCGATCCGTTTTACTATAAAGTCCCCGATCTGCTTCCTGAAATGCCACTGAGAAAATGTTTTGGGTAATTTGACAGCCTATTGTTAAAAATGGTGAGTATAAACTCATTCGTTGATTTAACTACATAACCATTTTGTTGATTTCACAATTCAATTTGGTAAATTAACAATCCAAAAAGGTAAATCAACAATCTGAATTGATTTTAACAAATCGAATTGTCGATTTACCTTTTTATGGAATGTTGATTTAACAAGCTGGATAGTAAAATCATCAGATTAGTTTGTATTTGCCATTTTTAACAATAGAGGGTTTTAGTAATGGCGGCAGCCGGTGATGAGCGTTCCAAACAAAGACAGCTTGTCTCTCTCGCTCTCACGTAACGCCCATGTACTGCCATCTCACTCTAACTTCAAAAATCGTTTATAGAGACTTATTTTGTGAAATTTTGTGGCAGAAATGAATTCCTCGAGGCATGTTAACGCGATTTTGATAATAACATGTCGTAAAACAAGGCCCTGTATACGAATTTCGAAACTAGAAAGAGATGGGTATACTTATGGGGGTCACGGGAGAGTGAGTGAGATAGTTTGGAACGCTACGCGAGTTTTATAAAAACCGATTGCGACTGATGAGTGCATTGTTGTGGTTGTCGGCTGACCGTTGACTTCGCTTTAAAACCGTCTATAGACTGTTCAAATACCTATTTTTGTTTCTCAGAGTGTGCAATATTTTGGTTAACCGGTGAAATCATCGGTGAATTGAAAACTCTCATTACAGTAGTCCCTCGATTATCCGACCTAATGTGGCGGTGGGTTGTTCGGATAACGAAAAATTCGGATAATCAAGGGAGCTTTTAGATTATGCAAGATTTAGCCTGTTTTTATACGTTTAACATGTGCTAAATTTTTTTAACACAAACACTTCACTGGGTACGAATTCAACCGCCACTATTCAACAAACTTGAACAACTGAACGGACGAATGCAGGAAACTGAGCACACACACCTGCTTAATTGACTGTGGACTTTCACCCCTTTCTTCCAACAGACAAAAGGTGGGAAAACCCAGGTCAAAAGATACAATAAAATACAAAAAGCGCAATTAGACCAATAGACAAACATGTGGCAGGAAACCCCAAAGAAAAAGAGGCAAATAGGACAATGCGCGGGAAACCCCAGGTAAAAAGATTCGTTTTCACTCGATTTCCGGATGTTCGGATAATAGGGGGATCGGATAATCGAGGTTCGGATAATCGAGGGACTACTGTAAATGTACACAAAACGACAACTCTGATATATATATGGCAACGCCAGACTCGGCTGGGGACTTGCGCTTTCGTATAAGGTCAATGTTTGAGATCGCGGAGATGGACGCTATGAGATTTTTTCCTCCTCCTCCCACCCCACACAACCCTCCTCTTCCCATACCCCTCTCACTATCATTAACAGCTTCCTCCTCCTCAATTATAATTTTTCATCTCCTCCGATTCTAATAAAAGTTCTCTTGAATTTTCCTCGTCTCCCTCGCCTTGCTCCCGTAATTAGGCATCAGCTTCGTACACACTCGCTTTATAGTCAAGCATCATACATCCAGCTAAGTCTTACAGTTAGCAGTAATCAACGCAGCTGATTTTAATCAACAATTTTATTGGGCATCACTGCTCTAGCATATAAAACATCCGTCCGCTAACTCCAAAATATTTTTGGTGTCCTATGCACTTGATCTATTATCAGGGCTGCCGTTTTGCGTATAATCAATGCTATTTTTCAATTCACCGATGATTCTACGGGTTAACTAAAGATTACACAGTTCAGTTCAGTGCATGAATGTAATAAACTAAAATACTCGCATCTGTAATCTTTTCTCAACCGGTGGAGTCGTCGATGACTTTAAAAAACTTGCGGATATTTTAATTAATCAACGGAGTTTCCACCGATTAAGGAAAGATTACAGATCAGAGCATTTTCGTGCATCACATAGTCATACACTGAACTGAAATGTGTAATCTTTTCTCAACCGGTGGAATCATCGGTGAATAGAAAAATAGCATTGATTATACGCAAAACGGCAGCCCTGTCTATTATACATATTATTACGATTGCTCTGTTACCTTCAGTATATTCGCGTAAACATGCAACAAATACATAACATCCCATCCCAGCTATCTGCGGCCAGCCTTCTCAGTATAACTGCGTCTAATTTGGATCGTTTACGAATGGTGTGGTGTTTTATTCGCGGGTGTATTTTTATTCCGGTGCCCCAACACCACCGGATCGCAGCCTTTGACATTACCAAGTTGAAAAAAAAGGTCTTTTTTTTTTTTTTTTTTTTTTTTTTTTTTTTTTTGCAACGGCGAAAAAAAAATCAGACAAGGAAAAACAATTTCGGCTTGTTAAAATTTTCTAAGAAGAACTTTGATCTCGATAATCAATTCTTTTAATCCGACTCTCGTCCAACTTGAAAGCAATGAATTAAAAAATTGTATTTTTGTTATGAAACTATAAGCTGCAGTCTACACCTTCCAGTAACATTGACACTTGAAAAACACGAGGAGAGCATCTTGAAAAATACCAGGAACGTTAAAATTATACTTCCAACAAGGGTGCACAGGCTTTTCAAGATACTCATCGAAATTCAATAGTTTATCATCATTACTTCACCATAACTTTATTGCATCATAACTTCTTTCCATAAAGTAGGTGACCCAAAGGTGGCCCGGCTCTTAAGGTGGCTCACCCCAGCTTATTTCAATTAATTACACGAATTGACGATATATGGCGTTAGTGCTGAGAAGCAGGATGCTATCGCTCTCCAAAAATCAAGAGCATCGGGCGATTCAGTCGGCGCGGAACAGTGCAACGTCCATTTTTGCAGGTCTTCAGCTAATTTTCACGGAAGTAAACAATCGTAAAAGCTAAGCCCTTAAATTGATTCCACCTTTGACGTTCAATTCATCATAATCATTATAATTTCTGGTGTAACTAGGGTCTAGATTCCGTTTTTGAACGATAAAATAGCATTTGAATATTTATTTATTAAATTCAAAAGGGAATGTCCATCTTAGGTTCATCAAAAATATTAGGGGTGGCCACCTTAGGTACATGTTTTGCGCGATGTCAAAACTCTACTTTTTTTCAAACTAAAAAAAAAAAACCTCAAAAACAAGCAAATTTTAGAAAAATGAAATTAACATATGATAGCCAACTGTCTGAATAGTAAATTGACATATTTAGTGTCATTTATCTCTCATGACTTATACGTGCATATTGGCCCCAAGCATAGGTATGGCCACCTTTGGGTCACTTACCTCACAGACACTGCTAATAAAGACGTTGGTTGGGAACAGAGCTGTCAATTTGCGTAGATTTAATGACATTTTTCAATTCACCGATGGTTCCACCGGTTGAGAAAAGATTACACTGCTCAGTTCAGTGTATGACTGTAATGTACGAAAATACTCTGATCTATAATCTTTTCTCAATCGGTGAAAACTCCATTCAATTATTAAAATATCCGCAAGTTTTCTTTAAGGCCATTGGCGTGTTTTCCGCTCCTTCTAGTGGCTCCATCGTCCCTGTCAACCTCGGATTCTCGTATAGAAGGGCTCTCCGTGCATTCCCTTCTGCAAAATGTGCGACAAAAATTGATAACACATTCACAACTTTACCGTTCATTTTGACTTCACTCCTGAAGTGAGCTAGAATGATGAATAGGCGATGGTATGGTGACAATTGTAAAGCGGCTGGATTTTTATAACAGGTGATTTGAATTGTTTGAAAAAATGAGAAGCCCGTTTAGGCTGCACTTACAGTACGATGAGAACCTAAACACGATCGTATTAAGAAATGATCTCACCAAAATCTGAGTCCGCAAACCATAAACTCTTATGTAAAGTGCCGAAGCTTGGAAAATTAATTTGAAAACATACGAAAAATTAGCATTTCAACTACCAGATTTTTCGCGATTATTTGGGTAACGATTTGTTTTAAAGGTAAACCGTCGAATGGAAAACGATTAAATTTAAATATTCTACGCGATTCATTTTTTTGTTTTTTTGTGTTTTTTTTTTTTTTTTTTTTTTGTTTTGCTAGCAAGTTTTGATGTCAGGCAGTAAAAACAGCGTTTTTTGAGGCGTCATGCGTCACAGAAGCAATATCTTTCAGATGGGTGTTCAGTTTTCGGCTTGTTTGGCTCACAACTTCCATTTTCCAGCTCTCTCGCTCTCATACTTGACCTTTAGATTAAAACAGCTGTTTTTCTCTCTTTCTTCAAATTTCAACAATTTTCAAAATTTTAAGATTCGTGGCATTTTTTTTTTTTTTTTTTTTTTTTTTTTGTCTATGATGAATTTAACGGGTTTCTTACAGTTCATTCTCAGAAAAAACAGGCGACACATGGACTTTAAACGTGAATTTAGTTACATTCAATAAAGTAAACACCAATTACTCATTAACTTATTAAAGGAAATGATAATGGTTTCACCGCTTTGAAGTTTTTTATGTTTTTTAGTTTTAGTTTTAATTTAGTTAAGTTTAAGTTTTTTATCTTCAAACTTTAAAATAATATTTTGTCTTCTTTCGCTTTCTCTTAACACAAGCGTGACTTTAAATAGAGCAGAATTTATATATTTTTATTTTGAACTTGTATTTTTTTTTTTTTCATCTTTTTTTGCTTAAATAAATTATGATTGGTTTTATCTTTGTTCAAGTTTATTATGCTGTTTAGTTTATTAGTTTTAATTTAGTTAGTTTTCAAACAGAAGTAAGCTTAAAAAGGGCTGCGTTTTTGTATTTCAATTCTGTATTTTAGTTTTTTCTAACTAAATTTCAAATTTCCACCCTAAATTTTTTCGATTTATCGAATGTATGTAATTGCCCCGCATTAATCGCGCGAATAGCTAATAAAATACATTGGTTAGAAACGTACGCGCCGCCACGCTATCTGCAACCGTGGAAACTGGGAAGGTCGTGCGGATTGGATTTGATCTGAGACACACACACACACGCGCGCACACGCACTGACAAACACTCACACAACCACAAGCGCGCATACTTTTAAAAAAAAATATATATATAGCTAGAGAACCGAGCTCATTCCAAGAGAATGACCCCAGCACTCGACCGATTAGAAGACGGGGGGAGGGGGAAATATCGGCGCCTTGACCCAGTGCGGACTGCTGCTGACACCCCGGCTCCCGGCCATCGACGCGCGGACGGACATCAATGGAATTAAATTGCCTATCTTCTATCGAAATGTCGGAAAAAGTAGGAATACCCCCTCTAATTATCCATAGTATCTCCATTCATTAATATGATTAAGATTCTTTGATCGCGTATCTATAGACGGAGGTTTTCTCACAGAGAGAATAGACCTGTTTAGTGTGACGTCGCCACAAAAAAAAAAAAATTGGATCCAAACAAATGCTTCATCTCACTCGCTCTAGCTCTGGTGCTTGATCCTTAATCTAGTGCTTGAGCTTGATCCTGTTTATTAAAACCCATGGGTTTTAAGAAACAGGATCAAAATTTTCAAACGCAAATTCGTGCTAGTAAACAACACGTTCTCTCAGATTTTATTACACCAGTGGATTCCACGTACCTTCAAAAAAGGTAAGTGACCCAAAGGTGGCCATACCTATGCTTGGGACCAATATGCACGTATAAGTCAAGAGAGATAAAAAAAAAACTAAATATGTCACGTTACTATTTTTTTTTTTTTTTTTTTGTTAATTTCATTTTTTTTTAAATTTGCGTGTTTTTGAGGTTTTTTTTTGCGTTTGAAAAAAGCAGAGTTTTGACATCGCGCAAAACATGCACCGAAGGTGGCCACCCCTAATATTTTTGATGAACCTAAAGGTGGACACCCCCATTTAAGTTTCATTAATAAGTATTCAAATGCTATTTTATCGTTGAAAAACGGAATCTACACCCTAATTACACCAGAAGTTATAATGATTATGACGAAATGAAAGTCAAAGTTGGAATCAATTTAAGGGCCTAGCTTTTGCGATTGATTACTTCCGTGAAAATTAGCTGAAGACCTGCGAAAACGGACGTTGCACTGTTCCGCGCCGACTGAATCGCCCGATGCTCTTGATTTTTGGAGTGGGGGAAGCGATAGCATCCTGCTACTCAGCACTAAAGCCATCTATCGTCAATTCGTGGAATTAACTGAAATAAGCTGCGGTGGGCCACCTTTGGGTCACCTACCTAATAATCACGTTGCAACAACATTTTTGAAACATAACGCATTAATTCTCAATCACAGTTATATCGAAGACAGTCTTACGTTTTGTCCATGTCCCACTCACAGTTTCTTATGGGCACAAAATTCTAGGATGTAGGCTCATCGGCACCATCACACCACGTGTTATACCTCGAACCAAAGAGTAAACAAGAGTCCCAACCAAACGGTATGTAGAAGAGCGTGGCATAGTCGAATTACTCCTTTGCTTTTCCGAGGCACCGCCAATGTATATTTAAATGGGAAAATAGACTTACGAGCAGACCTGTCGTTTTGGTGAGCTTTTAGTCGCTGACAAGGCTCAAGGCTCACAAAACGTCCCCTCTGCTCTTACGGAGCACCGCCAATGTATATTTAAATGGGAAAATAGACTTACAAGCAGACCTGTCGTTTTGGTGGGCTTTTAATCGCTGACAAGGCTCAAGGCTCACAAAACGTCCCCTCTGCTCTTCCGGGGCACCGCCAATGTATATTTAAATGGGAAAATAGACTTACGAGCAGACCTGTCGTTTTGGTGGGCTTTTAATCGCTGACAAGGCTCAAGGCTCACAAAACGTCCCCTCTGCTCTTCCGGGGCACCGCCAATGTATATTTAAATGGGAAAATAGACTTACGAGCAGACCTGTCGTTTTGGTGGGCTTTTAATCGCTGACAAGCCTCAAGGCTCACAAAACGTCCCCTCTGCTCTTCCGGGGCACCGCCAATGTATATTTAAATGGGAAAATAGACTTACAAGCAGACCTGTCGTTTTGGTGGGCTTTTAATCGCTGACATGGCTCAGGGCTCACAAAACGTCGCCTCTGCTCAAGCGGGGCACCGCCAATGTATATTTAAATGGGAAAATAGACTTACGAGCAGACCTGTCGTTTTGGTGGGCTTTTAATCGCTGACAAGGCTCAAGGCTCACAAAACGTCCCCTCTGCTCTTCCGGGGCACCGCCAATGTATATTTAAATGGGAAAATAGACTTACGAGCAGACCTGTCGTTTTGGTGGGCTTTTAATCGCTGACAAGGCTCAAGGCTCACAAAACGTCCCCTCTGCTCTTCCGGGGCACCGCCAATGTATATTTAAATGGGAAAATAGACTTACGAGCAGACCTGTCGTTTTGGTGGGCTTTTAATCGCTGACAAGGCTCAAGGCTCACAAAACGTCCCACCTGCTCATGCGGGGCACCGCCAATGTATATTTAAATGGGAAAATAGACTTACAAGCAGACCTGTCGTTTTGGTAGGCTTTTAATCGCTGACAAGGCTCAAGGCTCACAAAACGTTCCCTCTGCTCTTCCGGGGCACCGCCAATGTATATTTAAATGGGAAAATAGACTTACGAGCAGACCTGTCGTTTTTGTGGGCTTTTAATCGCTGACAAGGCTCAAGGCTCACAAAACGTCCCCTCTGCTCTTCCGGGGCACCGCCAATGTATATTTAAATGGGAAAATAGACTTACGAGCAGACCTGTCGTTTTGGTGGGCTTTTAATCGCTGACAAGGCTCAAGGCTCACAAAACGTCCCCTCTGCTCTTCCGGGGCACCGCCAATGTATATTTAAATGGGAAAATAGACTTACAAGCAGACCTGTCGTTTTGGTGGGCTTTTAATCGCTGACAAGGCTCAAGGCTCACAAAACGTCCCCTCTGCTCAAGCGGGGCACCGCCAATGTATATTTAAATGGGAAAATAGACTTACGAGCAGACCTGTCGTTTTGGTGGGCTTTTAATCGCTGACAAGGCTCAAGGCTCACAAAACGTCCCCTCTGCTCTTCCGGGGCACCGCCAATGTATATTGAAATGGGAAAATAGACTTACGAGCAGACCTGTCGTTTTGGTGGGCTTTTAATCGCTGACAAGGCTCAAGGCTCATAAAACGTCCCCTCTGCTCTTCCGGGGCACCGCCAATGTATATTTAAATGGGAAAATAGACTTACAAGCAGACCTGTCGTTTTGGTGAGCTTTTAAAAGCTGACATGGCTCAGGGCTCACAAAACGTCCCCTCTGCTCAAGCGGGGCACCGCCAATGTATATTTAAACGGGAAAATAGACTTACGAGCAGACCTGTCGTTTTGGTGGGCTTTTAATCGCTGACAAGGCGCAAGGCTCACAAAACGTCCCCTCTGCTCTTCCGGGGCACCGCCAATGTATATTTAAATGGGAAAATAGACTTACAAGCAGACCTGTCGTTTTGGTGAGCTTTTAAAAGCTGACATGGCTCAGGGCTCACAAAACGTCCCCTCTGCTCAAGCGGGGCACCGCCAATGTATATTCGTCACTATCGATTGTACGGCCTCTGATTGTCCTTCTAAAGCTTGGGCCCTGTGAAATCGCTCTTATGGAAATTTAACGTGGGGTATTTGACTTTGCTTCATTTAAAGTTAAATTTCAAGAATAGTCCAGTCAAATGGTAGTTTCACCTGGAAAAAAATGGTGGAAAGCGGGAGTTGACGTTTTTCGGTGCAATTAGGTGTCCTTTTTAACATACTGATTTTTCACCCCTGTGAGGCCTGTGCTAAAGCCGCCATCTTGAAAATAAGAAGCCTAAAAACGGTTTTTTGCAAATATCTCGATTTCTATGCATTTTACGAGAAAAATACTTCAGTACTAAAATGTTGTACGCAAAATTTCCCACAAAAAAGAGTCTATACTTTTTTTACGTACAGCGCATAGTTTAGGAGCTAGGAGCGTAAGTAGATTTACCCTTTTTTCGGTACCCCCGCGCGAGCTGCGAAACGCGCCCTAGGCACTCGGTGCATCACACCGCGCTTGTCTCCTCTCTATCTCAACGCACCGCATGCTTTATTTAGGGAAGAGGGGGTAACATTGGCACCCCAGGGTGTCCCTAAAGCACCCTCTAGTGCCCCCCTGAGTCCCCTCCCCTCCGTTGAGAGTTAAAACAGCCTATGTGCGCACGGGAATTGAGGGGTCCATTTTCCCACTTTTTTACCCGATTTTCAACGAAACTTTTTGCTTTCCCGCTTAAGATATGAAATTTCATGCCGAATTCCAAATTGTAGACCAACTAAATTACCTCCCCCCTTCCTCCCCCCCTTCCTCCCCCCCTTCCTCCCACCCACGCTCCTTCCCAAAACACCCCCCTCTCCCCATAATTGCCGCGTTATCATCGTTTTGATAGCGGTTATAGAAAGAATTGGAACCGTTTTGTTTTGTTTGTGTTTTTTCCCCTTTGGAAATTTTTTTCCCCCCTTAGCATAGAGGCAAATATAATGACAAAGTTATGCGGTTCCTCTTTTTGAGCAAGATATATATTACTGCGTAGATACTGAGGGATGGAGGGGGATCAACTTTATTTATCAAACATTTCTTTTAAGTTTAGAATATATAAAGAATTTTCTGTGAGAAAAACTCTCTTCAAATATTATATAATTGAACTCAGAACTGTCTGAATGTTTTTGCTCTTAATTTAAACACGATCGAAAGTCAAAATGTTTACAATATCAAGTATCAAGAGCCGTTTGATTTATATTTGGCGCGTATTTTATTTTCTTTCCTAGTTGTGTAAATGAAGCATAATTTTATACATTGGCGGCTCGTGACATTCGGCAACCGTGTCGTTTGCCATTTGAATCTACGTAAAAGAATCGATTTCTCTGGGATGCAAAACGATTATTTTACGTAGATTCAAATGGAGCGACTCTGTTACTGCCTCATGGCACGAGCCGTCACTGATTTTTTGTTTAATGAGATTGATTTTTTCACCAGACTTGCCCGTATTTAGAACTATACACTGAGAAAAATTTCTTGTTGCCGTAACCGGACGTCCTTTTAATACTTACTTAATCAGAATTCCTATTATTTTAACAAGGAATTCCTTTTATTTCAACAGGAACCCCTGTTACTACACCAGGAATTCTGGCCAAGTAACAGGAAATCCTTTTAAAATAATATTGGTTTCTGTTGGAACAGCAGGAATTCCAGTTAAATATAAGTATTAAACAGACGTCCGGTTGAATTAACAGGAAAATTTTTCTCGTTGTATTATTCTTGTTCCAATAAAGAAACTGCATACATACAATTGTCCATGCAACGATGTAAAAATCATAGCATAAGCATAATACTACTTTACACTTTGACCTACATGTGTTTAAATGTAAAACGATAATATTTTTACCGAATAATGCATACTTTTTTAATGTTACTTGAAAACAACCGTGCAAAGTATACATTCAGAACTTTTCGCCATTTTTGTAAACTTATCATTATTCTTTAATAAACTATACCATCCCCGTTTCATAAATGTCAAGAGATATAGTTTTTGTAATAAAGCTAGACATATTTCTGCATGTTGACATTTATGAAGGGGGGTTGGTATAATTTATTAAAGACAAATAAAAATTGAACCGCTCTTGATACTTGATATTATAAACATTTTGACTTTCGATCGTGTTTAAATTAAGAGCAAAAACATTCAGACAGTTCTGAGTTCAATTATATAATATTTGAAGAGAGTTTTTCTCACAGAAAATTCTTTATATATTCTAAACTTAAAAGAAATGTTTGATAAATAAAGTTGATCCCCCTCCATCCCTCAGTATCTACGCAGTAATATATATCTTGCTCAAAAAGAAGAACCGCATAACTTTGTCATTATATTTGCCTCTATGCTAAGGGGGGAAAAAAATTTCCAAAGGGGAAAAAACACAAACAAAACAAAACGGTTCCAATTCTTTCTATAACCGCTATCAAAACGATGATAACGCGGCAATTATGGGGAGAGGGGGGTGTTTTGGGCAGGAGCGTGGGTGGGAGGAAGGGGGGGAGGTAATTTAGTTGGTCTACAATTTGGAATTCGGCATGAAATTTCATATCTTAAGCGGGAAAGCAAAAAGTTTCGTTGAAAATCGGGTAAAAAAGTGGGAAAATGGACCCCTCAATTCCCGTGCGCACATAGGCTGTTTTAACTCTCAACGGAGGGGAGGGGACTCAGGGGGGCACTAGAGGGTGCTTTAGGGACACCCTGGGGTGCCAATGTTACCCCCTCTTCCCTAAATAAAGCATGCGGTGCGTTGAGATAGAGAGGAGACAAGCGCGGTGTGATGCACCGAGTGCCTAGGGCGCGTTTCGCAGCTCGCGCGGGGGTACCGAAAAAAGGGTAAATCTACTTACGCTCCTAGCTCCTAAACTATGCGCTGTACGTAAAAAAAGTATAGAATCTTTTTTGTGGGAAATTTTGCGTACAACATTTTAGTACTGAAGTATTTTTCTCGTAAAATGCATAGAAATCGAGATATTTGCAAAAAACCGTTTTTAGGCTTCTTATTTTCAAGATGGCGGCTTTAGCGCAGGCCTCACAGGGGTGAAAAATCAGTATGTTAAAAAGGACACCTAACTGCACCGAAAAACGTCAACTCCCGCTTTCCACCATTTTTTTCCAGGTGAAGCCATTATTTTCGACCATTTGACTGGACTAGAATATTATTCTTCCTTACCCTCAGGAAATTTAAATTATATTTTTTTAGACTATTACGAAGAGATTGATGGGTCATACATATCACTTCATCGAAAAAGTAACAGAAGAATATCAATTTGAAAAAAAAATTATGCGGGTATAAGTTTTGGCCGTGTTTCCCACTCTTCGCACGAGTCTGGCCGAATGTGCGGTGTAGCAGTTGTTTTTTTCCAGTTTTCTTGTATAGTTTAGTAGAGATGGTTTGAAATGCTTGTAAAATTCATTGATGGAAGGAAATACGCCGATTTCATGAAGAAACCCGAAGATTTAAAGGCAAAAACTCGAAATAATACGAAGTTTTAGCGGCTTACAATCGGACGTTACGGCGGGGGGAAAAAATCCTCATAATTTAATTTTCGACTTCATATTTTTCTTCTAAGTTCGTGATGAAGTGATACGTGTGACTCATCAATATCTTCGTTATATCCTCAAAAAAATATAATTTGAATTTTCCGAGGGTAAGGAGCAATAATTTTCTTGAAATTTGACTTTAAATGAGGCAAAGTCGAAACCCTCATGTTAAATCTCCATAAGAGCGATCTCACTGGGCCCAGGCTTTCGCCAGCCAATCAGAGGCTGACTTTTCGATATCGCAAACGTAACCAAACCTGCCACGCTCTCCTACAGTTTTGTTGGGACTCTGATTTACTCTTTACCTCGAACAAGCCTCGCGATACGAAGATAAGTTAGGTTGATTGAGTGCCATGGCGTTGATACTCCCATAAGAGACCGTGAGTAAGACAAGGAAAAAACATAGAGCATCTTTCGGTATAGCTGTAATTGTAAATTTACTTGTGATCTTTCAGGAATTATGTCGGAGTAAAAAGATACTTTAAGGCACGTGGAATTCAACGGTGCAGTATTTGAGAAAACTGGCTGTTAACTATAGCATGAATTTGCATTCAAAAGTTTGAATCTGATTTCTTATAGCTAGATAAATCCACGAGAGTGAGCGAGACAGAGCATATTTGTTTGGATCTAATTTTGATCGTACGTGACGTCATCATTAAACATAGGTCTAAAGTTCTGTTGTTTTATTTTTTAGAGCCAACGAACATTACCGATAGAGTGGATTTTTCTGGGACTTACTCTTGAAGCATCCCGGAGGCTGCCATGATGGACATTTCTCATGGACATTTTTGCACGCGTCCGGTTTATTTGCCTCATTTTTTTATTTAACCCTTTACTGCATGATTTTTTTTTTTTTTCAATAAAATAATTTTTTTTCAGTACAATTTTGATCCTTGAGACAGGGAAAAATAGTCAAAAAATTCTTTCCATTATATTTCAATGGTAAAGAGCCTGAATATTAATTGTTCCAAATATGGCCTTACCCGCATTTAGGTATCCATGCAACTGAAAATAAAGTTTTCAGGCTAAAAAAAAAAATTAAAGTAGTAAAAAATAAGTTAGAAAGTTTCAATAGTGGGTTTTTTTTGTATATAATACCCCTGCATTACTCCCGAACATAACAATGAAAATCGGAAAATCTCTATCAGATTTTCAGTGAGCTATTTTCAACCACTCTGCACGTTCTCTATCCTGTGCTGCTCGCTCTATAGGACAAAATCGACAATTCTTACTTGTTTAGTATCTGTTCCACATGTGACCCACCATGCAGTGACAGTACAACTCAAGTCCCCTACTTTTAGATAAGGCTTCAAAGTAATTGTTCCAGATCTGGGCTCATCTGCAGTTAAGGGTTAAACTTTAAGCCTTTCATACCTTTTCAAGCTCATACCAAGCTGTTTTTTGATGGGAATCTCTATTAATGATTAGTGCCGAAGGCCTCCATAACGCTCGCACATTTGAAATCATTTTTTGAGTTTAGAAGTGGATTTAGTGAGTTTTTAATGCTGGCGTCGTTATTTTTGCAGGTTTTTACATCTGAATTGACCCTTAAATTATTTGCAGTAAAACATTGCGACGGGCCCATTGCAATTTTTTTTTTTTTTATTTAAGGTGATAAAATGAGAGGGCAGTGGCTGCTCGTGCTATTTGGCAACAATGTCTTCGCTCCATTTGAATGTATGTTTAACAATCGATTGTTGGTGAAGCGCTGCTTCACTTTCGAATCGATTGTTTTACATACAATCAAATGGAGGGATGACATTGTTGCCAAATTGCACGAGCCGCCCCTGTGAGAGGGGAACAAACCTTACATCCATGATGCCTCACTTTGGGATTGGACCTTACAACACGGTTTCGCCCCTTCATATATATAGTATATACTAGCCGTTCCAGACACCCTACGGGTGCCCTCCACGGCCAGCATTCTAGTTGGTACTTCGACAGTTGGATTATGCAAGTTTGTTTTTTATTCAAAGAATCATGGTTGTTAAACGAAAGATTGAAGAAGTACGGTAAAAATTACTGACAAAAAATGACGCATCAAAAGTATCGGAGCGCTCAGGTTTAAGCGATGAGCGTTAGGGCCAAAGGAGTTGCAACAGTCTTAACCCTTTCATCCCTGGTGTACATTTCAATGCGCATCTGAATAACATAGAATCTAATGGAGTGAATGAAAACATGATGTGCTCATTTTTTTATGAGAAAATTGTGCCCAGATCAGCTATGATTGCCGAAACTCCGTCCCTGAACAAAATGTGTTTTCAGGATTGAAAGGGTTAAGACGGGCAACGAAAATTGAAAATTTGAAAGACCACACTCAAGTAATTCGCGAGGAAACCAACTCCTCCCAGCCCTCCACCACTAACACTGCATTGCTCGATGAAATTCAGCCGAGCGTAGAGCAGGCGTGGAAGGGACAGCTATAAGAGAGTCCAGCGCAACACGGCTCGGAGGAGGGAAGGCAAGCGACAGAATCAGTTCCCCCTCTAAGTTTTAAATTCAAGATGCGGCGCGGCGCGGCGCTCCCAGGCGACTTTTTCGAAAAAAAATAATTCATGGATCTCCTTGAAGTATCCTAAGGAATCATCATGCCAAATTTGAGATAAATCGCTTCGGCCAATTTTCGGGAAATGGAAAAAACATTTTGGAGGGGCGTCAGCTTTATACATAAAATAATGACGCATCTTAAAGTTGCACTAAAAAGAAGAATAGGCTTTTAAAGAGTATAGTGCGTTCTTTTTACAGGAATCAGAATCCTCCCCCAAAGAAACAGTAAATATGGAAGACTATTCCTCTAAACCCCTCTTACCCCGTAAACCACACCTTCCACCAGTTTTTTGGTCAACATTCGTTGCTTAATATATAGCCGCCATCTTGGATTTGAAAAATTTGAAAAACGGACTCCAAATTCGTGATCAGCGGATCAAAGAAACCCTGAAGCGACACCTCCCGCTACATTTTAGGTCAATCTAACTTTATGGTAGTTAAATGTGCATACTGACACAGTGCGTCAAGCGTCGTGCGAGAATGCGCTCTCCCCCTTTTATTTTAAAATTCCATTTGCGGCGCTCACAGACGACTTTTTCGAAAACTGTTCCGACAGATCTCCTTGAAATACCCTAAGGAATCATCGTGCAAAACTTGAGGGAAATCGCTTCGGCTAATTTTCAGGAAATAGAAAAAACATTTTGGAGGGACGTCAGCTTTATATATATAATAATAGTAATAAACTCGGTAGGTGAGACAATCTGCCTCTCCTTGATTTTAGAACTTAAATGCATTAGGTTGCAACTCTACATAGATGAATGAATCGCTCGATGAAATAAGTTGATACTTTGCACAAATAAAAGTACGTGACTTTATAGTTTACATACTTTCAATTAGGTCATAAATATAATGCTGCTTCTCAGTCTTAACAGCGAGGAGTTGCATTGTTCCAGTGACCTATTAAAGCGGTAAAACACGTAATCCGGTCTTGAAATTCGCCAATTTCCCCGTTTAAAATTCTTTTTATTTATAAGTTTATTTTTATTTTTATAATTTTTGTTTTTTGTTGTTTTTTTTTTTTCGTGTCGAAGTATGCGTTTTGCGATCCATATCCGTTTATTGAGAGAGCGGAATTAGATTTGTCAGGAACCGGTTTTATCAAACTGATATTTATCTTTCCCTCTCTCTCCCTCCCTCCCTTCCCTCGCCGCGCTGTCTCTCCCTCCCACTCGCGTTCTCTCTTATGACAAGACCCGAGAGATCGCTGTGACTGGAGGCTTACGTCTATGACCGCACAGCGATTTAAGCACACGATCAATAAATTATGCAACAGGTCCGGCGATCAACTGAACCATCAAGCCGCGCCGCACACCGGTTCGAAACCTTAATTTTGCTGGACATGGAAAATTTTGGTTTTTTTGCTTTAAAAACATTTTAGATGTGACATTTTCGTGTAAAATTCATGTCGTTTGACTCATTTTTAAGCTCTGAAATGAATGATTTTACACATTTTAAAGCTCTCTTGGTATTTAATGTTCAAAATCTTGATTTTTGTTCATAATATGATGTCCGGGTAATGGGTCTGTCGCAAACTTTTGCTACAGCTATATACAGTATTATGTCAAATCACGTGAAAAGTCTATTGGTGGTATCAGAAAGTCATAAAATGCAGTATTAAACTCACTTGTGTTCTCAATCATGTGTTCATTTATTTGGAGGGGACCATCTTCAGGGATACTCCGTGTTCCCTCGGGGGGGGGGGGGAGACGGCCGGCGCGGCGCCGGGAAAAATTTCCTGTCACCTTAAAAGAATTCTGTTTAATACTTAACCGAAATTCCGGTAACTGTAATCGGAATTTCAACTACAAGGGCCATAATTCCGGTTGCAAATATCCGATTTTTTTGGATCAGACAGTATTTAATGGATCAGACACAGTCTACACCCAACGGGAGTAGAACTATATTTATTTTGTGTTACTTGCTATTCCAGGAAAGATATTCTGTTGCTGGACTAGCAGGAAAAGTTAAAAATTAAAATTAAATGTAAGTTATAAATAGCACATAGATATACTCAAATGTATAGTAGGTGTAAGTTTAGTACTAAGTAATGTAATAGTACTGTTGAATAAAAAAAATAAAAAAATAAAAAAAAAACAAGTTGGAACTTGCAACACTGGAACAGTGTTAGCAAAGAGAGCATGAGTGTCGGCCGTAAATCATTGTAAGTGTGGAGTTCCATATTGATAGTACAAAACTGCGACAAAGTCAATCGCAACGCTGCATTTGTGTTTGTATAACAGTGATCGCTGTAAAAATAACTTGATAGGTCAAAGTGGGAATGAAAATTTACTTATAGCGTGTTGAAACAGTTGTTCACGAGGCGAGGTGAATACTGTGGTTTTGAAAATCGATTTCGATAGTGATAGTTCCTTTAAAATCGGATGACGCAATACCAATCCTAGCAAGCCGTAAAGTCTAGTTTAGTTATTTGGGACTTTTTTAGATTTCTCTCGCCTGAACCAAAGTCATCAGGAAGGAAATTCTTAATACCAATCCTAGCAAGCCGGAAAGTCTAGTCTAGTTATTTGGGACTTCTATAGAATTTTCCTCGCTTGAACCAAAGTCATCACGATGGAAATTCTTCGTCTTTATGGTTTCAGCTCTTTTTGTCTCAGATTAAAAAATGAATGTTTATATTGATCAAATGTCATCCGACACTCATCAAGGCCCTTAAGGAACGTAATATGAACTTGAAAAAAGCTCATTCGATTTTTAAGGGAGCTTAAACGGTCCATGAGAGACGAAATTCGCGGATACAGAGTATCCACAGCTTATTTCAATGTTCGATCTGACAAGACCGTGCGCCTTTGAAAAATCGATATCTCGATAGTGAATCGATGTATTGCAATTCGGTTTGCACCGGTCGAAAGCACTTGCTTGTGACTGACAACCTCGAAAATTTCAGATCCATCCGAGTTTATTTAATGACCTTACAGGACCTCTCGCGGCCGCAGTTAGACATTTCTTGTCAGAGTTACGCTGAAACGGGGAGTAGTTCCCCCCCCCCCCCTAAGATGATATTTTTTGGCTCGAAACTGCATTGGGCCCTCTCGGGACATCATTGGGACCCGAGAAGAAGCGGAACCGATATAATACGGCACACGACTGGTTCGTGAGAGACGAAATTCGCCTTTTTCCAGCCTCCAGCGCCCCTCTAAGGTCGATCTGACAAGACCGCGCGCCTTTGAAAAATCGATATCTCGAGAACGAATCGATGGATTGCGCACTGCGGTTTGGATTGGGCGGTAGCTTCAGCTTTTAGAAAATTCTTGAAAAAAATTCAGATCCATCCAAGTTTTTAAACGGATCTTATGGGACCTCCCGCGGCCGCAGTTAGACATTGTACGTGAGACTTACGCTGGAGTTGGGGCCACGCCCCCCCCCCCGATATAGACTTTATCGGTCCGACATTTGTCAGGGCCCTTAATGAACTTCATGTGAACTCAAAAAACTCACATATGACTTCTCACGGCGCATGCTAGGTCCATGAGAGTCGAAATTCGCGGATTTTAGAGAATCTTAGATTTCTGACCCTATACCGCGCGCCTTTGAAAAATCGATATCTCGAGAGTAAATCGATGTATCGCAATTCGGTTTGGACCGATCAAAAGAGTAAGCTTACCGGTACTCGCCGTTAAAATTTTGGATCCATCTGATTTCATTTTGAGACCTTACTTGAGTTACTTGGACCCCAGTTGGAATTATTTTTCGGAGTTACGCTGGCAAGGGGGTCGCTCCCTCTCTTGGAAAACTGTGGAGGGGGCCCTTTGCTGGGGCATACATTCTATTTTTCACTTTTTTTTTTTTTTTTTTTTTTTTTTTTTTTTTTAATTTTATATTTGTGTCTAATCTAAGTTGGGGGAGGAGGAGGAGAGTACCTGCAAGTCAACCGGCAATTTACTTTTGATAGTGGCTGCGGGTCGAGGGTGCGGATTGCGGACTTTTAACTTGTTGTGGGGTTTACAGGGTGGCCGTGTCTAAACTTATGAGAAAAGAAGGCAACCACAGACCGGAAGAACGTTCAATTTCTGGTTCAGAGACCATGGACAAAGACATGGGCACCCGCAAAACAATTGCCCGGAGGGGCAACTTTTTGAATGTCAATGGAAGGTCTAGGGGACACCACCTAGAGACGGGCAAGTCTAGAGAACCCCCCCCCCACTTCCGCCCAAAATAGAAAATAAATCAATTATCCTTCCAAATGGTAGAAATTGTAAGTGATTGTAGCATGTAGTTGTATCAAAAGTAATTCTATTTTTGACGTGTTTGATATTATGAATAAAGTGACAGCATCAGATGATAGAAATAGTAAAAAGCTAAGTACAACTATTCCTTCTTTATTTTCATTGTCCTGGTGAATTCTAAGAGTTAACCTATTTAAATTAACAAAACCAAAACTCTTGCCTATACATTCTCTAATCATGTAATTATCGACCAGAGGATTCTGAATTTTCAAGGAAGTTCGCAAAATTCTCGTTGCCAACGGTAGTTGCCAATGTAGACACGTTCATACTAGTAGATTTTAAAACTTCTTTCGGCGAGGGAGATGACGGGTGGGAAGTATGATGTCGTCTGAATCAGGAGGGGGTGGGGTAAAAATCAGGGGGAGGTCTAGATCTGGGGGGGAGAGGAATCCTGAAACTGGGGGGCGAGCTGTATAGTGGCAAGGGGTGGTTGGGCACCACTGCTTAGGGGGGGGGCTACCTCCCGCCTGGCCCCCCCCCTAAATTACGCCCCTAATTAAAATTGTAAAGTAAACTAAGAATAAAGTTTGTTAACTCTTACTCCTTTCGTTATTATTTGATCTTCGAATGTTCCGATTCTTTTTTATTGTAAAGTTTTGATTTTTCTGAATTAGGGGGGGGGCGCCCATTGACAGATAAGGGAGAAAGGTAAGTGTAGGAATTTGCACGGGAATCCGGCGTAGTGTGCCGCAAAAATTACTACCAATGGCGGATCCAGAAAATTTTTTTAAAGGGGGGGGGGGGGGGCTTCACGCCTATGAATTTTCAAATTTGCAGGGAGGAATTTATGGGATTTTTTCTGTTGAAAAAAGGCAAAGGCTACCGTGAGTTGGGGGGGGCGTGCCTTTCCCGAATCCGCCGCTGATTACCATGTAACACTGGGCCACGATGACCGATGTCGCATAAAACCAGGTAGAAGACCCGTGGCGGGCGTGGCATCCGTGATGGCTGTGAAATTGGGATGAAGTAGATGGACACACATCATTCATGCAATCTGCACAACGCGGCAAGCAACTGTTGTAGGCGTAGGTGCAGTAGTTCGTGGGGAGGGCAAAGGGGACGGGAGGTCGTCGCAAAACCATGGACGAAGATATAACTAAGGACTGCCGACTGTTGTTAGTCCTGTTTTGCTCTCGACCCCAGCGCTCCAAGCAGCGGTCAGCTGAACTACTCTTTCAAGTGAGCGATCCTGGCGATGTGTCCATGCTCACATGCTGTGCTACTGCTAAAACCAGAGACAAATAGAGACCTTGCACTATTCCTGCGCGCGGTGTCCACTTTTCGTGGTTCAATTTTGTTCGGAACTCATCGAAACAACAGCCAACATTCGCATAATGTTGACTGATGAGCACGTATTTTGCATTCGCCCAATACCGCCTCTACTCATACCCGGCTGCTCTGTTTTGAGATCGGGGAGGTTATGTTCGTCTTGGTATACGTAAGCTTATGGCCCGCTTATGGAGTTATCGAGTATTTTGTTGGTTTTTTGAAGTTCAACCAAAATTGGAAAAGCACGTCAGTAATGAAAGTTTTGGGCTTAGTTACTTACATAAAGTATTAAAAGACTTGAAAATCATATTTAGAGAGGATAAATCACGATTTTGAATTTCATCAACATCGCACTCTCCATAAGCTCTGTATACCAAGATGACCCTAACCTCAAAGAAGCAGCTTGGTATGTGTAGAGGCGGTATTGATTCGCCGAGCAAAACCTGTTTCCGTTTCCGGGACCGCGGACCAACCACAGCCTTTTGTTGAGCTTCACCATCCAACATTATGCGAAGGTTGATTGTTGAGACCGATGAGTCCCGACAAAAGTAGTTCACGAAAAGTGGACACCGCGCGCAACCACGGGAAGAATAGGGAGTGCACGGTCTCTATTTGTCTCTGGCTAAAACCGTTGTTGGAGTTGGTCTGTTATGGCATGGCTGTCAACGGTTGTCGGCGACCCAAGAGGATCAGATAACTCAGTATCTCAATGGAAGATCGAAAGCAAGGGAAATTCAGAATCAACTTTGGACAAGGTAACAGAAATCATCAGCAAATTAAAAGAGTCGCCTGATCTCTACTAATAAAACAAATGTCTATGTACTCTTTCTTGTTTGATTCCGTTTTGAGGTTAACTGTGATGTATAGTGTTTCAGTCTTTGATTAATCATTTTCGACAATTCAGGAATCTTTCAAGAAATACTCCAGACGTTTGCTTTTTAGCGGATTTTGCTTCCTTTTAATTCGCTGATCATTTGTTCCCTTCGTTCAATCGTGATTCAAATTACCTACACGGTATACATTTGCGGGAAGGCATGGGAGAAAGGGAGCCGGAGCGGCCACCGCTGCAGCGGTTCGCTTTTAGTTGACCCTTACTGCTGCTTGGAGCGCTGCGGTCGCGCTCGAAAACCCGCTAACAGGTTTTAACACGGGCGGAGATAGGAAGTCGGCAGTCCTTAGTTATATCTTCGTCCATGGCTCGGAATGGTCTTAAAATTTTCCTTAGGATTTGATCTAGAACGCAACGTTCTTACATTTTCGAAAAGTTAACTCTAGCTCTCGCAATTAACGATTAAAGGCGGAAAAAGCATGGTTTCTGAACCGCGGAACAGTGGCGTTATCTAGCGGATGAGAATCTTACTACAGGTCGCTGAGGATTCACCTTAAAACGCAACGCCGATCGCGTTCCCCAAACGAACTCTTTTAGCGGACCGAAACATCAACAATAACAGGATTGGAAATTTGAAATCATCTAAATGCATTTTAAATCGCAGAATACACAAAACATGGACACAATCCTCTGATATAAAACCCCAATATCTCATACAGAAAATTTCGTTGAAGTCTGATCCAAATTAGTAACGTAATTACATTCCCAAAAATGCTTAACCTCAATCTTGGCCAAAAACTCCCGCCACAAAGAAAAAGCGACAAATTGGGAGGACACCGGATTGGCGGAATCACATGGGTCAATCGGTCCTCGAGGACCCGTTCTCGATACTGAAACCAAGCGATCCCCCGAGCGGACCCCCGAACCATGCCGTTCCTATAAGAAAAGCATTATTGACCTTGTAGAAACGATTTCAATAGAGCATGACACTCATGCTCTAAAAAATCCGAATTCCGGTTGGGTAAGTGTAAAACAGAATTCTTGATAAGGCAACAAGAAATTTGTATCGCAGTGTCAGTGGCGAAGCGTGCTATATTTTTCAACGTATCATTTTACTCATTTTAAACCATAGATATATGGTCGAATTCGGTGGGGTCATTGCCGATTCTAGATAGTTCGATATTTTTCGTGAGTTTAAAGGAACCAAATACAACTTTGCCAGATTGCAAGCTTCGCTTCTGATCAGTGTTTCAACTGCCCAATTATTTTCTGAAAAATGGAAGGAACAAAACAACTTCTAAAATTATTCAACTGTCAATGCGTGCAACTTCATTTATTCGATTTGATCTTACAAGAGTGTATATTACTTAGAAATCAGTGGCGTAGCGTGCAATTTGGCAACGTTGTACTGTGTCCATTTAAACCCATGTCGAAGGCAGGGCTGCCGTTTTGCGTAGAATCAATGCTATTTTTCAATTCATCGATGATTCCACCGGTTGAGAAAAGATTACACAGTTCAGTTCAGTGCATGACTGTAATAAACTAAAATACTTGCATCTGTAATCTATTCTCAACCGGTTGAGTCGTCGATGACTTTAAAAAACTTGCGGATATTTTAATTAATTAACGGAGTTGCCACCGATTAAGGAAAGATTACAGATCAGAGAATTTTCATGCATTACTGTCATACACTGAACTGAACTGTGTAATCTTTTCTCAACCGGTGGAATCATCGGTGAATAGAAAAATAGCATTGATTCTACACAAAACGGCAGCCCTGGTCGAAGGTGACCTTTTAAAGGTCGAAAGCGGGGTGTTCACCGAACACCCAACAGTTCGATTTTTTTCGCGGGTTTAAATGGAAGAATTGCAACGTTGCCACATTACACGCTACTCCACTGTTAGAAATCTCTCTTTAATATCGCTTTTAGTGGCATTTGTCTGCAGGGCCTGATGAGTAGATTGGAGCAGGGCCGTCACATGGGGACGGGCACACTTCTTCAACAACGACTGCAGCAGGAGCGGCTGATTCGTGGACCAAGGGCTCAGCGAAAGTGTCAACAACAACCGGGGTCTGAGAGAAAACGGTGAGTTCTGCGTTCTGGTGAGTTTTGACAACGTATGGCTGGCCAAAGTAATTGATTTCGTAGGGAGCCGATTGGTGGTCGATGACGTTCGGGGTTAGTGGGAGTCCGACAGCAATGCGAGACGGAGCCACTTGCTCGATGATAATTGGGGAGAATCCCATGGCACCTGCACCGCCCCCAGCACCCCCAGCACCCCCAGCACCGCCCCCAAAACCAGAACCTGTACCACCTCCGGCTCCACCACCAGATTTCGAAGTATAATAGGTAACAGCCACATTATTGGAGTCACAGCATGGAGGGGGTGGCGGTAAGTGATGATGGGTTCCTGCGACGAAGTTCAGCGAAAGGAGTGTAGCGACAATAGTGAAGAAAGCCATTTTGTAGGAAATGTTATTAGAAAATGTGAGGAAATGAGTGAGCTAAGCGCTGAGAGACTGAATTGAATGATGACACCTACAAGGTCTGGGCCGCTTTTTATATTCGAAACCGAAATTCTGTACGCAGTGCTCAGATGTCAATTCAATCCGAATGCTGCTTTATCGAGCTCTAAAATTTGACCCATCGCCGATGCTCGGATAAGATCGAATTTTGAAACGGAGAGACGATACGGTGTGGTTCAAAATCCGTGACTTTTATTTTCCACCTCCACGCCATGGCACAGTGGGTCGGGTGGAGTGGAATTTCCCGGACTTAATTTTACGAATATAAACCAGTGGCGTAGCGTGCCGTTCGGCATCGTTGTGACGTTTCATTTGGACCCGTTAAAAAGATCGAACTGTAGGGTGTTTGGTGAAGACCTTCGCATTCGACCTTTTTATACCAGGACTGCCGTTTTGCGTAAAATCAATGCTATTTTTCTATTCACCGATGATTCCACCGGTTGAGAAAAGATTCCACAGTTCAGTTCAGTGTATATGACTGTAATGCACGAAAATACTCTGATCTGTAATCTTTCCTTAATTGATGGAAACTCCGTTGGTTAATTAAAATATCCGAAAGTTTTTTATACAGGGTGTTGAAAAACTGTTCCCGAATATTTCAGGGACGGATTTTACAGGTCAAAATAAGACCTTTTTATCCTATAAACATGTGTCCGAAAATGCCCCCCTTTTGAGCTACAGCCCCCCAAAGTTTTAAAAAATTTACGGTTTTTTTGGAATAGCGACCACTATTATGAACCAAATGTCTTAAAACTTGGAGTTCTAAGGTAATTTTACGTGTAGAATCCATTAATGACCTCGAAAAATTCAGAAATTGATTCTAATTGTACTTTTCACGCAATATTGTACCTTTAACGGCACGAATTTTATGTTACGGATTAAAATTTTGAAGAATAATTACCAAAATCAGATGCAAAAAACCCTTAGAAAGATTTTTGGTACTCCTTGTTTCTTTCGATACGACGCATTTTAAGCGAGATAATCGCTGCACAGTGTGGAACAGTCAGCGTTTTTACCATAGCGGCCGGCCCGTAGAAGCAGCGGAGAGGCGGGTTGCATACTCACTGCCGTTTTTCATGGTAAAAGCGCTGACTTTTCCACACTGTGCAGCGATTATCTCGCGCTTAAAACGCGTCGTATCGAAAGAAACAAGGAGTACCAAAAATCTTTCTAAGGGTTTTTTGCATCTGATTTTGGTAATTATTCTTCAAAATTTTAATCCGTAACATAAAATTCGTGCCGTTAAAGGTACAATATTGCGTGAAAAGTACAATTAGAATCAATTTCTGAATTTTTCGAGGTCATTAATGGATTCTACACGTAAAATTACCTTAGAACTCCAAGTTTTAAGACATTTGGTTCATAATAGTGGTCGCTATTCCAAAAAAACCGTAAATTTTTTAAAACTTTGAGGGGCTGTAGCTCAAAAGGGGGGCATTTTCGGACACATGTTTATAGGAAGAAAAGGTCTTATTTTGACCTGTAAAATCCGCCCCTGAAATATTCGGGAACAGTTTTTCAACACCCTGTATAAAGTCATCGACGACTCCACCGGTTGAGAATAGATTACAGATGCAAGTATTTTAGTTTATTACAGTCATGCACTGAACTGAAATGTGTAATCTTTTCTCAACCGGTGGAATCATCGGTGAATTGAAAAATAGCATTGATTATACGCAAAACGGCAGCCCTGCTTTTTACAAGGGTTTGAATGGACAATCACCACGTTGCCAAATTGCACGCTACACCACTGGTAAAAACCAAAAATTATGAACAATGAATAGCAAGATCACTCAAAACTAATGAAAGTAGAGGGCCGGAGTAAGGTGTTAAAACTCCCCCCCTCCTTTATCCATAGAAAGGAAAGAGAGAGGGAAGAAAATGAAAGAATGGAGAGAAAAAAAGAAGAAGAAAGAAAAATGGGAAAAAAGAGGAGAAGAGGAAAAATAAGAGGAAAGAAAAAGGAAAAAGGAGGTCAAAACTGCTGAAAGTTTATCTCCATTACCATTCCATGAATATGTTTTCGGTTCTCTCTCAAATTGAACCCAGGATACCCTTTAAAAAGGATTTTCAAGGGATCAACATTTTTTGGAGGAGCCCCCCCCCCCTTGAGCCTGTGTGGAGGAGGATTTCATACCCTAAATTCTACGGTAAATAAATGGGGTGTATGAAAAGTAGGGCATCACTCGAAAAATCTTCTCCATTCAGAGTTGCCGATTTGCGTAGATTTGATGACATTTTGAAATTGACCGAAGATTTCACCGGTTAAGAAAAGATTACAGAGTTTAGGTCAGTGTATGACTGTAAATGCACGAAAATGCTAGCGTCTTTTATCTTTTCTCAAACGGTATATTTTGATTAATTAATTGCGTTTCCACCGATTGAGAAAAGATGCGCACAGATGCGAGTATTTTCGTTCATTACAGCCATACACTGAACAGAACTGTGTAATCTTTTGTCAACCGTTGGAATCTTCGGTGAATTTCAAAATGTCATTAAATCTACGCAAATCGGCAGCTCTGTCTCCATAGGCCTTCGTACACGCTCGAAGTAGGATCGTCAAATTGGCATCGGTGAGCTGAAATCCACCTCTAAACTGTAGAATTGAAACATGGCATTTCTAAAATTCAAACTTAACCTCGACCAAACCTCCTAAACGGGTTTATTGGTTTTGTTGACAGTAGATTGGTGAACAGATGACACACCGCATCCATCGTCAAATAACTCTGCAGTTTGACGGGCCGTCAAATAAATCTGCAGTTTGACGTCACGGAGAAAAATTTATGATAGGGGCTCCCAAAATTACTTCTACGGAATAGTTAAATGTAAATTCTGGTATCTGTGAAAATATTGCTGGTTTCAACGAAAAATGAATTTTGAATATTACCAGAAATTTAGTTAAGGATACGCGAATGAACATTTAACTATTACGTATAGAAGTAATATTATTCTGGTAGCCCCAAAAAAAAAATTCTCCATGCGGGCCGTCAAATTGCACCGTTATTTGACGAACGAAACATCAACCACATATGCAACGGTTGGCTCACCTGCCGTTTTGTGGTGGATCTCGGCTCATCGATTCCAATTTGAGGATCCTAATTTGAGCGAGTACGAAGGCCTCATGGACAATGTTACCTGCACTCTTGTCAAAAATGCGTAAAGACATTCATGTTTAAGTCCTTAACCCTTTCATGCTCAAATTTTGGGATTTGACTTTTTTCGAGATTTTTTATACCATTCAAAAAAGGACACTTTTTTAAGAACTTTGATGGATCACACAATTTTTCGCAAAATGTCTATTTAAATACCATTAAACTCCGTGTCAGATAAAATGGTACACATGTGCAGTGTTGATAGATTGGGGCTGAAAAAGCCGTCGTTTTACATTGATTTAAATAGGGACGATACGGCTTTTTACCCTCGATCTGGCAACACTGCACATGTGTACCACTTCCCGTGAAAGGGTTAAAATGAGTCTATTAACATTACCGGGTTTCGCATGAAAATGTTAACTCTAAAATTCTTATAAAGTAAAAACAAAACAAACAAAAACAAAAACAAAAACTATTCAACTTTATTTTATGTCCAGAAAAATTCCTGCCTCGATCCTATGTGTGCCATTGGTGCTTGCAAAGCTTTCAAAAACGCAAACACGTGACATCCATCTGCCAGCAAAAAAAGTTCCGGAAAATTCATGAAAAGAAGATAGACAGTTACTGGTGAGAGGTGGGTGATTCGAAAAAAAGAATAAGAGGACGAGAGACATTATATATATATCTAATCGGTCATTGCGGAATAGATGTTATTGGAACTCGCGAGGAAAAATGACTCATCACTGTGTGCCAATTATTGGACTTGATCTCGATAGCGATTGAATGGATCTGAATATAAACGTGATTCTTCTCTCCTTCCTACAATCTAAAACGGGTGAATACAAGTGAAAAAATATCTTCTTGTGCACGGGATGTCTCATGTCAATTGATCCTCCTCACGATTTTTAAATTTTTATCAGAGCAAATTTCATTTTTCGATTCATATAAAAACGCGACCCAACCAATTCGAATTCATCAGTTCTAGTCTCTTCCTTTCATACACACAAACAATTCAATCATTCCTTGGAAGAATCGGAAAAATGGCTTTCCTCGCGGTTGTCTCGACACTTCTTTGCCTGAACTTCGTTGCTGGACATTATCATCATATCGCACCACCACCCGCTCCATGCTGCGATTCTAATGTGGCCGTTACCTATTACTCATCGAAATCTGGTTCTGGGTGTGGAGGTGGTGCAGGTTCTGGTTTTGGGGGCGGTGCTGGGGGTGCTGGGGGTGGTGCAGGAGCCATGGGATTCTCCCCAATTATCATCGAGCAGGTGGCTCCCGCTCCAATTGCTGTCGGACTCCCACTGACCCCGAACGTCATCGACCACCAATCGGCTCCCTACGAAATCAATTACTTTGGAACGCCATACGTTGTAAAAGCCAAACAGAATGCTGCTCTTACAGTTTTCTCTCAGACCCCTGTTGTTGTCGACACATACGCTGAACCCTTGGTCCATGAATCGGCCGCCCCCGCTGCAGTTATTGTTGAAGAAGTGTGCCCATCACCAAGCGGTGGCGGCGGTCAAGGATCAGGTTCAGGATCTGGATCTGGTGCTTACTATCCTGCCCCCTGTGGCAAACCTTGCCATTAAGGATTGATTCGCCTTCACACCCCAGTTCCTGCGATATAAACCTTATGCCATTAAGGATTGATTCTTGATTCTTGTTTCTTGTGATTACATTTTCTCTAGTATAATCATTTCAATTAATAAAATCAAAAACATCTATATTTGGTCATATTAAACTGTTGCTTCTTCTTTTTCATCAAAAAATCTCAGTGTCAACGTTAGAGAGGGTTGAGACTGAGAAAACACTGAGAGAAAAAAAAAAATTGTTTACTGAAAAAACACTTTGGGCACAAAGACCAAAGTGATTAGGTACTATATCGATACCGAGCACTCTTTAGGCAGAAGAACCAAAGTCTTTGGGCAATCTGCCTAAAGCTTTGGTTCTCCTGTCTAAAGCTGTGGTTCTCCTACCTACAGAATGCTCGGTATCTATATATTGCCAAAGTTTTTTTTTTTTTTTTTTTTTTTCTCAGAGTGGGGCTCTGGCAAATTTTTGCTGTGAGCAAATGAACGGTTCAATCTGCTATGTAAAAACCAGCGAAAATGATAAAAATCACTGTAAGGAAGAGTAAAATCCAGCAATAAACTCACATATAACTGCTGTAACGGCAAGATCGTAATGTTGGTTCAACGCAAGTATCATGGGAGATTCCTGTCTAACTTGTCACTTTCTCTAAGAAAACAGAGATATTTCTCAATTTAGATAGGAATCTCCCATGATACCTGCGTCTCTCCTCCGCCATTAAGCCAAATCTAAGAGTGAATTTCGTGATTTTTAATGTACTCTCATCGTCATTTTTACAGGTTTTTATGCAAGAATACACTCTTCCATCCTATGGAGCAAAAGTTTGCAAGAGCCCTATTGTGGAAATATGATGGAAGAATGTTCTTTCGGATGATATTAAACAAGAAGCCATTATTTTGTGTGAATCATGATTGACTTAGTCATGAGAGACCGCAATGGGGCAGTTGCAAGGGTCTGAAATGTTGTATTTTTTATGCAGAAAATGAAAGTACTTGAATAGCTGAGAACAAAGATGCCTTTGGTTTCTAATTAAGTCCCATTGTTCTGGAGATGAGATTTTGGCCCAAAATACATTGTTTTAAATGGGGATTCCGCGTAGTGACGTCACTACACCCACGATTTTTTACAACTTCACACAAGTGTATCTCCAAAACCAGGGCACTTGGGAAAACACCAAAGGCACCATTGTTCTCAGCTCATCAAGTACTATCGTTTTCTTTATGGAAAACACAACATTTCAGACCCATGCAACTGCCCCATTATCGACACAAAATACCTTAAAAACCTCTACGCCATCGCCGTACTTTCTCAATTTTTCTTTCTTCGTTAGAGTGAGAAAGTTAGAGCTGCTGTCTACATTGGGTCTGAGGTGTCTGATGAACGTAGATCGTACATTTTTTCCATTACACGCCGTACATTTTTTCCTTGAAAATTCATGCAAAATAAGGTTATTTTCAAAGCTTCAGAGGTGCTTACTCTCCTATAAATTGTTTGGTCTTTTTCATTGGTTAAATGAACATTGAACAACATCCAAGGTTTTTAGAACCACAGCAAAGGAGAAAGGTTATTGAACTCGTTGAACGTATCAAACTATCTCTCTCACTGTCCTGGTGACTCTTATACAAATACAACTGTCTCACTCTTATTGGTAATATAGTGCGAAGATAATTTTGAGTGAACTTTTTTTGTAGAGATACGAATTCCACTACGTAAAAAAGGCTCCGCAAAGAAAATTTGACACTATATATGTGGGAAGAGATATAGCAATAAATGAGAGTAAAATGTGAGTGAGGGAGATGAATTGGAACGCTTCGTGATTTTCAACTCAGCTGATTGTAATCGATTAATGCATTTTGGGCAAACTGTTGACTTTTGCAAGACATAACTATGACTAAGAGTCAATTAAACTCAGTTTGATCCAAAAAGTCAGGACAAAGAAATATGTAAGTGCCACCGTTCGAAGTATATGTTCCTTACTTTTGCTGAGATTTCATTATTCTTTTTTTTCTCATTTTCAGCAGTTTTTTACGCGATATTCGTCATTCTGGAATGACTTTTCTACGTTGCAACAGACGTATGACCGTTTATTTTTGCTTTTCTGTGTGGGTTTTTTTCTTCGTTTTTTTCTCGAGGTCTGAGGACTGAAACGGTATTTTCAACGCTGTAAATAAGTTCTAATGGCCACCAAAGGGACCGTGGTGCAGAACGTTGTTATAAATAACACAAGTTATCCCCTACCCTCCTCCTCATCCTCCTCCTCATAAAAAAAAGAAAAGAAGAAGAAAAATATAAAGAAAATAAGAACAAGATTAAAAAGACATAAAAGGGGAAAAAATGAAAACTTCAACGGCGGTTGGAAATTAGTAATTTGGGACCAGTTTGATAGTTAAATTCCTTTTAAAATAATCGTTCAGTAAATGCTAATTAGCAGCTTTTTTGCTGTAAAATGGTTACGTAAAATTTTAAAGTTTCTCGTTCCACGCCTCAGTGCACAAAACATATAGGAGCATACATAAGCAAAGAGATAGGACTTCGGTCAAAGACACTTAAAATAGCCACTCTCTTTCTCGATCAGAGCTGCCGCGTTCCGGTGTACAATCAATGGCATTTTTCAATTCACCGATGCTTCCACCGCACCGGTTGAGAAAAGATTACACATTTCAGCTAAGTGCATACTGTAATGCACGAAAATATCCGAATATGTAATCTTTTCTCAATCGGTGGAGTCGTCGATGACTTTAAAATACTTATGTGTATATTTTAATAATTCAACGGCGATTGCACCGATTGAGAAAAGATTACATATTCGAATATTTTCGTGCGTTACAGTGTGCACTAAGCTGAACTGTGTAATCTTTTCTCAACCGGTGGAAGCATCGGTGAATATAAAAAAATGTCTTTAAATATACACGAGTGGCAGGACTGTTCTTGACCTTCGTTTTTTGTGATTTCTTGCAAAGGTATATTGGACCTTCAAACAGTTGTCTGTTTATTTTGAGATTTTTAAAAGCGATAAAAAATCATTGATTAAGTAATTCAGGAGCAACGCCGATTCCGGTGCTTCTTTGTTTAGAAGTTTTTTTTTCTTCTTCTTCTTTTCATGCGCGAAAAAACAATAATTAGTCTCTGCCTACTCTGTACTCTATTCCGGTGGTCACTGTATTGAATAATATTTCTATGAAGGAGATATATATGTATATATACTTAGACACTCGAACACGCAAAGCTACCCTGCACGGACCATTCAAAATAATATTTAAACTACAGACAGTAAAATATGAGCGTAATGGAAACGCATGCAGGAGACCAAGAAATTTTCCTATAAATAGACATAGCTAGGTTTTCACTTAATTTAGTGTTCCATATTTTCTTTTTGTTTTTGTTTCCCCCCCCCCCCCTATAAATTTTACTATACTTTCATAAATGAATGAGAAAAATTGAAAGTTACTTTTTACGACGCAATAATTAATTTTATCTTCCATAACTGTATTACAGCTAATTCAATGTATCTTCATTGTGTGATTCAAACTTTCGGGATTAATCCGCATAAAGTTATTTACTGTTATACGTATCATATACCATCATGTACTTTTTGCCGAGTAAGTTTATGAAAATGACGTTTTTTTCTGAATATCTTGGAACCAATGCGGGAAAACCATGGCATCAAATTTGATCTGAGCGAGTCAACCTTATAAAAAAAAAGAAAAAAATAATTTATCAGAGAAACTTTTGAAACGTTGAAATGGAGAAGTTATATACTTATACTCTTTTCGCATTAAGTGGCAGATTTAATTCAAGGCTATCTTTTAAAATATTATTTTAACCTTTTGTTCTACCGAACAACTAACTAGAGTGCCTTTTAAAGAGTACGTGTCAGTTTTAACTTTAGAAACTTCTACAGCCGATGTTTTAATCAAAATTAGAATATTTTTCAAACAAGAAATTTGCGCCATATCAAATGCTTGAGCGTATCATTAAAGTACTTTAAGGGTTATCTTATGCTTATAGCAAGAGTTTAAATGCGAAGTTCGAACTAAAACATACGTCAATTATCAACTTTGAGTGCAATTTTAATCGTTACTTTGGTCGCATTTAAAAAAAAAAAAAACAAAACAAAAAAAAAACAAAACCACCAACTTCCTTTCCAAACTTTGAAATATCATAGCTCAGCGAGCTGATCGGGGACTTCATAGTTAAACGGATCGATAAAACTGAATACAAGTGACAGGATTGGGTGGGAGACCGATGTGGGGCGGAAGTCTTTTGAAAACCATTGTTTAGTCGCTCGTTATGTAAAGGTGTCTCCGGAGCAACCTTTACTTACCGAGCAACTGGACAATGGTTTTCAAAAAAGATCCAACCTGAATCGATCTCTCACCCAATCGTGTCACTTGTTTTCAGTTTTATCGATATGTTTAACTATGAAGTCCCCGATCAGCTCCCTGAAGGGAATCATATTTTAAGATCCATGTTTAAAGAAAAAAATAGTCTTAGGTAATTTGATTTGAAGAATCGGGCATCGAATTTCCTGATGTTTTCCGAAACCTGAAACACCTTGTTTATTTAAATGCAACTCAGGATTGCAAATCGTATGATTCTACAACAAGGCAAACGACAGTAATGGAGGAATAGAAAGTTATACATGAACTTACTTTTCTGACAGTTATTTTTTCATTTTGGTATGTATCCTCCGTCGTCGAGTAAAGTAACACGCAGTGTTGCGAGATTGGGGTGAAAAAGCCGTGCGCTTTACATTGATTTAAATGGGGACGACACGGCTTTTTACCCTTGATCTGGCAACACTGGTAACACGTAATGACTAATGAGGTATACACGGTGATTCTTGATTGCCTTGTCTTTGAAAAAAAAATGTCTTGATTAGTTTTATTGAGGGAGTAACCCAGCTGATTTGAATATTTTCTTTTTTGTTTTGTTTTTTGTTTTTTTGGAATGAATTTGCCGGGCTGTGCTGTGTGTTTCTCATCTAAACTAAAAATCATAATTCAATTTTTAGGAAAATGGAAGTTCTGGGGCAGCGTTGGGCAAAAATTAAATGTTGAATAACCATGGATATTTAACTAAAATTATTCACATTATTTTCATGATAAGTATTCCGATTCGAAAATTAAAGTTTTTATACTACCAGTAATTCATAATCTGTCATAAAATAAATGGCTGATAGTGTTAAAACTTCGATTTACTTGTAGGAATAACATGAGAATGATGTGAATAACAGTGGTGGTTCGTGCACTTTAGCGACCATTGTTTTTTGCCGTTTGATTATATGCAAAAGTATCGATTTCGTCGGGCGCACGGATTCAGTGAATCCCCTGAAGATCGATTATTTTATGTAAGTTTAAATGCTGAAAATCCATTGTTGACACATTGCACGAGCCGCCACAGTTTAATAATTTAGTTAGTTATTTATGATTATTCAAAAATTAAGTTTTGCTCAACCAAAGACATTATAGAAGAAGACTGGCCCCTAGCGGCGAGATTTGAAGCCGGTTACTGTCATAGGCAGGACTTCCCCGCTCGGGGGTATGAATCAAATTAACATTGTGGCTTATGGAGCCGAGACATTAAATTGTTTCAAAAGAATTTTAATTACTTTTAGTTTTCAAAAGTACTCAGATGTGATATGCAGCTTATGCCAAAGTTGAAATTGACGAACTTAAACGCAAGTTTCGGTCAATTTATCCGCTGGATATTTTCGATAGAAAGTACGGCAGATAGGTTACGGGTGCTAAAGTAAACAATGACCGATCTTTAACTTCGATTATTAAAGAACGAACGCCTTAAATTGATCCAAATTTTCAGTTTAAATGTATGTTACAATACACTGTATAACATATGTGAGACTCGACATTGTTATTCGCTAAAATGACTGACTAAAATAGGTTTGAAGAGCGAAACTCGATAAGAGCTAATGTTAAATTGGTTCATACCCCCGCGTGGGGAAGTGCCCTGCCCATCAGCCCGTGCCAAGACCGGCTTCACTTTTCCTCCGTGCAAAGAGATAGAAGGGGCCAGTCTTCCTCTATAATGTCTTTGTGCTCAACACTGCGTTGGGAGAAACTAGGAGAGGTTATGAGGATGCAGATAAAAAGACAGGATAGGACATATATCCACCATCCAGTGGCGGATACGAAATACTTTTCTGGGGGGGGGGGGCACCGGCATAGCACGGCACGTCCATGAATTTTTAAATTTGAAGCGTTGCAGTAAGAAATGTTCGGCTATTTGCTATTGCAAAAAAGGCAAAAGTTGAGGCTTCTGGAGGGGATGTGCCCCCAAGCTCGTACCCCGTGCCCCCCCCCTTGGATCTGCAACTGTCCATATCTCTTGAATGATGAAAAATCGGAAAATTTATACCAAAACGGTCGATTACATAACATCTCAAAATACATGAATATATCGAACAGGTATAGCGGTTTTCAATAGCACAATAGCTCTCACAAACTTTCCCCACCTAAACTTTTTTGTGCATCGATAAGACCTTGGAGGGATAATAATAGTAACTCTGATATAATTTTTATTTCGTACTTTATAATACTTTTCCTTACTACACCGAAAAAAAAAGTGTTAAATTAACAATGGGGGTTGATAATTTTACAATCCAGTATCGCAAAAAATCGTGACAGCTATATGTATTGTTAACTTTTGAAACACTTGGATTGTAAAATTGTCAAAACGGCTGTATTGGAGAATTAACAGAAAATTCAGCTGACACTTCAATCTGGATTGCAAAGATTTCAAAACGGCAGTTATGAAATAGCAAGTCTAAATGCTGATTGTTCAATCGGGGCTGTAAGTTTTTCTTTCTAAAAATATCTAAATTATATACACAGGTAGAAGGAACTTCAATCCAAAATGAAAACTTAACAATTTTGTGGATTGTCAAATTTATGATACAGATCTTCAGAGTGACATTTTGCTTGGATTGTAAAATTACCTATCTAGGATTATCTATTTTTTTTTTTTTTTTTTTTTTTTTTAATTTTTTTTTGTTTTTTTTTTTTTTTTTTATTTTTTATTTTTTATTTTTTTTTTTCATTTTTTACTTTTTTTTATTTTATTTTTTTTTTTTTCCCCGGATGTCCCGGGATTTGAACCTGGGTAGCCGTGGTGATTGTCCAGCACGTTACCACTAGGCTATCACAGCAGATAATGATTCAGAGCATAAAATACGCATCTTAAGGCACAATTCCTTGCAGAGGAGCGTAAACTGCCTAGTGAGTACAAAACGGAAGAGTACTTCAAACTTTGTCAACCAGAGAGCGCAATCAAATGATTTTGCGTTCTAAAGATAAAATTTTACAATCCAAGAATTGATGATTTTTTATTCTAAATTGCACTTTTTACAATGCCAGATTCGGTTAGTTTTACAATCCAAGGAATTGATGATTTTTCATTCTGAATTTCAGTTTTTATAAAGCTAGGTTTTGTTAGTTTTACAATCCAAGATTTTGTCAATTTTACAATCCAAGAAATTGATGCTTTATCATTTTGGATAGCAGTTTTTACAATGCCTGGTTTTGTTAATTTTACAATCCAAGATTTTGTAAATTTTACCATTCATGATTTGCAAGATTTTCAATTTGTACAGTTAGAATTGCAAAAATTTAGAATGTGACTATAACAACGAGTGAAGAATGTAATTTCAGCAACATTTTTTAACAAAACTAACAATCCAAAATGATAAAACAACAAAATCTCTGGCCAGCTAACTTAGCACCTAAGTGTTTAGCATTTCTAACAAAATAAAATTGTTCGTTTATCTACGCACACGCTAAATTTTCCCAAAAAAGTAAATGCAAATTTTGCAAACAATGTTTTGTTGTTCCAGCAATTCCCTTTTTTTCGGTGTAATCTAATCTTTATCTTTATTTCAAAATGAAATCATGGGCGGATACAGGGAATTGTCTTCATCTCTCTCCTCCCATTTGAAAACGTGCGTTAGAAAAGGACAGAAGAGGGGGCCGAAGTCACGTGATGGCCCCCTCTGATGTCCTTTTCTAACACATAAGTTCAAATGGAAGGAGGGAGAGAGAGAGGGAGAGAGAGAGGGAGAGAGAGAGGGAGAGAGAGAGGGAGAGAGAGAGAGAGAGAATTCACTGTATCCGCCAATGGATGGAATAATAATACTGCATATATAGCAGTACAGAAATAAAAATCTAGTAATTTGGTGAGGGAAAAAAAGAGTGAAACAAGCAGATAGTTCTGACACTACAGTGTCAGAGAAGGCGCACCTTGAGCAAATTTGGTCCCTCATAAATCAAATTCCATTTCCATCATCTCAAAAATAATCTGTCCAGCAAAAATCCGGGTCCAAACAAGGGTGCGGCGAGTGGGTAGGGGTTAGGACCACTACGTGCGATCTGAGGACAAAACCCTTCGAATATTCCACCATCTCAAAAAAAAAAACTGTCCAGCAAAAGATTAGGTACGAACCTGTGTGCGATGAGTGGGGGGGGGGGGGGGTGTAGAACCACTACGGACAATCTTAGAACAATCCCTCCGAATTTTCCACCATCTCAAAAAAAAAAAATTGTACAGCAAAAGTTCAAGTTCGAACCTGAAAGCGGCGAGTGGGGGGGGGGGGCGGTAGGACCACTCCGGACAATCATAGAACAATTCCTTCGAATTTCCCACTGCACATCACTAAACGCACGTAATAAACAATCAAATACTCATAAAACAATTTTGAACCCCCTTTAGTAAAAAGGTAGTCAACAATATAGTATGTCCCGCAAAATAGGGAAATGAAAAAGTGATCAGTAGTAAGAAGAAATCGGACCATGCCGAGTCATTGGTTATTAGTCCAGCCAGTCAGACCTCAACGCTCTTAACAGCTTAGATCAGCTCCAAGATGCTCATGAGACCGGAAATGTTTCTCGCAGTTTCTTGAAAGTAATCTTGGAGTCCACTGAAGGCATTATTTCCATGCAAAAATTGGTCTGCAGGTTAACTGGCAGTGACGGCTCTATCAATTTGGCAACACTGTTTTTGTCTCTATTGATTTTATATGTAAAATGATCGATTTTTGGGTAGGCGACTGGCCTCGCCAAGAATCGATTATTTTTCATGATGTGTTAAAGTAGAGAAAAACAATGTTGCCATATTCCATTAGCTGGCACCGTTCTTTGGTTGCCCGGTAAAAAATTTGAACGTGAAGTGTGATGCCAAGTAAAACAAAGAACGCCATGGCAAAACGTAAGAAAAGATGAAGAAGTTACAGTGAGTCAAAAGACATCTCTCCTAAATGTCCCTATGACGTCCCACGACTGGTGACAGGCATTCGATCCGCGCACAATGGCCGAAATACGTCAATCAAATCTCGAAATGATAAAAATAAACTGTAGGGAATACCCTACGAACACTTTCTCACACCATTTTTATCTGAGGAAGACCCCCAGACCCCCCTCCCCCCACCACTAAAGAATTCTGGAGGAGACCCCCTAACCCCCTAAAGAATTCTGGGGGAGACCCCCCCCCCAAATTTCAAATATTTTCACCTCCGGACATAACTCTGCCTTCAATCCGAAGAGTTTGCAATTTTGTAGAGAAGCTGTAGGAGTAGTTGCCTATTTTGTTATTTGAAGGCTAATTGAGAGCCTTAATCTGATGTTGCTTATAACAGGGTCTAGAGTAATTCCAGATTCCAATAAGTTTTTATTCTTTGAGCTGCATTCATTTTATTTGCTCTTTGTTCTATTTTTGGGAGTTTCTTTTTCCCTTAGTTTTTATACCTAGTAGGTCGAAATGTGCTGATTCTTGCATTTCCTCCATTGAGTACTATGTTTGGTTTCTTCTTTCAAACTGTGGATCTTCAAAATAATTTTTTTGTTTTATAGATTAACCCCCCTCCAAAGATGTACTTAAGTAAGTCGTAGATTGCGCAAACAAAATTTCAACAAAATTCATTCAGCCATTTTTGATTGACTTTTCTTTATAAAATTATTTTCCTTGAATATTCTATTTTTTGGTGTGATGAAACCTATATTGCTTTTAAACAGCTTTAGACTTAAAGGTTGTATATTGTAGTAATACATTGGAAAGAAATTTCTGCCTAGGCTGCTTGCAAACGTTTTGATGCAATTTTCATCGAACTTAATTGAGTCATACTTGAATTACTTATTCCAATCATTATGTTTGTCTTCATATTTGCTTACAATTATAGTTTCAAAAGATTTTTGCTCGATTGTACCTATATTGCCCCTCGAAACGGTCTTAAGGTTTTTATGAGGACTGTACCAGAAAAATATTTTAGTACACACAGTGCAGTGTTTAGTGTATTTTTTTTAACACATTATGTTTGTGAAAAGTTTTGTCAAAATCCATCCCATTAATGATTAACTCCAAGTTTAAAATTAATTCCTCACTTTCATTTTTTCTTTTTTTTTGGACAAACACCCTATTTTGATTTTTTAGGCGCACCGTTGGCACAACGTGCGCCTATTGAAATCGCCCTGATACTCAATAGAGTATACTACGCCCCCTTGTGATCAAATGGCGAAATGAGCTTTTTTGATGTCGTGAAATTTAGGTTGTGTCCTGTGTTTTTTTTATGCTAATTTCATTTGAAAAGTTAATGTTCTCCCAGCCACGACTGAATTCTGAGTTGGTTGGGAGTAATTTCATGTTCATTGATTGACGTTTTTTTAAAGTTATTCTATGTCAAAAATTTCCAACCTCACTTTTTGATTATTTCAAATTTTCCCGGTATATATTCTAGGTGATCAAGAGAACCAATCATTTGCCGTTCTGAATGTTTGTTTTTTTGCATGTAGGTAAATGCAATTATTATAATTAATTATAGCGTGTGGTCAAACGCAAAACGGAAAGTCCCTACAGCAAGAACTCTGAACATTCCTTATCTCAATACTCAGAATTCTCATTTAATTACCAAAAATTACTGCACATCGAAGAGGATCTCTTATTATTCAGCCCTGATGTCGTTGTTTCCATAGTGGTCCCTGCCCTAACCTCCTCCATATTTCCTATCAAATTTCAGCTATTTGTTTACGCTCAAATTTCTAGTACTCCAGGAACTTCCTGATTTCTTATGCTACCTTATGCTACATCTGTTGTACTACCTATGTTGATTCAAGCTGTCACTCTCCTTATATGTCTCAAAGTATCTTGAGACACTCAAACTGGTTCCTTAATCATATAGTTTGGTAGTCCGCTAACCTTTGACAGTCACCTATTTTGTCGGAGATCATCATCAGTCATGCCTAAAAGTCCAGCGCTTAGACTTTTGTACAAAATTGAGATTGCGCCTCACAATTTTGTGACAGTTAAGTTAGCGTCATATGATGAAATATGAATCAGCGTTCTATTTCTTTCTGAAATTTGTGTTACCGAGTCAATTTCACTGAAAATATGTCAGCGTACATGCTGTTTTTTACTGAAACTTGAGTGAGCGCACAGTTTTGAGCAAAAACATCTTCAAACGCTATAAGAAAAAAAGAAAACAATACGGCATTGGAGAAAATGGGGAAATTGAGTTAGTGCTTATACTTTTGCTGAAAATTAAAGTCGTGCACCACAATTTGGTTAAAATTAAGTTATGGCGCTTTTTTTTTGCTGCAAAATGACTCAACGCGCCATGTGTTTCTGAAAATTGTGTGATCTCATCAAATTCTTCTAAAAATTATGTCAGCGCATCGGTTTTTACTGATACTGAGGTGAAAGCGCTAATTTGAGCCAAAAATATTTTTAACGCTAATAATCAGAATTAGAGACTGATTAGGTGTGTTGAGGTTGGATCAGTCATGCCTAAAAGTCTACATCCGACGGAGATGGTGTGATTGTATTTTTACTTTCTCACTCAAATGAAATTAGAAAAATTGAGAAAGTATTGCGTTGGCGCAGAGATTTTCAAGGTATTTTGTTGCGATAGTTGGCCTCTCAGGACAAAGTCAATCATGATTTAGTCAAAGTAATTGCCTCTTATCATGTCTAATACCATCCATAAGAACATCCTTCCATCATATTTTCTATTTCTAACCCTTTCTGACTTAGAGAGATTTATGTAAAAAAAATCTGTGGCGTCTGTCCGTCAGTCCGGCTGTTCGTCACTCCGTACCTAGGCATAAGTTTTGAACCATTGATCCTTATGCATCCAGATTTTGCACAGTTGTTGCTTTTTAGATTCCCCAGAGGTACTTTTTTTGTTTTTTTGAAATTTTGATTTTTAGGGTAGTTATGGGGAAAAAATTATTTTCATTAAAATCAATGGTAAAATGGATAAAAATGAATAAAAATGGAATAATTCAAGTTTGGCTTAATCAATTTTGATGAAAGTTAGCAAAAAATATCTATTTTCAGCCTACTATAGAATGAACCACTTATAGTTCCTATATTCATTCCTTAAGACTGTTTAAAAAATCAAAATAAGCGCGCTCGAGCCGAAAAATAGAATTATCGTGAGAAATCAATCTTAAAACTTGGAGTCATTCAATAATGGCTCCATGAATTTTGATAAAACTTTGTACACACAATCTACTATCAATAAACTTAAATATTTTCCTCTCTGTGTCACCAAAAACAACCGATAAAACCATTTCTAGAGGTAATATAGGTGCGATTGAGCAAAAAATTTGGGAATATAAGCAAATAAAAATATAGTCCTATTATTTGGGATAGTTCAGGTTTGGTTCAATCAATTTTGATGAAAGTTAGCGACAAAAATCTACATTCAGCCTACTATAAAATAAACCACTTATAGTTACAATATTCAACCCTCAAAACCGTTTAAAAAATCAAAATATGTGCGCTCGAGCCAAAAAATGGAATTATCGTGAGAAATTAAGTAATCTTAAAACTTGGAGTCAATCAATAATGGCTGGATGAATTTTCATGAAACTTTTTACACACAATCTACTATCAAAGTACTAACATATTATCCTCTCTTGATCACCATACACAACCGATTAGACCTTTTCAAGAGGTAATATAGGTGCGATTGAGAAAAAAATATGGGTATATAAGCAAATAAAAACATAATCTTATTATTTCGGATACTTCAGGTTTAGTCCAATGGATTTTGACAAAATCTGGCAAATAAAATCTACAATTGGTTTACAAAAGAAATTAGCCCTTACAGTTACAATATACAACCCTTAAGAGAGTTTAAAAAATCAAAATAGGGTGTTTGACCAAAAAAAAAAAAGAATGAAAGTGAAGAATTAATTTAAACTTGGAGTCAATCATTAATGGGATTGATTTTGACAAAAATGTTCACAAACATAATGTGTTAAAAAAATACACTAAACACTGCACTGTGTGCACTAAAACATTTTTCTGGTACAGTCCTCATAAAAACCTTACGACCGTTTGAGGGGCAATATAGGTACGATCGAGCAAAAATCTTTTGAAACCAGTGGCGGCTCGTGCAATCTGGCAACAATGGATTTCCTCCATTTAAAACTGTGTAAAATAATCGATTACTTGGTGAGGCGTAGCGCCTCACCTAGTATCGATCTTTTTGCATACGTTTAAATGGCAAAAGTGCACGGTTGTCAGATTGCACGTGCCGCCACTGTTTGAAACTAATTGTAAGCAAATATTAAGACAAACATAATATTTGCAATAAGTAATTCAAGTATGACTCAATTAAGTTCGATGAAAATTGCATCAAAACGTTTGCAACCAGCCTAGGCAGAAATTTCTTTTCAATGTTTTACTACAATATTCAACTTTAAAGTCTAAAGCTGTTTAAAAGCAATATAGGTTTCATTACACCAAAAAATAGAATATTCAAGGAAAATTAATCTTATAAAGAAAAGTCAATCAAAAATGGCTGAATGAATTTTGTTGAAATTTTGTATGCACAATCTACGACTTAAGTACATCTTTGGAGGGGGTTAATCTATTAAACAAAAAAAATTATTTCGAAGATCCACAGTTTGAAAGAAGAAACCAAACATAGTACTCAATGGAGGAAATGCAAGAATCAGTACATTTCGACCTCCTATAAAAACTAAGGGAAAAAAGAAACTCCCAAAAATAGAACAAAGAGCAAATATAATGAATGCAGCTCAAAGAATAAAAACTTATTGGAATCTTGAATTACCTACTCTAAACCCTGTTATAAGCAACATCAGATTAAGGCTCTCAATTAGCCTTCAAATAACAAAATAGGCAACTATTCCTACAGCTTCTCTACAAAATTGCAAACTCTTCGGATTGAAGGCAGAAATATTATGTCCGGAGGTGAAAATATTTGAAATTTGAGGGGGGTTTGGGGATCTCCCCCAGAATTCTAAAGGGGGGTCTGGAGGTATCCCCCAGCATTTTAAAGGGGGGTTTGGGGGTCTCTCCTAGTATTCTAAAGGGGGTCTGGGGGTCTCCCCCAGAATTCTTTAGGGGGTTAGGGGGTCTCCTCCAGAATTCTTTAGTGGTGGGGGGGGGAGTCTGGGGGCCTCCCTCAGATAAAAGTGATGTGAGAAAGTGTTCGTAGGGTATTCCCTACAGTTTATTTTTTATCATTTCGAGATTTAATTAACGTATTTCGGCCATTGTGCGCGGATCAAATGCTTTGTCACCAGTCGTGGGACGTCATGGGGACATTTACGAAAGATGTCTTTTGACTCACTGTAACTTCTTCATCTTTTCTTACGTTTTGCCATGGCGTCCTTTGTTTTACTTGGCATCACACTTCACGTTCAAATTTTTTACCGGGCAACCAAAGAACGGTGCCAGCTAATGGAATATGGCAACATTGTTTTTCTCTACTCTAACACATCATGAAAAATAATCGATTCTTGGTGGTCCGATTTCTTCTTACTACCGATCACTTTTTCATGTCCCTATTTTGCGGGAAATACTATATCGTTGACTACCTTTTTACTAAAGGGGGTTCAAAATTGTTTTATGAGTATTTGATTGTTTATTACGTGCGTTTAGTGATGTGCAGTAGGAAATTCGAAGGATTTGTTCTATGATTGTCCATAGTGGTCCCACCGCCCCCCCCCACCACACGACGCACACAGGTTCAGACCCGAACTTTTGCTAGATATGGTGGAAAATCTGAGGGGATGGTTTAAGATTGTCCGTAGTGGTCCTAACCCCCCCCCCCCCCAATCGCCACACACCGGTTCGGACCCAAACTTTTGCCGGACAATTTTTTTTGAGATGATTTTTTGAGAATCCAAGGGATTGTTCTAAGATTGTCCGAAGTGGTTCTACCCCCCCCCCCCCCCCCCCCACTCGCCGCGCACAGGTTCGGACCTTAACTTTTGCTGGACAATTTTTTTGAGATGTTGGAAAATTCGAAGGGTTTGAGATTGTCCGTAGTGGTCCCCCCCCCCCCCACTCGCCGCTTACAGGTTCGAACTTGGACTTTTGCTGTACAATTTTTTTTGAGATGGTGGAAAATTCGAAGGGATTGTTCTAAGATTGTCTGTAGGGGTTCTACACCCCCCCCCCCCCCACTCGCCGCACACAGGTTCGGACCCTCACTTTTGCTGGACAATTTTTTCTGAGGTGGTGGAATATTCGAAGGGTTTGTCCCATATAAGATCGTATGTAGTGGTCCTAACCCCTACCCACTCGCCACATCCAGGTTCGGACCCGGTTTTTTGTTGGACACATTATTTTTGAGATGGTGGAAATGGAATTTGACTCATGAGGACCAAATTTGCTCAAGGTGCGCCTTCTCTGACACTGTAGTGTCAGAACTATCTGCTTGTTTAACTCTCTTAAGGGTTGTATATTGTAACTGTAAGGGCTACTTTCTTTTGTAAACTAATTGTAGATTTTATTTGCCAGATTTTGTCAAAATTCATTGGACCAAACAGGAATTATCCGAAATAATAAGATTATGTTTTTATTTGCTTATATACCCATATTTTTTTCTCAATCGCACCTATATTGCCTCTTGAAAAGGTCTAATCGGTTGTTTATGGTGATCAAGAGAGGAACGTATGTTAGTACTTTGATAGTAGATTGTGTGTAAAAAGTTTCATGAAAATTCATCCAGACATTATTGATTGATTCCAAGTTTTAAGATTGCTTAATTTCTCACGATAATTCCATTTTTTGGCTCGAGCGCACCTATTTTGATTTTTTAGACGGTTTTGAGGGTTGAATATTGTAACTATGAGTAGTTTATTTTATAGTAGGCTGAATGTAGATTTTTTTTGCTAACTTTCATCCAAATTGATTGAACCAAACCTGAACCATCCCAAATAATAGGATCATATTTTTATTTGCTCATATTCCCAAATTTTTTGCTCAATCGCACCTATATTACCTCTTGACATGGTTTTATTGGTTGTTTTTGGTGACACAGAGAGGAAAGTATCTTAGTACTTTGATAGTAGATTGTGTGTAAAAAGTTTCATGAAAATTCATCCAGCCATTATTGATTGACTCCAAGTTTTAAGATTACTTAATTTCTCACGATAATTCCATTTTTTGGCTTGAGCGCACCTATTTTGATTTTTTAAACGGTTTTGAGGGTTGAATATTGTAACTATGAGTGGTTTATTTTATAGTAGACTGAATGTAGATTTTTTTTGCTAACTTTCATCCAAATTGATTGAACCAAACCTGAACCATCCCAAATAATAGGATTATATTTTTATTTGCTCATATTCCCAAATTTTTTGCTCAATCGCACATATATTACCTCTTGACATGGTTTTATTGGTTGTTTTTGGTGACACAGAGAGGAAAGTATGTTAGTACTTTGATAGTAGATTGTGTGTAAAAAGTTTCATGAAAATTCATCCAGCCATTATTGATTGACTCCAAGTTTTAAGATTACTTAATTTCTCACGATAATTCCATTTTTTGGCTCGAGCGCACCTATTTTGATTTTTTAAACGGTTTTGAGGGTTGAATATTGTAACTATGAGTGGTTTATTTTATAGTAGACTGAATGTAGATTTTTTTTGCTAACTTTCATCCAAATTGATTGAACCAAACCTGAACCATCCCAAATAATAGGATCATATTTTTATTTGCTCATATTCCCAATTTTTTTGCTCAATCGCACCTATATTACCTCTTGACATGGTTTTATTGGTTGTTTTTGGTGACACAGAGAGGAAAATATTTAAGTTTATTGATAAGATGGTGTGTACAAAGTTTTATCAAAATTCATGGAGCCATTATTGATTGACTCCAAGTTTTAAGATTGATTTCTCTGGATAATTCTATTTTTTGGCTCGAGCGCGTTTATTTTGATTTTTAATCAGTTTTGAGGAATGAATATAGGAACTATAAGTGGTTTATTCTATAGTAGGCTGAAAATAGATTTTTTTTTGCTAACTTTCATCAAAATTGATTGAGCCAAACTTGAATTATTCCATTTTTATTCATTTTTATCCATTTTACCATTGATTTTAATGAAAATCATTTTTTCCTTATAACTACCCTAAAAGTCAAAATTTCAAAAAAACAAAAAAAGTGCCTCTGGGGAATCTAAAACGCTACAACTGTGCAAAATCTGGATGCATAAGGATCAATGGTTCAATAGTTATGCCTAGGTACGGAGTGACGGACGACCGGACTGACGGACAGACGCCACAGAATTTTTTTACCTAAATCTCTCTAAGTCAGAGAGGGTTAAGAAATATGAAAATATGATGGAAGGATGTTCTTATGGATGGTATTAGACATGATGAGAGGCCATTACTTTGACTAAATCATGATTGACTTTGTTGTGAGAGGCCAACTATCGTAACAAAATACCTTGAAAATCTCTGCGCCATCAGAAGAAATTGACTCGCTAACACAATTTTCAGAAAGAAATGGATCGCTGACTCATATTTCAGCATAAAAGACGCTAACTTACTTTTAACCAAATCGTGAGGCGCAAACTCAATTTACTACAAAAGTCTAAGTGCGAAACTTTTAGGCATGACTGATCAACCTCAAAACACCTAATCAGTCTCTAATTCTGATCATTAGCGTTAAAAATATTTAAATATTAAAAGTGAACACTGAACAGTCATCAGTTCATCCAAAGATAAATAAGAATTCTGAGCATTGAGATAGTGAAAGTCTTGCTGCTTGGACTCTCCGTTTTGCGTTTGACCAAACGCTATAATTAATTATAATAATTACATTTACATGATAAAAAAACAATCACTCAGAACGGCAAATGATTGGTTCACTTGATCACCTAGAATAAATACCGGGACAATTTGAAATCATCACTAATCAGAAAGTGAGGTTAGTAAAAATTTTTGAAGTAGAATAACTTTAAGAAAACGTGAATCAATGAACATCTAATTACTTCCAACACACTCGAAATTCAGTCGTGATTGGGAAAACATTAACTTTTCAAATGAAATTGGCATTAAAAAAAAACAGGAAACAACCTAAAAATCACGACATCAAAAAAGCTCATTTTGCCATTTGACCACAAGGGGGCGTAGTATACTCTATTGAGTAGCAGACCGATTTCAATAGGCGCACGTAGTACCTACGGTGCGCCTAAAAAAAAAAAAATGAGAGCTCATGATTTTTATTCAATGGAATGGCGTGCAATGGCAAAAAGCAAGGCATGCACCTGGTGACTTGTCGCCTCGTCTGTATATCAGTGAAGGAAAGAAAAAGAAAAGGAACCAGCCCCAAAAACTTTTTAGATCTAACGGTAGATAAATTGGGGTGACTTTGGACAGCAGGACATCTCACCACAGTGCTACCACACGCTTTAGAAAAAAAAATCCGCCTTATTTGTCCAAAGTCACCCCACTTTCCAAAGGTTTTTTTTTTTTTTTTTTTTTTTTTTTTTTTTTTTTTTTTTTTTTTTTTTTTTTTCCTAAAGCGAGTGGTAGAACTGTGAAGAGATATCCAACTTTCAAAAATCACTCCGCTGTCCAAAGTCACCCCAGACACGATTTGAGCCGCAGTTTTTAAACATTTTTAGTGGAAGGACTTTTTAAAATGAGTCCAGGGTAGATTAGTTCCTACTGTGGCCACCGCACGTGGCGCTGCTGAAGTAGTCAACGTTTTTGGCTGAAATTGATTAACTTACGCTAAAGGAACATGTTTGAATTTGAGGAATGTCGGCACCTGCGATCATACCTCAGGAAGATACCCTAAAAGGTTCAAGCTGAAATACTCAAAAATAAAGCCGAAAATCATGAAATATACGAAAATTCCCATAAGCCTCTCAATGAGGGCGAATGAGGCGGACATATTGGCATATTATCACTAGCGACACTAACACTCAATCGATCTAACTAAGCTTATGGCGAAATAAATTTCATACATTTAATAACAGCTTTAATTCTCAACCAATTTTGCTCGTTTTGGGCTCAAAAATCTGTGAAAAATACACCGGTGCGAGCGTTCTTGGATTTTGCGTTATTTCTTTGTTTTCAATTTAAAATGCCAAAAACACGAGCTATGATGAGCTATCTATTGGATTGAAATCTGGAAACATTCCGCCTGGAATTACCTAAAAGACTTGAAAAAGAAACTCATAAAGGTACCAAGGTACAAAAATCCGAATAAGTGAGAAATAAAACATTAATTGAAGCTATGCTCATTTTTTCAAAGAAGACACTCTGAATACCCTTCGCATTTTGTATTATTGCCTATCCTGATCTCATATCCACTGCATGTTACCGTAGTGTACAAAGATATATGTATTTACTGATCGAATAAAATAGGGTATCAGAACTAAGAATTGAAAGAGGGCGGTTTTGGGCGGTACGCTTATAAGTTAGATTTGACAGACAATAGTTCGCTTTTACGGCTGCTGGTAATTTATCAAATGAAAAAGTAAAATTCTTGACGTTCTTGGTCAAATGCTCGAAGATCTGCACTTTCTTTAAAGACTACATAAAACGTTCGATTAAATTCGTTAATTGGATTTTCTTTTTGGGTCTAACCTTGATGGAAGGTAGGTGGAGCGGTCATTGTTTCGGCACCTGGAATTTTCCGTGGCCAAAATTACTCGCTGTCTGGAGTTTCGTCTTCACAGGACCGGTCAAGCGCGTCGTATTTTTTATTGTTTTTTTATTTTTTCGTGAAGATTTAAACGGGGCTTTCAATCAGGCTTTTTTCTTTTGATTGTAAAATCTATTTATGTAAGATAAAGTATACAATTAAAGTTTACAAAAATGCCAGCAGCTTCTTTTACTCAGGAAAAAACAATAAAGGAAAAGGAAAAACAAAGAAACGAGTAAAACGTTAATAGCGCATTTTTTGCTTTGCGCATCTTATTTCCGACTGTGAAATTTTTCGTGGACACCCCGAACTAATAACAACTCGATTAGAAACACAAGTTGTCATTTGCCAGCGAAAATACTAAATTGCATGTACGACTTACCTTTTATTCGATATTTCAAAAGTTCAAGTAGAATGCTAATACCAGATTTGGGGTGGCCTGATAATGGTCGAGACAACTAGAGTCCTACGTAGAGAGTTGAGACAAAGAGACTATAGTCAAATTCTGCGATTGGTCAACGGGATTCAAGCTCTAAGGCACCGCCAGTGGATGCATCAGGGCTGCCGTTTTGCCTAGAATCAATGCTATTTCTCAATTCACCGATGATTCCACCGGTTGAGAAAAGATTACACATTTAAGTTCAGTGCATGACTATGATAAACTGAAATACTCGCATCTGTAATCTTTTCTCAACCGGCGGAGTCGTCGATGTCTTTAAAAAACTTGCGGATATTTTAATTAATTAACGGAGTTTCCACCGATTAAGGAAAGATTACAGATCAGAGTATTTTCGTGGATTACAGTCATAAACTGAACTGAACTGTGTAATCTTTTCTCAACCGGTGGAATCATTGGTGACTAGAAAAATAGCATTGATTCTACGCAAAACGGCAGCCCTGGGATGCATTCCGGCGCACATTTGTTTACATCCTCAACAGAGCTCCCACAGAGTTTCACGAATAATATAGAGTTAATTCCATTAACTCGAAGTTCAAAGAAATCTGTTGAACATCCCTTCTCCCCCTCCCTTCGGGTGAAAAAAAGCTAAAAATTTCAACAATTGCGGTGAAGAATCTTTCTTAATTGTTTTGGTTGAGATAGTCTTGAAATACGTCTGAATGAAGCTAAAAGCCGGGGGAAGACCCCCGGACCTGCTTATTGCTGGGGGAATCCCCCCAGACCCCCCTTGAGGATGTCGAACATGGCTCACCCCAGCGAAAATCTCTAGTTTCGCCCATGGTTAATGGTCGATATTAGTAAGTTAATTTTAATCAAAATGCGCCTCAAGAATGTCTATAATGCCCAAAGGAATCATATTAAAAGCGTAAATAGACGTCGATCAGTACATGTAGTAAAGGATTACACCGTTAGAAACTCTAAGGCACAGTAATCTTTGCATTGGAACAATACACAACAACGGTCCGTAACATGCGTAAACAAAATGTGCAAAAACGCATCCAAAGCTATACTTAGGTGGCCTCCATTTGGTTCCACCCGTTTCAATTCTCTGCATACAGGTTGTCCCAAAATTCATAGCAAACCTTTTTACCAGGTATTTTTGGGGTCAAAAAAAGACTTTTTTTCCTCTAAACATGGGTCCAAAATTGTAGTCTTTTCGAGTTACAGAGTTGCAAAGTTTCCGAAAAACAAATTGAAAAATTGTCATAACTCCCTCGTTTTTTTTTTTTTTTTTTTTTTTTTTTTTTTTATTGTACAATTTCACAATTAACAGATTCGTACATACAAATTTCAGACTTACTTACTAGTCTATACAATTTTGATTTTATCGTATCGGTGATACATAGTAACATCCACTTTTATCTATGATAAATAAATAAAATAAAAATAAAAAAAATAAAATTAAAAATAAAAACAAAATAAATAAAAATGAAAATAAATAAAATAAAATACAATACAATGGATAGGTATAAAAATAAAAATAAAAATAAAAATAAAAAGAAGTTAAATCTAAAAAATAAACAAATAATTAAATAAATAGACAAAAATAAAATGAACTAAATATAAAATGATTCAGTAAAAAGTGGGAAAAACTTAACAAGTATAGCTATTTACATTCATGCTGTTTGTTTTCTCATGAATTCTCACTTATCTAAGAGATGGTCTCTGGCGGTAAAAACAGGCCAAGGCGCGCTCTAAACTTTTATAAAATACGGGGTGGAGAGCTCGTGTGGCTTCCTTCTTTTTAGCCTTCTTACATCTCCACACCAATCCAGGAGCATAACCGCTTCCGGGTTTGGGTGGGCATGTAGTCTAGTTTCATAATTGTTGTACATCCTAGAGATGTACGTTTCAATGCTTTCTATTCCGAGTTCAGCCCTAATATCACTGTTACTCTCATACCACCGGCATTGGATATTTGCCTCAAAATTAGATTTTGCGTAATTTCTATCTGACGAATGTTGCTTTTAGCAGCACACGCCCATAGTTGGCAACCGTAGGCCCATATTGGCCTTATCATGGATTTGTATAGTAAGAGTTTATTGTCGAGTTTTAATTTTGATTGGCGTCCGATTAGCCATAGCATTTGACGATTTTTGAGCTGGATTTGCTTTCTCTTTTTTAATATGTGCTCTTTCCATCTTAGTTTCGAATCCATGATAAGGCCAAGGTATTTGGCCCTCATGGTGTGAGGAATGAGTTCACGATTGAGAACCAAGGGGGTGTGAACATAGGACTTATTGGTAAAAACAACATTCTCAGATTTACTTGCATTTAATTTGCTGCGGTCGGATGAAGTCCATTCCTGAACTTCTTCCAGACTTTCTTGTAACAGCGCGACTGTTTGGTCATATTTGGGAGCAGTGGCAAGATACACTGTATCGTCCGCGAAGACTCCCAGTTTGCACCCTCTCCGCGCTTTTGGGATATCTGAGGTGAATAAGCTATATAACAAAGGTGAAAGCACTGAGCCTTGAGGTACCCCTGCGTTAATTGGCAAAAAATCCGAAATGGAGTCCTCAAACCTAACCCTGAAAAATCTATCGGATACATATGATTTTATTAACTCCACGTGGTTGCCCGGGAGCATTTTGGAGAGCTTAAATATCAATCTCTGGTGCCACACTCTATCGAACGCCTGGGCGACGTCTAGGAAAACAGCATTACAGAAACTTCCCTCTTCTAGGGCCTTTTCAATGGTAGAGGATACACGATGAAGTTGCTCGAGCGTCCCATGTTTGGATCTAAATCCAAACTGTTCATTTATGAGTAATTTTTTTCCGTTTACTACTTTTAACAGTCTTTTGATATACTCCCTCGTGAATTGTTCTAAATGCTCGTAAATAGGTACGCTGATGTAGTTTTAGGCGCTCTTGCCGATTCTGGTTGTGAAAATGCTGTATTCAAAAATTTGAGGTGGGTTTTGCGGGTTTTTCTTGATTTTTCTCACTTTTTTTAGCCAAATTATGTGAAAACATGCTTTCGGTTTCATTAAACCCAAAAACAATTAGCATTAATCAAAAGTTCGGAAAAAAAATATGCATATTTGGTCCTTACAAGTTTTTCCATTTCGCAAACTATTTCCGAGAAAATCGTCTCTGAAGTTGGAGAAGTCTCCCAAGAATTGACAAAATCAAAGCAAAAGCACTGAAAAAACAAATTTTAAGTACATCCCAAGCAGTCTTTTGAAATATATAGCTTCTCAGATAAAAAGTTCTAGCTCTACGTGAGCAAGTTACATTTGTATGGAATCACTACTTTGGTGGAGCAAAATAGTAAACCGAAGTCAAAATCAAGAAAAAAGGCTGTTACTCTACTACTTCGGTACATACAACACTACTACTGCATTTTTCTCCGGTAGAGCTAGAACTTCTGCTGTGCGAGGCTATTTTAATCGGCGTAGCTTGCAGTTCGGCAACGCGTTGTACTTTCTCCATTTAAACCCATTAAAAATATCGAACTATTATGTGTTTGGTGAACACCCTCGAATGCGACCTTTTACATGGATTTAAATAGAAAAATTTAACGTTGCCAAATTGCACGCTATATACGCCATGCACTGATTTTAATAGGCTACAACCTGCGGAGAAAACAAAAAGGCTCCCCTCCACATATGCGTGGAAAGAGCGGTAAACCAGGGCTGCCTTTTTGCGTATAATTGATCGCATTTTTCAATTCACCGATGATTCCACCGGTTGAAAAAAGATTACACAGTTTAATTCAGTGTATGACTGTAATGTAGGGAAATGCTCGCATCTGTAGTCTTTCCTAAATCGGTGGAGTCGAAGAGTTTTCATCGATTGAAAAGAGATTACAGATCAACGTATTTTAGTACATTTTAGTCATACATTGAATTGAACTGTGTAATCTTTTTTCAACCGGTGGAATTATCGGTGAATTGAAAAATGCGATTAATTATACGCAAAACGGCAGTCCTGCTGTAAGCCGTTAACTCTACTGAAACGACCTCTAACTGCAAGAAAAAGAACCTCGGTGATATTTCGATAGATTTGCACGTGAGGGCACTATCGATAGATCTCTGTTTGATCAATTAGAAAGAGAGCCTAAGCTACTCTACCTTGTCATCTAGATATACCTTGCTCGTTATGTTATCAGACTCAGCGCGTCAGTGCATAATAGATTTATGAACCGATCTCGTTACACACGAGGAAAACATTCAGGTGAAGAGTTTCAAATTTCAAAATTACCTCGTTCTGTCTCGTTTTAAATTCCCGCGCCGCGCCGCCTCACTATGGTCTGAGATCATCAAAAAGTGGCCAAAACCAGAAAGTAAAATTTTTCATAAATTTTATCATTTATAATTTGTCCGTACTAATTTTAATCACAGGAAACACTATTGACTGTAAGTAATGGGTGTATTTGTAAAAAAATTCTATAGAGTTAAATGAAGGTTTGATTTTTATGTAAAATCACTTGAAAATAACTGCGTTGAGAGCATTAAAAATTTCAAAAATCCACTCAACATCTCAATAAATGTGTTTAACAAAATTACAAGATCGTCGTTAAATGAGCGAGTCAGTTGCGAAATTTGGCAACAATGTATTTTCTCCATCTAAAGTCATAAGAAAAGTAGAACGCTTAGGTCATCGGCGATGACAAGGCAGTTCGACTTTTCTAATGTGTTCAAATGGGAAAAGGAACGTTGCCAAATAGCACGCCTCGCCACTGGAGCGAGGCTCAAATGACAATGGGGGAGTCCCATTTATAGTTGCTGCTTTCTATGCTGCGAAGAGTGATTCGTCCTGGAGAAAGCTGCAATTAGATGGGACTCGGTAGCGTAGCGTGCAATTTGGCAACTTTGCACTGTGCCCATTTAAACACATGTAAAAGGTTGAATGAGAAGGTGTTTACCGAACACCCAATAGTTCGATCTTTATTATGGGTTTTAACCCTTCACTGCATGACATTTTTTTTTTTTCAACCAAAACTGGATTTTTCGATTCACTAGGTAGTCACATACATGGGAAAAATAGCAAAAAAAATAATTCGACAGTTTTTCTGTGAAAATTCTCATTTTCCCATTCTTGTCTTGTTTTTTACAAGTGCTATAACACCATAAGAAATGGCGGGAAAAGAAAAAACAATTTTTTTTTCAAAATTTTCAAAAAAAGAAGAATTTTTTACTTTAATTGGATTTTTCAAAGAGCAAATGCCAGAAGCTTGGTAAAAATAATGAAATTGGGGTTGAATTGGATACGGGGGCAAATTTTTTCCCCAACCATGATTTCTTTTATTAAATGCATTATAATAAGTGCTGGTGGTCTTTTGAAAAATGTTTGAGCCCTTTTTTATGTTTTCTTATAATGTGACACTGGTGATACAATTTGAAATAAGTCAAAATATACATTACAATGTCTGATATAGGGCTTTTTACATCATGTGACACTGGTGTCACACTATGCAGTGAAGGGTTAAAGGGATAAACTGAAACGTTGCCAACTTGTACGCTACGCCACTGATGGGATGCGCCCATTTTCACTCGTTCATACAACTGCCTAGGGTGTCCCAAAAATATCGGAAGTGCTTGGAAGTTCGCTCCGGTGAGTTTTTCCCATTCTTTATGTCGATACAAAGTGACTGAGTCCATTCTGGGGTCTATTGGTGAAGAGCAACCCTTGCCTCAACCCCTTTAAAGTTTCAGTAATTTGCCCATTTAAAACACATTTGGGTTTTGGAGGATAAATGGCACAAATTCTTGAAACGGCAGAAGAAGTTTCCCTGATAAAGTAGGCTACATTTTGACCATTAAAATCGAAAGTAGACTCAAAATTAGGTTGACATAGACTAAATTTCACATTTTTTTTCAAAGTTTTTCCATGTTTAAAAAGGAGGTCGAATCGGGGTTTTGCTCATGTTTGATCCCCTATCCTGATTATAAAGAGACTCAAAAATTTGTGAAAAGATATCTTACCGGACCCAATTTTGTGTCTACTTTTGATTTTAATGGTCAAAATGTAGCCTTTTTTATCAGGGAAACCTCTTCGGTCGTTTGAAGAATGTGTGCCGTTTGTCCTCGGAAACCCATATGTGTTTTAAATGGGCAAATCACTGAAACTTTAAAGGGGTTGAGGCAAGGGTTGCTCTTCACCAATAGACCCCGGAATGGACTCAGTCACTTTGTATCGACATAAAGAATGGGAAAAACTCACCGGAGCTAACTTCCAAGCACTTCCGATTTTTTTGGGACACCCTACAACTGCCAACTGAGAGTTTGAATGTGTTGATTGAGTTCATAAGGAATTTTGAAACTCATAAAATCTTACCAATACTTTTGACCCAAAAAATTTATCTTAAAAAGCTCAGAGTAGTAGCAAGATTCAAACAAATTTCAAAACATTGACTTTAGTTCCCGCAAATGACGGTCAAAAGTGGCAAACCTATGGTTTCAGAGAGCGCTCGATAGTGGTGCGATCTAGCGGATTTGAATATCACTGCAGGTCGCTGAGGAATCACCTTAAGCTTAAAAAGGTCGGAAACTATGGTTTTTTAGAGACTTTTTGTTCTTGATTTTTAGCCAGTTTTTTTTTTTATTATTATTTTTTGTCTCCCTCAGACCATAGTGCGCCGCTCGCTTACGACGCGACGATCGAAGCTCAAAGAAAAATTAATTATCGGATTTTATAAAATCACCGTAATATAATTGTTAATTTTCATTTAATAGAATCAATTTGATCAAAAAACCTAAGTGAAGGATCAAATTTCACCGATAGTTAGCATTAGAGAGAGCGCTTTTTGTCGAACATCAATGATTGTCATATTCCGATTCTTTTTCGGGTATATAATTCAGTCACTGGTCTTAAAAGATCGTCATTCAATTCAGTTTTTCACTTCGTTTAAGTGTTGAAGTTCTAGTCTTCTCTGTAACAATAAAAATGGCTCTCTTTGCAGTCACAGCAGTACTTCTTTGCCTCAATCTGGTCTCTGCCCACCACCACCACCACCTGCATCGTCATCATCATCTACCACAAAGGCTGCCACCGCCACCTGCTCCTTGCTCACCACCTGCTCCTTGCTCACCACCTGCACCTTGCTCACCACCTGCTCCTGTCCCACCACCTGCTCCTTGCTCACCACCTGCCCCTTGCTCACCACCTGCTCCTTGCTCACCACTTGCTCCTTGCTCACCACCTGCCCCTTGCACACCACCTACACCTTGCTCACCTCCTGCCCCTTGCTCACCACCTGCTCCTTGCTCAGATGTCACTAGTTCAAGTGCCACTGGTTTTGGTGATTGTGGTTTCGGTGGCAGTGGTTTTGTCGGTGGAATCGTTTCTGGTTCAGGTTTTGGAGGCAGAGGTGGGGCAGGGTCAGGAGCAAATTCTGGATCCATTGGATATGGTCCCATCGTCATTGAGCAAGTGGCTCCAACCCCAGTTGTGGTGGGACTTCCTCTCACCCCGGAAGTGATCGACCATCAATCAGCTACCTATGAAATAAACTATTTTGCCACGCCGTATGTCGTCAAAGCGCGCCAAAGCGCTGCCCTTAATGTGCTCACCCAGACTCCAGTCGTAGTTGATACATACGCTGAACCGATGGTGCACGAATCAGCAGCCCGCCCTGCAGTTATCGTTGAAGAAGTGTGCCCTTCCCCAATCGCAGGTGCTCAAGCATCTGGTGCTCCCTATCACCAGTTGTCTTCGTATCCTGGTTCCTGCGGTAAACCTTGCCATTAGAGATTGATTATTTGGTTCTTGTTTCCTGTGGTTGATGACTTGCCACCCTTGTCACTAACCCTTTCGCAAACAAATTATGAAAAAAGTTTCACTGTAATCTGAAACATACCATTAACCCTTTCAGACCTAAAAAGCCTTTTTTCCAAAAACGTTGACGCAAACATTGTTGATCTCAGAGCTGTTTCCTCGTCAAAATTGATGCGCATATTGTATTTTTTTGTTTTCCATAAGACTACATGTTATTCACATGTCCATTGGAATGGGCTCTAAGTCTGAAAGGGTTAAATTGAACAAACTTCTCTCTTATGATTTCATGTGAAAGTCAATTTGTTTCGATTCCTCATAAGGCCAATGTAAAATTTCGTCCCTTATATAGGACACGGTGAGCGAAAGGGTTAGTAAAATTATTTTTAAGGATCAGTATTTAGAAATGTAAATAATAAATTTCACCGTATTTAAACTGGAAAAAAATTGTTTAATGTCTTATACTTTGTGTTTCAAAACTCATTGCAGCATCCGCAAAAAAAAGAATGGAGACTGAAGAAACAATTTTTTAAGTAGATCCGCTTCGTAGCCTTTTAAAATCGCTTTGCGGAGCAAAAGTTCATGCTCTACCGGTGCAAGTTGCAGTTGTGCCAAAGAGCTTTTTTGGTAGAACAACATACTTTTTTGTGCTTTTGCTCTCTCAAAAGAGTGCTTCCGCACGACCAAAACTTACTCCGATACAGCTTCAACTTTTGCTCCGCAAAGCTATTTTAAAAGGCAATTCTTCGGATTTATTATAAACGTTGCTTTTGCAAAGTATTTAGAACATTGTCCCAGCGGCGGCTCGTGCAATGTGGCAACAATGGATTTCCTCCATTTAAAACTGTGTAAAATAATCGATTACTTGGTGAGGCGTAGCGCCTCACCTAGTATCGATCTTTTTGCATACGTTTAAATGGCAAAAGTGCACGGTTGCCAGATTGCACGAGCCGCCACTGCATTGTCCTGGTTGGTTATAGGATCGTGTGTTTAATATATTACGTCAAAATGCTTTTCTCGAACATGAATGGTATCAGCACTCACAATCGGATAGTAATTAAAAGGAAGAACGAGAAAGAAATAATTAGCCATAGTGCTGTTGAAATGGGTCCGTTGCAAACTTTTGCGACAACGATTAATAGTGTTTAATCGATTAGTAGTGTTAAATCGCCTGAAAAGTCCATTGGTGGCATCAGAAAGTCATTAAGTGCAATAAACTCACAAGAGGCGTTTAATGAAATCCAAGATGGCTGAGAAATATCAATCAATTTGTATACATGCACCACGAACAACAAAGGATGGCCAACTTTGACCTCACTGCGGAGGTAGAGGTTATGTGTTTGTTTACGTTGTGATTAGTTGTGATCGATATTGTGAGGTTTGCTATCCCTTGATGTTCATACAAATTGCTAGATATTTCTCTGCCATCTTGGATTTCAATAAACGCCTCTTGAGTCGAGTTTTTTATTGCATTTTATGACTTTCTGATGCCATCAATGGACTTTTCAGGCGATTTTACATTATTAGATTCTCTCTTAATCGTCATAGCAAAAGTTTGCAACAGACCCATTGTTTAGTGCCGATAGGCTTTTTGGAGCATTGTTCCAACCAGCCTCAGAGTGAATGCAAAGTCAAAACGAAAAATTAAAATTGCAACATGTATATTAGTAAGAAAAACTGAAAATTATTGATTTGGACTTCACAAAGCTTTGTGCGTGTTTTCACTGTGGAGATTTTTTCTCTAAGGACTTATTTTTTCGTATTCGACTTAATTTCCTTGGTCATTTTTTCCGTTGACCCGTGGGAGCCACGGCTCTTGCTTGCTGTTCACCAACGTACATATAAACAGTCCGATAGCGCTGTGGTCTTTGAGACCAAATCGGGAAACCATGTTATTCATACGGGGGGGGGGGGGGTTGACTTCCGAGTTGGTCAAGGCCCATTTAAACAGGCCAGTTCGATCGTGCGATAATCTTTTGCTCCCTATAATATACGCCAGCAGTGGAATCTGACCAAGTCGGGAAGATAGCCCCCATTTAAATAACATGGTTTCCCGATTTGGCCAAAAAGACAGCGGTGCTATCAGACTGACTGACCCGTTTAAATGAGCCTCCTGTTCACTGCATATAGGGCAGCCGTTTTGCGTATAATTATAAACGCAATTCCACGTGTAATGGGGCTCTTGCAAACTTTTGCTACAGGAGATTGAAGAGTTGGTTTTTGCACAAAAGTCTGTAAAGATGACGATCAGTACACTAAAAACACGAAATCCACTCTTAGAATAGGGCTCAATGGTGGAGCGACGCAGGAATCATAGGAGATTCCTATCTAAAATGAGACATATCTCTGTGTTTCCGAAGAGAAAGAGACAAATTATAGGAATCTCCCATGATACCTGCGTTGAACTGCCATTAAGATCTTGCCATTATAGCAGTTATTTGAATTTAATGCTGAATATAGGGCTTTTGCAAACATTTGCAGTGAGCAAATAAATACTCCATTCTGATGTAATAACCAGCGAAAATCACGAAAATCACACGAAGAAAGTCTTTAATTCAGTAATAAACTCACCTTACATAGCTGCGCGCTATAACGGCAAGTTCATGATGACGGTTCAACGCAGGTATCATGGGAGATTCCTGTCTATTGCATCACTTTCTCTATAGAAACACAGAGATATGTCTCCATTTATTAGATAGACGTCTTCCATGATATCTGCGTCTCTCCGCCATTAAACTCGATTTTAAGAGTGAATTTCGTGATTTTTTAGTGTACGCTCATCGTCATCTTTACAGGTTTATATGCAAGAATCAACTCTTCGATCCCCTATAGCAAAAGTTTGCAAGAGCCTCATTCTAGACTTTTTTAGATAGATTTTCCAGTTTTCGCTGGTTTTTACATCAGATTGATAAAATGATAAAATGTAAAAATGTATATTTATTTCGTGTTAATTTTCAACATAAATTGAAGTAAGCAATTGGCAACTGCGTTGCCAACTGTGTTAAATTATTTAACCCTTGTGAGCCTAAGGGGGGGTGGATTTGTACCCCAGGCCAGTTTTTTTGACGCCATTTTGTCAAAACTGCTCAAAATTTTTTGGGACTTCATGACATTTTAAGTTAGGATACTTAAAACACGTCCACCAAATTTCATTAATTTTTATGAATTTTTGTCGATATTATAGAAATTTAAAGTGTTGGGGAACAAATATTCCCCCCTTCGTCCAGCCAGTTTTAAGTTTGGAACCATCTATTACAGTGAATTTTACGGAAATTTTATGTAGATTAAAAATATTAAGTCAGATCATTGAAAAAAAATTGGAAATTTATCAAAAATGGAAAAATAAGATGGTACCTCATTTCATTTTTTCCATTTTTTTTATTTTGACATTTTTTTTAAAAGTAGGTGTAAATTTGGCAACATAACAAAAATTTACTCAAATTTCGCATAAATTACTCTCTTAGGGTACTAAGTACATAATCCATCCATTAAAGTTTCAAAATTATTGATACTGACTGTGCTGCATGAAAATATCCTTGGGGTACAAAAATACCCCCCCCCCCTTAGTCCTTTGTGTTACCGAAATACCTTAGGCTCACAAGGGTTAAATTAAGAGATAGAATACTGTTAAATATTCGCTTCTATTGCGAATAGGTGCAGGGTTGAGTGAGTGCAATGCACACACAAATATTAAAAAAAAAAAAAAAAAAAAAAAAAAAAAAAAAAAAAAAAAAAAAAAAGATTGAACCATTCATTTGCTCACAGCAAAAGTTTGCAAGAGCCCATTTAATATAAAATGTTTAAATTTCCCGCCTTTGGCAACTCTGGCCGAGTGTGCGGTGGTGATACTAGAATATGTCATCTCGTCTCGTCGCGTTCTATTCTATGATGTCTTCGATGATGACTGATGACTAATGGCTGATGACTGATGACTAATGGCTGATGACTGATGAGAGATCTCCTTGTTTTTATGATTAACGCGCGAACGGCGCCTCTCTTTAATTTGACTCTATACTTCAGCGTGACACGTTCAGTCGTTCCACTCGGCTAATAAAGAAGCCCTTTCCAGAGACGCCACGCGCCACCGGCCGCTCAACTGATGCGGTGTGAATGTGGGGATTTGTAAATGTGACATTCAAAAGATTGACTAGAATTTACTGAGCTATTCACGCTTCTGTACATGTCAACACAGGGTGTTCTTGACGCAATTTTAACTGTGCAGCTTCTAGGTATTCTTGCAACGATTAACGTGTACCTACTCGGAGTAGGGCTTTCGCTAACTTTTGCTACAAGTGATTGAATAGATAATTTTCGATTAACATCGAAACAAAATGGGATGCTTGCAAACTTTTGCTACAAGCAAATAAATAGTCCAATCTGATGTAAAGACCAGTGGAATTCACGAAAATCACACAAAGAAAGTCTAAAGATCAATAATAAACTCACATAACTGCGCGCTATAACGGCAAGATCGTAATGGCGTTTAACGCAGGTATCATGGGAGATTCCTGCATGGGCGGCGCGTGGGGTCAAAAAGTGGGGGGGGGGGCTAAAAATCAACAGTTTTTTTTTTTTTTTCTTTCTTTCTTTCTTTTTTTTTTCTTTCTTCACCTTTTTCAAAATAAAGTTTGACGCAGGCGGGTGGGGGGATAAATAACCATTTTTATTTCTTTTGGAACACTTGTGATTCTGACTTGAAAGGGACTAAAATTTAAAAATACTGAAAATTTGGACTAAATAGACACTTGAAACAATTTGGTTTGGAAAATTTTTGAAGAATATAAACAAAAGGTGACAGTCTCGTTTCCTTAGTAACTTCTGAATGAAGCAGACAGATGGCGATGAGGAATTGATAACGTTTGTCCATTCTTCTTTTTCTCTTTCTCTTTCTTTTTCCTTTTTCCCTTTTTTCTTTTTTTTTCGTTCAAAAATTTTTTTAGCCCCTCGTCCCCAAAAAAGTGGGGGGGGCTATAGCCCCAATAGCCCCTTATACGCGCCGCCTATGGATTCCTGTCTATGTCACTTTCTCTACGTAAACACAGAGATATGTCTCACTTTAGATAGGAATCTCCCATGATACCTGCGTCTCTCCACCATTAAGCCCGATTCTGAGAGTGAATTTCGTGATTTTTTAGTGTACTCGTCATTTTTACAGGTTTTTACGCAAGAATCAACTCTTCAACCCCTTAATGCAAACATTTGCAACCGGGCACCATTGCGATTGGCACATTAAAACATCGCGAAATATACTCGTAAACTCACAAAATAAATTTGAATAAGTTTAGGACGTAGTGGCGGATCCACGCAGGTACCATGGAAGATTTCTAAGTAACTTGTCTCTCTTTTTATAGAAACGTACAAAGGAAATGATCAAATATTAGATAGAAAATCTCCCGTGACATCTGCGTGGCTTTCTCTATTACGCGTTAAACTTGAAAATCATTTTGTGAGTCTAGGAATGAATATTGTAATTTTTAATGTGCTCGTCTCAATTTTTGCTGGGCTTAACTCAAAGAATTTTTGCAAGACGAAAATGGGCTGGGGGGGCATCCTCTCCCCTCGCAGTATCTATGACATCATACGGTCCTTGGTTGAATGGAGTTCTGAGAGGTAGTCTTTTGATAGGCAAGATATAGTGATGACATGAAGACTATGTCCCTATTCTATAAAAGCTCCTTCAATTCGCGGTGTATGCAATCTCGTTTCCTTTGAGTAGCAAGAGTTGCTCGTTACAATAACCACTGGACGCTCCCGATTCTCTATTCTCTAACAGCATTTTCTCTATTCATCGTTACCAGAAGTCTGTCTGTTGATGTTTAGGTAGGTGTACATCTTTGAAAATGATAATTGATTGTTTTGTTTTTGTATATGACTATGTTGTTTGTCATTAAAGTATGAAGAATATTGAACCAGTATTACCCCCAAAAGACATGAACTTTCCTAGAGAATTATTTACGGCGATTTTTTAATGAGTCAAAAGCAATGAGCTATATCTTTAGAGTGGCACATCAAGGAACGTACGTTCCGCTGGTTCACTGTTGGCACCTAGGGCGCCGCCATCTTGCGATCGATTTTGAGGATAAATTTTGTTGGTCGTTTACGGTCGTTTCGTAAACAAACTCGGGCATCGCCGGAAACGACCTACAAAATTTAACCACAAAATTTAACCTCAAACCTTGGAGTCTGCCAAAGAGTAAACAAGAGTCGCAATTGAATGGAAGGCCTGCGTGGTCAACGTAGATAAGGGATCCGAACGCGGGCTGGCCTCTGATTGGCTGCAACGGGTGGAGCAAAAATGACTCGGGGTATAGGGAAAATAACACGGGATTTTCGTTCCGGGGCGTTTATCTCGAAACCTAAGCAAAATCGTATCTAAACAATTTATACGAGTCGATTCAGCAGATTTTTCCGAACAATTTGATAGGTCATAAGTGCCAGTTTATTGCAAATTCGAAAAGACTGTTTCAGTTTAAAAGTACGCACAATAGTGTGATTACATACTTGGCGTGTGTTCGAGCAGTGTTTGAGTAACTCACTATTGTGCGTACTTTTAAACTGAAACAGTCTTTTCGAATTCGCAATAAAGTGGCACTTATGACCTATCAAATTGTTCGGAAAAATCTGCTGAATCGACTCGTATAAATTGGTTAGATACCATTTTGCTTAGGTTTCGAGATAAACGCCCCGGAACGAAAATCCCGTGTTATTTTCCCTATACCCCGAGTCATTTTTGCTCCACCCGTTGCAGCCAATCAGAGGCCAGCCTAGGCCAGCCCGCGTTCGAATCCCTTATCTACGTTGACCACGCAGGCCTTCCATTCAATTGCGACTCTTGTTTACTCTTTGGAGTCTGCCGTCCAAATTCCGCTTTTTCCCGGGATTCCCTCTACCCAGTGTGGCACACGGTGGACCGATCCGCTGCCACTCTGAAGTTATAGCTCGTTGGTCTAAAGCTCCAAATGGAAGCACAAAATGCCTACAGTAAAAGCTACAATTATCGTTGTCCATGAAACCTGAAAATTGGCAAAAATGATTGGCTGATGACTATAATTATCAGTACCTTGCAAATATTTATTTCTAAAAATTCAAGTTTTCCAAAAAGCATTATAAAAAAAAAAAATCGTCTGGGCTGGTCCCCCCCCCCACTTGTTCTTTCTAGGGTTAACTGTCAAACTTTAGAACGGATAATTCTGTTATTTTATGTTTACATTTCCCTCACTCACTCTAACGTTGAATTGAACCTCACACTACATTACAAGATGATCCTTATACAAGAAATCGGTCCAAAGCATCTTTTTTTATTCCTTCAAATCTGAATTATGTGTTCAGCAAAATTTTGCACAGTTTAGGAAAAACAATATTATAATGTGTATTAATCGAAAAACCCATTATTTTGACTTGAATAACTTGTTGACTTCAAAAGTTTGTAGACCTGATAGCTGATGATACATGTTTCGGAGTTTTAAACAAAGTTATTTTTTAACTGGCAAATATTGTTTCAAAAGATCTGAAAACCCTTGAGGGCGATCGACTCCATTTGCCACGCTGAATCGATAGAGGGGTCACAAGCTGGGTTTTGGCGACATCACCTTTTTGCCCATGTTACATAGCCATGGGGTGCCATTGAAGCGGCCCCAGTCTCAAAAGATATGAAAACCCTTGAAGGCGATCGACTCCATTTGCCACGCTGAATCGATAGAGGGGTCACAAGCTGGGTTTTGGCGACATCACCTTTTTGCCCATGTTACATAGCCATGAGTTGCCATTGAAGCGGCCCCAGTCTCAAAACATATGAAAACCCTTGAGGGCGATCGACTCCATTTGCCAAGCTGAATCGATAGAGGCAGGGTCGAATTTACACCACTTGAGGCCCTACGCAATCTTGAATTTGTGCCCCACTAGGAGAAAGGTAGGTTGTCAATGGGGATTTTCCCCCTTGATGGAGGGAGGTTGAAGTGGCGAATCATCCCCCGAAAATTCAAAAAGAAAAACTCAAAAATCCTCGAAATGCGAATCATCGTATTCTCGCCCTTTTTCCTTCCCCTTTACCATTCCTTTCCTTTCCCTTCTTTCCTATGCTCTTTTTCCTTTTCTTCTTTTTTTCAGTCCTTCGTGAGTTAAGGCCCCTTTTTAGATCTGAGGCCCTACGTAGATGCGTATTTTGTGTCTTGGTAAATCACCCCTGTGTTTACAACTCCCTTCTGGTACGTCTTTGAGCGTCCTTTTGGAAACAATGGCCGGGAGTTTTTTAATTTTTCAGAGTTTGACCGTTCCTCGCAACTTATACGTTATGGGTGGTTTCACGCTAACAGAATTTTTGCTGATATCAAATAATGTGTCATAGAAATTATATCATAAAGTATAGAAGAAGCTACCAAAAAAGAATGGATATATTTCTATGAAAGTTGTTCCTTTCAGCAAGTTCTAAAATAAGGGTCTGTAAAAACAAATGGCAGATATTAAAAAGGTTTTTATGAGTCGAAACAGGCAGAAGGTCCGTACATAGGCGGATCCAGGAAATTGTCATTCCCTCTCTCTCTCTGGCCATTTAAGTGCATGTGTTAGAAAAGAAGAGGAAGAAATAGAAAAAGGATAGAAGAGGGGATGAAAGCCAGGTAACTGCTCCTAATCTGTCTATCTCTAACAAACGCATTCTAGTGGGTAAAGGGAGAGAAGGACAAATTCTTGGATCTACTGACCACCATTGCGTATACACAGTCATTCAGTTACGGCAGAATGACCTTTTGATTCCTCAGAAGCAATGTGATTTCAAAGTATCATTTAATTTATGGTTTAATTAATTTATATAACTTGTTGAAAAGAACACTTTCGACAGATATATATTCATTCGTTCAGTACCTGCAAACGTTTTATTGGCGCAATTTTTATGACGATAATTATTAGTGTCAAGTAAAAGTCCTGTTACCGCGGATACACTACCCTTATACATATATAGACTGATCTTTCACACAAAATCCTTGATATCCGCAAACTCAGTAACAAAATATGGCTATTCTTCATTTTTTTTTAAGCCGTAAATTAATCAATGCATGAAATTCGGACAGTATAAAACTGGTTTGTAATATCGATACCATTGCCGCGCCGATACTCTGGCGATGATAGTTACGCCTGAACTCGATCGGATAGACAATACGCTCGTCACTGATTGAAGTGCATGTTGCTCGAGGAATTGATGCAGGCGCTCATTAATACGATTGACTCGGTTAAAATTCCTCAGGAATGAATTATAATAAGGGAATTTTTGATTTTTAAAAGCTGCAGCATTTACGATAGCTGCAGTGAAAGCAAACGGAACTATATATACGAGGGCCGTTCAAAAAGTAACGAGAACGCTTACTTTCTAGATTTTCTATTGGCTCTCAAAAAAAAAACCAGATACACCAATTTGTAGCAAAAACTCTCTAGAATTCAATTATTTAAACAGATTGAGAAAATATTGAAAATTGCTTGAGTTATTGAACTTTTCCCGCGCTCATGTCATGAGATTTCCCGCCACCTTCGCCGTCTTGTTTTTATCTAAGAAAAAAAGTTACGAAAAGATACGAAATATTGTGCGCACATTTCAAAAGGAACCTATTTATTGAGACAAAAACGACAGCAGACTTTTGAGGACTTACATCACTTTTCGACGTAATCTCCATTTACATCGGAGCATTTCTGCATTCGTGTCTCGAACTTGCGGATTCCCGCGTCGTAAAAATCTTTCGGCTGTTGTTTGAACCGGTCCATCACGGTGTTTTGAAGGAAGGTTGTAAATTCCGCCGATTTTACTTTTTCGCATTGTATATTCCGCCGATTTTGCATTCACCGAAAGTGTAAATTGCGCCAATTTTCAATCTAATGGGAGTGTAAATTCCGCCGACGAATGTTTTTAGGACGACAGTATTTTCAAATAGTTTAAAATGTAAATGAATCGCTAGCTCAAAAGCTCCAATGTAAAAAATCCTTGACGAAATTTTTCTTCCATCTATGTTGGAGATATTTGAGAGGAGAGCGAATAAAATGATCAGGGTGTAAAGAGCCCCACGTCGTAAACAATAGAAAAGAAAGTTCACTTATTTGCCTTTTTTTCTTTCAAACGGCTGAACCGATAAGACACTTTTTTAACAAATGAGCTTTCTTTCTGTTCAGAAACTTCTGAGCGAAGCTTAGCTGGGGAACCGACACATACACTTCTAATTGATACCTAGTTCACTGATGCTTTCGCAGATTCCACAAACAAGCTTTTACAGATAACACCTCAATCTTATACTTACGTTCGGAGTATCAAATATTACTGCCGTTCCAAAAAAATTTTCCGCCTCCCTCATAGGCGGAATTTACACCCTCGTTAGATTGGAAATCGGCGTAATTTACACTTTCGGTGGATGAAAAATCGGCGGAATTTACCCATTTTCGGCGGAATTTACTAGCGCCCGTTTTGAACCTCCTCATCACTGTCCATACGGAATCCTCCAAGACACTTCAATTTGGGGAACAAATGGTAGTCTGAAGGAGCCAGGTCTGGGCTGTAAGAGGGGTGATCCAGAACTTCCCATCCAAAATGGTCCAAAAGTTCCCTCGTTTGGGCAGAAACGTGTGGGCGCGCATTGTCGTGCAGTAAAAGGACACCTCTTGTCAGCATGCCTCGCCTACGGTTTTGAATAGCTCGGCGTAGTTTTTCTAACACTTGACAATAGTAATCGCTGTTAATTGTTTCTCCACGAGGTAAAAAATCCACAAGAAGGATGCCATTTCGGTCCCAAAACACAGACGCCATGATTTTCACACCCGACCGGACTTGTTTCACTCAAGATTCAAACGGTAGCGGAGGTGGCGGAAAATCTCATGACATGAGCGCGGGAAAAGTTCAATAACTCAAGCAATTTTCAATATTTTTTCAATCCGTTTAAATAATTGAATTCTAGAGAGTTTTTGCTACAAAATGGTGTATCTGGTTTTTTTTGAGAGCCAATAGATACCCTAGAAAGCAAGCGTTCTCGTTACTTTTTGAACGGCCCTCGTATATATAATTATTATGATCACGTGACTCATGTCTAAAAGCAAATCGATTGGAAAGCTCATTTCCGGCTATACACTTGAGCTACCTGAATGAAACGTAATAGGACATAAAACATTTAGATCAGTGATTTTTAGAGAATCGTCATGTCATGCAGGCCGATCATTTACTTTATATGGTTAAACCGATCGTTAAAACTGTCTACACGGAAAAAAACTACGGTGAAAATAACCATACGGATACCTGATTTTGGCACCTGCTACATGTTATGGTAATTTTAACCAGAAGTATACTATGTTTTGACTAGGTACTAGATGATGTTACCTTATTACATGTCGAATGTACTCAAAGTATCGGTTAATGTACCATACTTCTGTTCAAGTTTACCATAACATCTAGCAGGTTCCAAAATCAGGTATCCGTATGGTTATTTTCACTAATCTTTTTTTTCCGTGTACGAGAGTGATGCTATTGGTCGAAAATTGTAAAACTTGGCTGTTGCTATATAGTAACCATCGTTAAGAGTCACATTTTATAAAGCCTATTCATGAGTAACCTTTAAAAAACGGACACTATAACGATTTTCACCATAGCAACGGCTAAGTTTTACAATATTCGACCAATAGAATCACTCATACACAGTCTTATCGATCTGTTTAACGATGAAGTAAATGATCGGCCCGATGGTTTGAATTTTTGTCTACAGTATAGACTGGTTTAGTAGAGCGATATGTCGTATCGATTGCCGTTTGGGGACATCAGCGGGCCGATCATTTACTCCTTCGTTAAAGACCGATCGTTAAGACTGTGTATGAGTGATTCTATCGCGGTCGAACATTTTAAAACTTAGCCGTTGCTATGGTGACCATCCTTTTAATGTCCGTTTTTTAAAGGTTACTCGTGAATAGCCTTTATAAAACGAGACTCTTAACGATGGTTACCATAGCAACGCAGCCAAGTTTTGCAATTTTCGACCAATAGCATCACTCGTAGAAAGTTTCAACGATCGGTTTAACGATAAAGTAAATGATCGGCCCGCTGCACAGTGTGTAATTTTGGCAATCTAGCGCCCGAAAACCTCCAAAAAGTATATTGGCAGATCATTGAAAGAATACCTGAGATTGACAAATTAGAAGCACAAATAGAAAGAAAATAGCATCATATATGACCATAAAGCACCTTTTACAGGGTAGGGGGGTCCTCAAATTCATCGAATTTAGTGGACACGAATCATACATCAGCCAGCGAATCTCAGAAACACACGGGGAAGTAAAATAAACATGGATAGATTCAAATGAAATTTTGGCATGATATACTCAAAAATACTCGACTTTCCACTGTATCAAAAGAAAGCTGAAAGTCTCTATTTTCTTTATCTGGAAAGACATCCTGCGAATTTTTGCGATTTTAAAAGTTGCGAGCATTAAAGTGATCGTCGTAATCTATCCATGTTTTCGGTTTATTTTACATTTCTCAGATATGCAGAAAAAACCGATCGATTATGACGTTCACTTTTATGCTCGCTACTTTTAAAATCGCAAAAATTCGCAGGATGTCTTTCCAGATAAAGAAAGCGGAGACTCTCAGCTTTCTTTTAATATGAAGGAAAATCGAGTCTTTTTGAGTACATCGTGCGAAATTCTCATCTGAATCTATCCATGTTTACGGTTTATTTTACATTTCTCAGATATGCAGAAAAAACCGATCGATTATGACGTTCACTTTTATGCTCGCTACTTTTAAAATCGCAAAAATTCGCAGGATGTCTTTCCAGATAAAGAAAGCGGAGACTCTCAGCTTTCTTTTAATATGAAGGAAAATCGAGTCTTTTTGAGTACATCGTGCGAAATTCTCATCTGAATCTATCCATGTTTACGGTTTATTTTACATTTCTCAGATATGCAGAAAAAACCGATCGATTATGACGTTCACCTTTATGCTCGCAACTTTTTAAATCGCAATAATTCGCAGAATGTCTTTCCAGATAAAGAAAGTAGAGACTTTCAGCTTTCTTTTGATATAGTGGAAAGTCGGGTTTTTTTTAGTATATCATGCCAAAATTTCATTTGAATCTATCCATGTTTATTTTATTTCCCCGTGTGTTTCTGAGATTCGCTGGCTGATGTATGATTCGTGTCCACTAAATTCGATGAATTTGAGGACCCCCCTACCCTGTAAAAGGTGCTTTATGGTCATATATGATGCTATTTTCTTGCTCCTTGTACTTCTAATTTGTCAATCTCAGGTATTCTTTCAATGATCTGCCAATATACTTTTTGGAGGTTTTCGAGCGCTAGATGGCCAAAATTACACACAGTGCGCTGGTTCCAAAGAAACTCCGATTCAATGTATTTTTCCCAGAAGCGGATTTTTTAACGAAAATTTAGTTTTTAAATCAAGATATTAATACGATCTATTTGCGATTATGAGTTATACGTCCTCGAAAATACGTTCTTTTTCGCGGATAAAATTTAGGGAGCAATCTATATATATAATTTCCAAGCTTAATGGAAATTCCCGTCGATCCTTTGGACCGTTCCGGACAAGTGCGGTATCGATCGATGCGGCTCAGTACCAGGATTGTGGGAAAAATACCAGCGGTGCTGTTCAGAGCCATCTTCTCTCTCGAAAATCCAAAAAACTATGAATACTATAGGCGTAATGAGTGGGAGGGAGACAGTCGCTGTACCTCTGTAATGTGCGCGAGAGAGAGGTATACCATTTGTTTTTAAGCCCTGGTCGGTCACCTAGCGACGCTAACTTTTTTTTACGTCGACAGCTGATATTTTGCTTTTTGGGTGCATCGACACTATATGTGCGTAGAGAGGTGACTCCGTGGACTGTAGATCTGTAGGCATCATCTTCATTTTTTAGGTTATTTTTTTTACCCTTGATCATTACTTGACATGCGTTTGTTGATACTCTCAGCTGATGCTTGTGATTTTGTGCGGTGTAGGTCGGTCTGTGATATTTATGTCGATGATAAGTTTTTAATATTTTTTACAGAGACAAATAAAGAGCTCCAGCACCGGAGACAAATGAGACCCTGCACAAAGCATGCGACAGGTGTCCACTTTTCTGGCTAAATTTTTGTCGGAACTCATCGAAACAACAGCCAACATTCGCCTATTGTTGACTGATGAGCGCGTAGTTTGCACTCGCCAAGCAAAACCTGTTTCCGTTTCCGGGACCGCGGACCAATCACAGCCTTTTGTTGAGCTCACCATTCAACATTAGGCGAAGATTGATTGTTGAGGCCGATGAGTCCCGACAAAAGTAGTCCAGGAAGAGAGGACACCGAGCGCAACCACGGGAAAAATAGGGAATGCACGGTCTCTATTTGTCTCTGCCCAGCACACCGTATGCTTCCCGTCTTAAAAAAGTGAAGCAAGTTTAGCGGTCACAAGTTTTGTTCGGGAGTCACCGGCTGCAACGATAAACAGTCGGAAACTGTTGAACTGTTGTTATAATTAAATCATTAACAAAAACAGATAACAATGGCCGCGAAGCGGCCACCAGCCTCTAGTGATCTATATTTCTGAAGCAAAATCACGCAACGGATCCATTCATAAATCATTATCTCATTGAAAGCAGTAGCGTAACTAGAAATCATGCTATCTCCCTTTTTACTCATCCGAATGTACAGGTAGGAAAAGGATGGGAAGAGGGGATTGATCCCCCTTTCCTATCCTTTTCTTACTTACACATTTTAATGGACAAAGTGAGAGAAAGGTAATTTCTAGTTACGCCACTGATTGAAAGGAATGTACGGGCAAACATGGAACCAGCGAACTCCGGGTGTCATATTTTCCTGCGCAAATACAAGACGGGCTCGGGGACTATTTTTAAGCGTGCCGTATATATATACGGTGCGCTTCTTGTTTTCATTTTCATATCTAATATATAAGTCCAATGCTTTGCTTATGGCAAAACCTTGGCGGGAAAGGTTTGAAAAATTAAAAACGTGTTTTCTTAAAACTGGTTTCATTAATCGTTAATTTATTGCTGCAATCCAGGAGGTCTCGGCGTCTATTTTCTTAAAATTGTAAAAGTTTTGGTATTCCTGTTAATTTCAATAAGTTATTAAGCGTCAAAGTCGAATTCCTTTGAACGAGAATTCCATACAGGTCCAGCAACCTAAGTCATTTGTGCCAACCTATGAGTCAAAATTCAAAGGCAGGAGGGGGGTGGAAACATCTCCCGCAGGAACCCTCTTTGCCCCTCGCCTTTGGGCTCCACCGGTCACAAGAAATCTTCACGGTGCATTAAGCGGTCGTAAATGTGTCAAAATCTGCTTGACGAGGGTACATCGATAAGAAGCGAGGAGGTATTGATGAAGAGCGGGAGGGGTATAGAAAAGAGAGAGGCTCATTCATATCCTTGAGTAGACCTGTTTAGTGATGACGTCACGATCAGAATTAGTTCCAAACAAATGCTCTATCTCGCTCACTCTCGTGGATTTACCAGATCCAAATTTTCGAACGCGAATTCATGCTAGTTAACCAACAGTTTTCTCAAATTTTATTGCACTATTAGATTCCACTTGCCTTAAAGTATCTTTTCACTGTAACATAATTCCTAAAAGATCACAAGCGAATTTACAATCACAGTTATACCGAAAGACGTTCTACGTTTTGTCCTTGTCTTACTCACGGTCTCTTATGGTAGTATCACCGCCATGACACTCAATCATTCTAACTTCTCTTCGTATCGAAGCTATTGTTCGAGGTACAACACATGCCGTGATGGTGCTGATGAGCCTATATCCTAGAATTTTGTGCTCTTAAGAAACTGTGAGTGTGACAAGGACAAAACATAGGACTCTCTTCGATATAACTGTGATTGTGCATCGATGCGCGATGTTTCGAAAAGTTTGTGATAGCGGGCTCATATTTTATCACTGAGAAAAAAGTGGCTGTTAAAACTGTAAGAATAGAACCATAGATGATTTCGCCTTATTTCAATCATGAGACCTATCGTTGCTGTAGTCAGCGCGCTTTAATCTACACGAATTCCGATTGTCTCTATGGAATTTCGATTATTTCTATGGGAAATAAAGCGCGGGAATATATATCCAATCGGAAAATTTTTTGAAACAATCGGAAATTTTTGTAAGGGACGTGGAACCCAATGGTGTGATAAACACAACGTGTAAAGAACGTGTTGTTTACTAGCACTTGTATTTGAAAATTTGGACTGTGTTTCGTATGGGAAAACCCACGAGAGCGAGTGAGACGGGGCCTTTGTTTGGAACCAATTTTTTTCATGACGTCACACTAAACAGGTCTTTGCATCGAAACATTTGAAATTCTGGGGGATCGGCAAATTGAAAGCCCCTCAATGAGCGTCGATGGAATCGAGGGATTTTTGAGGACATTTTTGGCGTTTTGTTGAAAAATAGGTGTTTAAAATCCAGAACACAGGGAGCCAGAGGGGTTAAATTCGCATTAATTGCTCTAAAAAGTGAGAGGGGCTGTCACGTGTCTTCCACCCCTGGACAGCTTCCTCGCTGCGGCTATGGAATTGACTCTGGAATAACTTATTTACCTATCCTAAAAAGTTCGTTGCGTGTACAAAATTTTTCACTGGAAGCTTCTTCAAATTTTGGAAACTATAGGTCCATATGGAACTTTGCTTTTCCAACACGAAAAATGATATCGACCGACGGCAACAGAAAAAAAAAGAAATAAAATGACAATGCGTTATAGTGAATAATGGCATAGTTTTAACTGTAAACTTTCGATACTTTTCAAGAAAATAAATGGGGAGAGGGGGAATTAAAATCCACAAACCTCCACACCTACTAATCTATACCCCTAGAATGCTTGATGTGTAAAGGGCACTTGAAATGGTTAGTTCTGTATATTAAAGGATTATTGTTTCATGAATTCGCAAGTGTTCCATTTATGCATATTACGTATCTACATCGTGACAATCGCAACAAGTGCTGACAGCACCTAAAACGGAAAAAAAGATAAAAAAAACTGTTTATTATTTAGAATCACGGCTTTTCCGAATATGACACTTTTTGACTTCAAAAGAACGCAACCTCATGTTTGATCCCTGAACAAGCCGTTTAAAAGGTGGAGGGATTTAGAAATATCTATTGTCTATAGTTTATGTGGGTAAAAAAGATCGAGCCTTATCAAATAATTTTCTCTTTTCAGCTTTCAATGGGTTTGTTGCAAACTTTTGCTACAGTGCTATAGAGTTTTGATTCTGATGTAAAATTGTCTGAAAATTACATTGGCGGCATCAAATAGTCATAAAATCCACTAATAAACCCAAAAAACGCATTATAAAGAAAGCCAAAATTGCAGTCGTAAAGCCGAACAATCTGTGCACGCGCACGACGAACATCAGAGATAGGTGACCCATTCTCCCCTTTTTCGTTAAGGGGGGGGGGGGGGGAGAGAAAATATCTCTGCAGTCAAACTGTGATTTTAAAAATGTGCATGGTCAAGATGTTGTCTTTTGTGAAGGGGCGGGGGGGGGGGGCAAAATATCAAGAACAGGGTGTTTCAAAACTTGAGTGCCAAACTAATGGAGTGTATTTTTGGGGTCAACATACATATATATATAAGACTTTATTTTCCTACATGAGTATGTGCTGCAAATGTTTCTCTTCTGAGCTAGAGCCCTCCAAAGTTTTGAAAACAAAAAACAAAAAACAAAAACAAAAAACAACGCCTTTGACTCATCTCCTTATAGATACATCTGATCTAAATTTATTTTTTTCATAATTTCTCACCAAAAAAGCTCAATTGGACAGCACTTGTCACAAAAGAACCGAGTGACATCTTTGATAAAATTGAGTTATTGATTGATAGAGCTAGCAATACTGAATCTCGAAGCAACAAGTGCTTCTTCTGTAATAACAACTATTTCCCGTCAAAATTCCAGGTAAAAGTGAGCTGGTGAGCCTCATTGATGTCATTGTCCATATGATGAAATAAAATGAGAACTTGGTTCCTTTGGCTGATTAGGTTAAACCTTAATCCGAGTCACGTAAGGAACCAACTCCGACTTGGTTCCTTTCAGTAGCGGCTCGAGCGATTTGGCAACCATGCTTTTTTACCATTTAAACCTATGCAAAAGTATCGATATCTTGGGGGTGCATTGCACCTCCTGAAGATCGATTGTTTTACATAGGTTTAAATGGAGGGATTCCACTGTTGCCACATTGCACGAGCCGCCACTGGTTTCTTTTATAGAATTGGGAACGGACTTAAGTCCGGATTAACGGATTTTAAAATAATCAACAGTGTAAACCAACTCTGCCGTTTGGTTTCTCTTAGAGTTTCGTTTTTCGTGATTATGCCACAAAAAAGAAGAAAGGAACCAAGTCACTTTAAACGCTAAAAATTAAGTACCTTTCCTACATAGTAAATTCCACTTTTCCGGTGTTGAAATGCAAAAACACAACACGGTAGTTGAATGGAATCAAAACGTAAGTAATTCCAAGTTTTTTGTTTAAATGCTAGCTCTTCAACTTTGGACTCAATTTTCTCGAGATCAGCTCCATGTTGAATGCTGTCTAATTATTATCATTGCTAGCAAAAGCATTAAAGCTGTTCAGACTTTAGTGGCACGCTTTTCCAACACCTGCGTGTTGGAATTTTCCCTGCTTGTTTTTTTTTTTTTCAGTACTTTTTTACTATAAACATTCAATTAACAGCGTGCAATAAAGTACTAATTTTATTTATTGTACAGAAAATGAGTTTAAGTTATTTGACAATATCTTTATAAATAATACCACCTGACTGAATAAGAGAGGTTGGGTAATATTTCTATGAATATAATACAAATCTTATTGCACTTTATTATTTTTGGATGGTATATCATGATAATGATAAATTCAGTGGCGTCGCGTGCAATCTGGCAACTTTGCAATTTGGCCATTTAAATCCATATAAAAGGTCGGACTGTTGGAGGTGCACAGTGCACTCCCTCGAATCGATATTTTACATGGTTTTAAATGGTCAAATTGCAACGTTGCCAGTTGGCACGCGACGCCATTGGATAAATTCCACACTAGATACTATTCTTTCACCTCTAAAGTAATGAGGTATGATTCTTATTTACAACGTTCTGATTAAATACTTAAAAATCATTGACGATTAACTATTCTAGACTATAAAATATTGACACTTGGGGGAGAAAACTAAACTTATCTGAAAAACTTGGAGCGCCGCGGATAACAAAACTTACTTAACTGAACTATAACTCCGCATATCAATTTTTTATAAAACAACGAACGTAATATTTTGCGCGGAAAGACGCATTTATTGCCGATTGTGCTGGACTGATACCCAAGTGATTACGGCAAGGTAAGAGCGTTAATATAAAAATAATATTTAATCATCAAAAATTAAAAAAAAAAAAATGAGGCAATTACACATCATAGAAAGTTGTGTCGTAAAGTGCAGTCAGACAACATAGCATTTTATTCGTTTATACTCATGCAAAAAGTCGACTTTGGGGTGTTTGTACTCAAGACTTTTTGTTTAGGTTAAAACGGAAGAAATTCCACGTTGCTGGAATTTATGATATGCTGCTACTGCTGACTTAAGTTTAACTTTGAAGTCTCATTTCTCGGTAAGTATAAACCCAAGTGACTGGAAATCGTTATAACAATTGTTATGAGCTCAGATAATCAGATAATCTCGAAAGAAACGTCATGAAAGATATTTAATTCAGACCAAAGCGACTGATCACTATTAACGCGAATGTGATCAGGCTGATTATCGTAGTTCATTTTACATTTCAATTAGCTGCATTAGGTAAACCAAACAGCTTCCACACTAGCCTGGTCATTGGGAAAATAAGTTATAACTCTAAAAGAAATCGATAAAAATAAATATTCGTTAAAAATAGTTTTTTTGGAGGTTCGATGAAGGATGAGAGAGATTTTTTTTTTTTTTTAAGGTTATAACTCTTTAATGTTAGCTTCTCTGATGATTTCGTTGGTCGATGTTGATGAGATGACGAGGCTCTGGAAGAAACTGCTGATTTTTGAGAGGACATTGAAGAAAGTCTCTGAATTGTTAGCAAAGAACCATAGGATAAATCCGTAGAACAAGAGTGAGGAAAGCCAATCGAGCCAGTAAAGCCTGTAAAAGATACCACAAAATGAAAGATGTACAATGTTCATTGTATATGCATTGAACCTATGTTTTTTAGTATCACTCTAGCCACTAAAATAATGATGATTTTACAATAAAATCTCACTCAGATTACAAGATGAGGCTGCTGCAAAATTCTGTTTACATACACTGAAAAAACAAATATTATGTACAGCCAAAGCAGCTTTTTAAAATAGCTTCGCAGAGCAAAAGGTCAAGCTGTACCGAAGAAAGTTGCAGGAGTACCAAAGCACTACTTCTTTAGAGTAACAGCCTCTTTTCTTGCTTTGGCCCCTACCGAAATAGTGCTTCAGGACAACCACAACTTGCTCTGATAGAGCTAGGGCTTTTGCTCTGCGAAGCTATTTTAAAAAGCTGCTTCGGTTCTACTTAAACTTTGTTTTTTCAGTGTAGAACGTCAAGATTCGAATGAGAGTTAGGGACAGAGACAAAGAGAATGTCATATGGGCGCATAGCCGTAGCGGATATTTTCTTTCTCTCTCTTTGCCCATTTAAACGCATGTGTTAGAAAAGGACAGAAAGGGGGGCTGAAGTCACGTAACAGCCCCTATATCCATCCTTTTCTAACGCCTGCGTTTAAACGGGCTAAGAGAGAGATAGACAATATCCTGGCTACGGCTATGTATGGGCGGATACAGCCCTGGCAAAAAAGGTCCATACAGGGCCATAAGGTCCGTAACCAATTCCCTATACAGAATGTGTACATGCATTGTTTAACTGTTATCATGCTATTTTTATTCGTTAACATAGTTTTTTTTTTTTGCTCCTAATGTTTTTAAATGTTAGTAAATTTTAACTTCTTGTCACTACGATGATCATGTTGATCGAAAGGCCTTTGGCGTTTATGTACGTCCTAATTTAAATTTAGTTACAAGTTTGGCTATTATGATGATTTTTTGCCTTATTTTATTTCTCGTCTCTCCTTTTAATACAATCCAGCAAAAGCTCCAAGCGTTTTTGCTAGCTTCCCTAGCAAAAATATTCCATACAGGTCCATTAGGTCCATAACCAATTCTTTATACAGAGTGTGGATACGTGGATGGATATGGTTTATTGATAAATATACGTGCTGATATCCTTACAGATCCATACATATCAATATGGATCCATGCATATCCGCATATGGATCCGTACTCTATAGAGAATTGGTTATGGACCTTATGGACCTGTATGGACCATTTTTGCCAGTAAGTCAGTTGTCTTTCTTTCTCTTCTTCCGTTTGAACACGCGTGTTAGAAAAAGAGAGCAGAGGTGACTGTCACGTGAATTTAGCCCAATGGGGCAGTTGCAAGTGTCTGAAAAGTGTCTGTGTGTTTTTTTATAAAGAAAATGAAAGAGTACTTCATGAGCTGAGAAGAAAAATGCCTTTGGTTTCTTAACCCCAATTGTTCTAGAGATGAGATTTTGGCCTAAAATACATTGTCATAAATGGGATCTACAGACAGTATCTACAAAACCGGGACTCTTAGGAAAAAGCCAAAGGCATCATTGTTCTCAGCTCACCCAGTAGGTACTATCGACGAATTAAAGATTGTCGCGAGATTTTCACGAGCTGAGTAACGCCTTCAAGGTTCTCGTTCCGCCACTCTTCATACCTATAACACCTTGCAGGTGAGAGTCGAGTGCGGGTGGGACGGGAAAGCCGTTGCAGATCAGTCCCACACTCACACCCTTAACTAAAAATGTGTGAAAATCTCGCGACAATCTTTGATTCGTCGATAGTACTATGTCTCTAAAAAAACACACACAGTTTCAGACCCTTGCAACTTCCCATTAAAAAACTAAGACCAATAAAAATTCGCGATTTCCTTTTTTGCGAGTGTACATAACAACTTATAGGTAGGTATACTTACATTCTCATGTGTCTTTTGGCTGATGGTATGGTGTCTGGCATTTCTTTGAGGATGAAGATACGAGCAGCCATGACGCAATTGACGAAGTAGCCCCGGATATCCATATCCTCACCATCAATCTTATATTCGAAACGCTCGCGTTTATTCAGTATCTTCCGAAGGTAGTGGACATGCTCGTTCCTGAATTCCCATTGGTTGTTAGCGTAATACTCGAATACGTCGAAACCTTTACTCACTCGATCATGGACCCGACACAGGCTGTAATCAGACACATAAAACTATGAAATGAAATAAATAAAAAAAAGACAAGAACAAATAAAAAAGAACAAGGCTCAAAAGTACTGATGCACACTTTTGTCTGGGGGACGAACGAAAGCAGGTATCAAAAAAACGGTTTATAAGGGACGATTTTCCTACTATTTACCTACAAATCAAACCCAAATTCAGCTCTGTAAGTTAAATATTCACTGAGTTACAGCGTTTTTAAAATGTCATGTCGAGCTGACCCCTTCAGGATTTTTAGCATGTTTTTCAAGGGAAAAAAGAGAGTTAAGAAATCAAGTGGTTTGATTTGTTAAAAAAAAAATGCAGAATCTTACTAAGACTGACAAAAGTATGAAGCTTGAATTTTGCCGCCAATTGACACTGTGTTAGGCTGCCAAATCGTTCTCTTCTCTTCTCAATTCTCTTGAGAACTTTTGATTTCTTAACTCTCTTTTTTTCCTTGAAAAACATGCTAAAAATGCTGGAGCGGTCAGCTCGACATGCCATTTTCAAAACGCTGTAACTCAGTGCATATCTAACTTACATGGCTGAATTTGGTCTTGATTTGTAGGTAAATAGTAGGACAATCGCGCCCCTTATAAACCGTTCCTTGACGCCTGCTTTCGTTCGCCCCCAAACGAAAGTGGGCAGTACTTTTGGGACACCCTTTGTAAAAACAAGGGACGGTTCAAACGCAGTTACAGATCCAATCTCAGCCGCAATATCACATTTGCCTCTCATGTAATCAGACATGCAAACTATTGTAGCTCGTCCTAGAAAAGATTGGATTTTGACACTTGTATGGTTTTCATGAAAACATCAGCTTCTTACGCAGCTTCTGACCAATCAGGTTGCCTTATCTGTGGATGGAAGCTGATGTTATCATTCAAAGCTACAAGTTATCAAGTTCAATCATTTCTGGGACTCCCTATGGTCCGTTTCCTACCAGGTTCAGGGTACTATGACTTTCAAAAGAAAGTATTCTGATGGAAATTTTCATTTATTTCATTTCTCGACCAATTTGCAAATTTTTTCGGTTTTCAGGTATTTCAGAGTCTCACACTATTACCACTTGTGACATTATGCCTCAAAAATTTAAAAGAATGGAAAATTTAAAAAAATGGAAAATTTAAAAAAATAGTCGTCAAGTACAATTTCGATGAGAGGACTTTTTTTTGAAAGTTATAGTAGCATCCAACGAATTATAGCGATAGAAAGGACTTGTCGGGCGTGATATAGAAACTTCACGAAGGCAGCCATGATTGAGATCTCTGATGGACGTTGTTCACACAGGCTCGGTTTGTTTGCTTCACTTTTTTTAACCTTTAAATTTAAAAAAAAAAAAGAATTGTGACGAATACATTTGAAAGTGGTTATAAACGAAAGTGCAAGTGTTTTATAGTGGCTCTGGACAGAAAAATCGATATAACTGAGTCTTCTGGAAGGATTATTTGCACGATAAAGAAACTGACACATAACTTAAATATGCAAAATTTTCTTACCTGGATAGTTATATTAAAATTGTGTGTCCAGATAGCCACTCTTAAACACTTGCACTTTCGTTAAAAACCATTTTCCTTTAGATTAATTACAATTTTTGATTTAAGGTTAGAAAAAAGTGAGGCAGATTAACCAGAATCAGACCGTCCATGCTGTCACGTTTTGAGATAGGACTTATTACTGTTCATAACATGCATCAGCCTTTCTATCGCTTTAGTTCGTCAGTACCATCAAAAGATATCAAATTTATGACTCGCTCAAATAAGTGGGTAGTTAAACGTTCGTACTCCGCGGTCTTCGTTTTGCCTAACTCGGTAATTGAAGGCGCTCGGTGAATCATTATTTTGCAAATGCTAACAATTATTTTAAAAAAAGCTTTTACAATCAATAAGAGATCGAGGTAGGAAAACGAATTTCTAGGGCGTGGTACTGAAGGAGTTCATATAGGGCACGTTTGCTGCATTTACCACTGATGCAACGCATGAAAATCAGTAACATACAACAATCAAAATACATCGAATTTATCGGCGAATTATCGATATCCTGTTCTTCCCCATAAAACCTGTATAAGAGAATGACTTAACTATTGCGTTAACTCTTGCGTGTCCAAGAAGGGGGGAGGAATTTTTACCCAGGCCAATTATTTAAAGATAAAAAGCTGTAATTTCAACGAATCGCTTCAAGCTTTCGTGTACACCTCGATGGAGCTTTCGGAAACTTTCCAAAAAAAATCGGCAATTTTCGTCAACTGTTTTCGTATTCATAATCTAGAAAGTCGATGGAGCGAAATGTTGACTCCCCTTGGGCATCAACGTATTTTCGACCAGTTTGGATGAAATAAAAAGTGTTCCTCGCGTGACTTTATACACAGCTTACTTTATGCATTTTTAGAATAAGTATTTTTTTTTTTTTTGTTGTTTTTGGATTATCTTGCGTATAATATTTAATTTCGAAATTCAAAGAAATCAAAGGAGTGTAAGTTATACAGTTTTTTGGAGATTTAATTTCGTACTTTTATGGAAATGTCCTCGCCAAACGTTTAAAAATCATGAATTTGAAAAATTGACTGAGAGCAAATAAACAGTGGCGAAGCGTGCGATTTGGCAACGTTTCTTTTATTACCTTTAAACACATTAGAAAGGTCGAAACATCTGGTCATCGCCGATGATCGAAGCATTCGATTCTTTCAGTAACTTTAAATGGAGAAAGTGCCTCGCTGCTGCAAATTAACTCCTCAGAGCAACAAAAATTCTTGTATGAGACTTTGCACTGTGAGCCACATAGTGCGCCTTCAATTGCTAGGATGTGCAAACCCTTTGCAGATCTGTCGGAATACTATATATACATATGTATAGAATATGCATTTTACACGCTAGGTATACTATACGTTCTGGATCTCACAAACTTTTTTTTTTTTTCCTAATGATGGTTCCCAACGTTCACTTCTACGTGAATGAATAACATATTTCAGAATATTAACACAAATAGCTTTACCAGGAATCGATTATTTCACTCTAGTTCAAACACAGAAAATCCGATGTTGCTAAATTACACTAGCTTTCACTGTTGTGGATGCTACCTCACCTCACTCGAATGAACTCTGTCTGGGATCCGCCGTGAAAATTAGATAAAGTAATTACTTTTCGCATACTTCTTCACTGTTTCTGTAGTGCTAGTTCAGAGCTATTTTACTTACACGGGTTTATTTCCGGACAAGAAAATGATGGCGTCCAAAAAGTAGGCTGGGATCCAATGGAAGAGTATGACGCAAATGTTGTGTAAGAACTTGCTGGTTTTCATGCTTCCTCCTGGATACCAAACAGCACCGTTCAGAGGCACGTCCGAACATACAATGTCCTTACCTACGTCAATAATTTCTTGCCAAGAGATCTGCCATTCTTGACTCGAAGTTAAGTGGCATATGTTCCGCTCTTTATCGCTAAAAAAAAAACGAAAACTGCAAATTAGTCTCAAAAGATAAAATATTGGAAAGAAGAAAAAATAATAATTGATTTAAAAACAAATATGCGTGATTAATCGAAATTCTATGCTCTGAAATAAATCAGTGGCGTTAGCGTACAATTTAGCAATGTTCCAATTCGTCCATATTTAAACCTATGGAAAATATCGAAGTTTTGGGTGTTAGGTGAACACCTTCGCATTCGATCTTTTACATGGGTTTGAATGTAATTTAAATTTTTTGCCCAACTCTACCGCACGGAGAAAAATTTACATTTGGGGATACTAGAATTACTTCTACGTAATAGTTAAATGTAGTTCAGGTGCCTGTGAAGATATTGCTGGTTTCGACGAAAAATGCATTTTGAATAATACCAGAAATCTATATTTAAGGATACGCGAATTACATTTAAATATTACGTATAAGTAATTCTGGTACCCTCAAATATAAATTTTTGTCCGTGCTCTGGTAAAAATGGTCCATGAAAATTCTTGACCAAATCTCCATGCAACACGTATTTCCATGAGCTTGCACGGAACTCTTCGTAGGTCTTCAGGGATTTTCATAAATTTTCATGAAGATCCGTATTATTTCTTGAAAATACTTATTGCATGGGGATTTGGTCAAGGGATTTTTATGGACCATTTTTACCAGGGTAAAATCAAGGGAGCGCAGTCAAAAGGTCGGGAAAGAAAATGATGGATACGTTATTGCAGATGGATAAAGAGGCAGAGGAGTACATCTTTATTGGTGCGTCAGTTTGTTTCTTTCCATCGTGACTCGCATGCCCGATCTTTTGGATTTCATGCACCAACTTGCTTGCGCCTTTTGTGAACGCGACACCGTCCGAGCCGTGGTAGGCGTGCAATATTCATTACGTAATTCTCACCGATGCAATGAATCGGTGCCCGTTCCTAGACTCAAAAACTGTCCGTCAAGAAGTATTTAACGTGCTGTGTTGCCAAGTTTACTGAATTTGATTTCAAGTCAGTAAAAACGAAGAATATGATGACAATCATCGAAACTGCACGGAAAAAAAACTACGGTGAAAATAACCATACGGATACATGATTTTGGCACCTCCTAGATGTTATGGTAATGTTAATCAGAAGTATACTATGTTTTGACTAGGTACTAGGTGATGTTACCTGATTGCTTGTCAAATTTACTCAAAGTATCGGTAAATGTACCATACTTCTGGCCATGTTTACCATAACATCTAGCAGGTGCCAAAATCAGGTATCCGTATGGTTATTTTCACTAATCTTTTTTTTTCCCGTGTGGACAAATGTATGGATACGGGTCCTCTTTGATACGATTCTGAGGTTATGAAAATATGACATCTCTCTCGTATATTTTTACTTTCTGACAACTAACAAAGTTAGAAATTGGGAAAGTATTGCGATGGCGCACATAGCCGTTGCCAGGATATTGTCTTTCTCTCTCTTGGCCCATTTAAACGCATGTGTTAGAAAAGGACAGAAAGAGGGGCTGAAATCACGTGACAGCCCCTATATCCATCCTTTTCTAACATACGCGTTCAAATGGGCTAAGAGAAAGAAAGACAATATCCTGGATACAGCTGTGATAGCGCAGATGCACGGAGAACAATTTGTATTTTGGGTTATCAGAATTACTTCTACGTAATAAATATAATTCTGGTATCTGTGAAGATATTGCTATGGTTTCAACGAAAAATGTATTTTGAATAATACCAGAAATCTATAGTTGAGGATACGCGCGAATTACATTTAACTATTACGTTGAAGTAATTCTGATGGTAGCCCCAAAAATATAAATTTTTCTCCATGTGTCTGTCTGTCTGTCAGTCTGTCTGTACCTATCCCAGCATATAACTTTTGAACCAATAATCCACATGCGTCCAAATTTTTCATAGAAGTTGCTTTTAACATTCCTCGGAGGGAATTTTTTGTGTTTTTTCGACATTTTAAATTTTAAGCAAGTTGTGGAGGATAAAATATTTCCATTAAAATCAAAGGGAAAATGGGTAAACATAGGGAAAAATCGGAATATTTCAAATATATGGCTGTTTGAATTTTGATGAAACTTTGCAAAGACATTCATGCAACCAGCCTATATACGCTAAGATTAACCCCTTAAGTGGGGTCTGAGGGTCTCCCCCAGAAAACAGAAGGGGGTGGGGGCCCCAGATAGATTAAGTTCGTAGGGTATTCCCTACAGTTTATATACTCTCGTGACGCAAGTCGGTTCACAACATCCCTGCACGGAAAAAAAAGAATGGTGTAATTTACCATTCGCATAGCTGATTTTGACCCCTACCAGAGTTAAGATAAACTTGATCAGAGTTATGGAACATTTGACCAGGTATCAAAGTGAAATTGACCTGATTCCTGGTCAAATGTTCCATAACTCTGGTTAAGTTTATCTTAACTCTGGTAGGGGCCAAAATCAGCTATGCGAATGGTAAATTACACCATTCTTTTTTTTCCGTGTGTATTCTTTCTTTAATTTGTTGGTAGCAGAGCTTCCGTTTTGCGTATAATTAATGACATTTTTCAATTCACCGATGATTTCACCGGTTGAGAAAAGATTAAATAGTTCAGTTCATAAAGTACGTCTGGAATGAACAAAAATACTCGCATCTGTAATCTCTTCTGAATCGGTGGAGTGGTCGATGACTTTAAAAAACTTGCTGATGTTTTAATAATTAAATGGTGATGGCGCCGATTGAGAAAAAACTTGCTGATGTTTTAATAATTAAATGGTGATGGCGCCGATTGAGAAAAAAACTTGCTGATGTTTTAATAATTAAATGGTGATGGCGCCGATTGAGAAAATATTACAGATCAGAGTATTTTTGTGCAGTACAGTCATACACTGATTGACATTGAACTGAACTGAACTGTGTAATCTTTTCTCAATCGCTGGAATCATCGGTGAATAGAAAAATGTCATTAATTATACGCAAAACGGCAGCCCAGGTTAGATATGCTTACTTATTGTAGACGTAATTCCATGAGGCCAAAAGGATTCCGTTGACGCAAATGTCGACGGGGAGGTAATCCGCGTAGCCTTTGTTATTGCAGTACATGGTTCTAATGACTCCTTTGCCGGCCCCGATCAGAAGGCCCGTGGGACCGTTGATGTTGTCTGTCCAACCCGGCAGCGGCTCTTTCCACACCGGAATTACTGCAAACGAACCAAAACATATTTTTAACGTTTCATATTTTTTAAACTGCTCTAAAACTAAGGAATGTGAAGGCTGAGCTGACAAGTTTGTGAAACTTTAAAAACAAAACAAAACAAAAAAAAAAAAAAAAAAAAAAAAAAAAAAACTAGGTCGAGTTATTTTCTTCTTTCTCTCTCTTCGTCGTTGTTCAGCACCAAAGATTATCTTATACTCCAGATATGGCACTAGCTATCTCGCCTGTGTTACATTTTGTTGAGCGCCTTCATTTCTAAAACTGAGCTAAAACACATACACTGGCCCACCGTTTGTTTACGTTTCGGCGAGCGAGGGACGTGCGGGCGGGGTGGGGGTCGTGGGCCAGTCGACTGGCCACACCCCGCCCGCGCGTCTCTCGCTCGCCGAAACGTAAACAAACGGTGGGCCAGTGTATGTGTTTTAGCAATGAAGGCGCTCAACAAGATTTTAGCTAGTGCCATATCTGGAGTATAAGTAATCTTTGTTCAGCACCGATGTAACACCTTTATTTGTGATGCTTTGTCTGATGAATAAAAGATGAGCGTGTTTTATGGAAATCGGTCGTTTCGCATTAAAATTGGCGTGGGTCCAAATTTTGAAAAATTGAGTTATTACCGTACCGGTCTCTTGCAAACTTTTGATGTAAGCAAATGAATAATTAAATACAATGCAGAAACAAGCAAAAATTACGAAAATCACACTCAAAAAGTTTTCAACTCAGTAATGAACTCAGAAAACGTAGCTGAAATGGCAAGATTATAATGGCGAAGTTACGCGTGATATCATGAGATATTCCTGTTTAATTCGTAACTTTCTCTCCGGAAACACACAAATTAGATAGGAGTCTCCCTTGATACCTGCGACCCTGCGTAGTTCCGCCACTAAGCCTGTTTCTGAGGGTGAATTTTGATAAAAAAAAAAAAAAAAAAAAAAAAAAAAAAAAAAAAAGGTCAAACGGTTTTAAGCGACCGTAAAAAAAAAAAAAAATCGATAATAAATCCACCCGGCTGTCATGTCAGATATTTTTCATTCTTGCAAATCAGTGACAAAGAATGCGATGACTTACTCGCACAGCACCTCTCTCGAAAGTAACAAATCTTTTGACTTTGAAGGCGCATCGACCATTTTCAAATATTACGAGAGCATATAGTTTGTCTCCGACTGATTCGTCAGTGAAATATGAACAATCGACGAGTTAAATACTGTCGCGAGATTTTCACACATTTTCAGTCGTAGGTGTGAGTGAAGGACTGATCTGCAACGGCTTTCCCGCCCCACCCGCACTGACCGCTCAGCTGCAAGGTGTGAGGAGTACGAAGAGTGGCCGAACCAGAACGTTGAAGGCGAAACTTAGCTCGTGGAAATCCCGTGGCAATCTTTAATTCGTCGATAGTACATCGTCCGAACCGAGTGGTTGCAATGAGACCATCGTATAGGCATTGAGAAATCTATCATTCTCTCTCTTCTTTCTTCTTTTTCTCTTGTTTATTTATTCTTATATTAATTTGGTTTTTTGTTTTGTCTTTTCGACCGTTTTCTATACCTATAAGATTAGTTTTGTATATTATTCATGTGTTATATCTTATATATTTTATTATCCTGATCTAGGGAAGAAAAGACTACTGAAAGTCTTATTAGGGCCAGGCTAAATAAAATCAAATCGAAATCAAATCAAATCATCTCCCATTAGAACGCGTGTGTTGGAAAAATACATATTACTTATTAGGGGCAGTCGAGTGATGTTCACCGCATATCGTACCAATACAGAAATGAAAAGTAAACTAGTAACGGTGACTTACCAATTGATGGTCTAAGAATTATGGCGGGTAGACCGGCTTCTATGTATTCTACGACTAATCCTTCAGACAAATTTTTGGTATAAGCATAAGAATTTGGAAAATTTTCAAGGATCCTGAAAGAAAAAAAATTAATTTGTCAATACCTCTAGCACTAATATACTTAGTATACATAGTCCGTTTACATTTGAGGCTTCTGGGAGGGGCACGTGCCCCCGTACCCCCCCCCCGAACACCCCCCCCCCCCCCCCACACACACACCCGCCCACCACCCGTGGATCCGCCACTGAATCTGACAACGTTGCATTTCGTCCTTTCAAATGCATGAAAAAGATCGAGCTATTGGAGGTGGGTGCACACCAGTGCACTCCCTTGAATCGGATACTTTGAATAGGTTTAAATGGATGAAATGCACCGCTGCTGGATCGCCACTGATTGTATATACAATATTTCCATCACTTCCGCCTGTAGGAAAGTTTGTAATCATCTCCTCTGCCCTCCCACATTCCAGCAATTGTTGGATCCAAGATTTTGTTCTCCTCTCTCTCTTCTCCTATTAGGACGCGTGTATTGAAAAAGGACAGATTAGGGACAGTCGCGTGATTTTCGCCTCCCTCTTCCATCCTTTTCTAACGCGTTCAAACTATTGGGGGGGGGAGAGAGAGAGACAGACAGACAGACAGACAGACAGAGAGAGAGAAAAGAGAGAGAGAGAGAGAGAGAGAGAGAGAGAGAGAGAGAGAGAAAGAGAGAGAGAGAGAGAGAAAAAGAGAGAGAGAGAAAGAGAGAGAGAGAGAGAGAGAGAGAGAGAGAGAGAGAGAGAGAGAGAGAGAGAGAGATAGAGAGAGAGAGAAGGACAATTTCCTGGATCCGCCCAGGATTGCAGCATCATCGAGGGGAATGGAAAGTGTATTTTGACGGTTAGGCAGGAAAGTTGCCTTGACCTTCAACAGCTCCTATCATTACATAGACAAGCGCCAGATATGATGGATACAGATTTAATGACGATAAACTGTTGGAGAGGAGCATTGGCTGGGTATCTCATATATTACTCCTTTCATTTTCAATCCCTTCTTTTTAAACCAGCCCCCCCCCCTTTTCGCTCCATCTTCATAACTAGCTTCACTGTTATAATTCAACTATGTAGTATTCGATCGTAAATCAAAGCCTTGGATTATGTAATTTCAAGTTTTTTTCATTTATATGTTCATTATTTTTAATATGTTTTTCATTGGAAGGAGTGTGGGAAATAATAGGAGAGATGTTGAGGAATGAGTGTGCCCTGAATTTTTTTGTACACATAAAGGATCGTAAAACGTAGAATGTTCTCAAACTTGGCGGCGTGGTGTGCAGTTGCTGCCAGTGCAATCAAACAGCATTGGATCTTCTCCATTTAAAGTCACGAAAAAGGTCGACATATTGGGGATGCACATTCACGGAAAAAAAAAAGATTAGTGAAATTAACCATACGATAGCTGATTTTGGCACCTGCTAGATGTTATGGTAAACTTGACCAGAAGTATGGTACATTTACCGATACTGTGAGTAAATTCGACTTGCAACCAGGTAACATCACCTTGTACCAAGTCAAAACATAGTATACTTCTGGTTAACATTACCATAACATCTAGCAGGTGCCAAAATCAGGTATTCGTATGGTTATTTTCACCGTAGTTTTTTTTCCGTGTTGCACAATGCACTTCCTCAATTCGATATTTTATGTGAGTTTAAATGGAAGTAATGCAATGTTGCCAGATTGCACGCGCCGCCGCACTGGTAGCGTGCAATCTGGCCGGAGGTGGTGGCTCGTGCAATATAGCTGCAACGGATTCTCGCTCAGTTTAAATATTTTTTATACAAAAAAAAATTTAAAAAAAAAATGAGTTTCAACCCTTAGAGTCCCAGTGGGTCGTTTCAGACCAAATTTTAGTCAATTTGGGCCAATTAAGCTCGCAAAAACTAATTTACGGCTTTTTCAGCATCAAAGTGTTTTACTTGACCAAAAAGTTCGCATTTTTTCATTTGTTCGTCTTTTTACTTGTATCATGGGCACCCGCAGGGGGGGGGGGGGGGGGGGGGGCAAGGGGGCACCCCCCCCCGGAATTCAAAACAGTCAAAATTTCAAGCTAAAAAATGTAATGTAACAAAAGAAAGTGTTATGCGATAATCAACGGAGTAATAGTTGACGAACTTCATTATTAGTTTTATTTTGTAATTTTAATTCATTTTTGCAAGGAATAGTAGAATTATACATTTTTCTTAATAACATTATCATCTGTTGTCCCTTTATTCATTATATAAAACCTCTCAAAATTGTTGTTATTATTTGATGCACCTATAATGGCTAAATGATTGTATACTATTTGAATAAGAAAAAGTTTCCCCTTTTTTTCTCGTGAAGGGGGGGGGGGCTAGACCTTCCATTGGGATTCAACAATTTTGCCCCCTCGGAAATTTTTCTGCGGACACCCATGACATGGTGTTTTTTTTTTTTTTTTTTTTTTTTTTTTTTTTTTTTTTTTTTTTTTTTTAGGAAAACACCCACAAATTTAAAATAACTCTGAGAATGTGCGGCTTAATGTTTTTTTTTAAAAAAAGGATAAAGTTAAAACAAAAATAGTTATAATTGAAATCGGAGGTCAATACTCAGTTACTATGCCCATTTATTTTATAAGAAAAAAGAAATGTGAAATGAAACTTTTTCAACCCAATACTATAGAACTGTCGCGTATATTACAAGACATGCAAATATCATCGGATTGCGATTCAAGATTTGATTTGAAAATAAACAAGTTGAAACATACTTTTTGGATACTGATTCGACTAGCGACTCGTCCATGAGCTCGACACTTTTGATAATTTTATGAGGGTTGGCCGCCGGTGGGTAGGGTGTCTCGTACAAAACTTTTTCTTGCAGATGACAATAAGAGGTAGAAATATGTACAAACACCTGGAAGCAAACAAATAAGTAATGACGAATTAAATACAAAGCTTAATAAAAAGAAATGAGCTTTGATGACATGGGCTGCTATTGAGAGTCAAGTTGGAGGGGGCTTGATTGTTATGTCTTTCTGTTCGTCTAATGTTTTAATGATATAGAAGTATGTAAATTACACCAGTGGCGGCTCGTGCGATTTGGCAACCATGCAATTTTTACATTTAAACTTAGGTAAAAGAATCGATTCTTGAGGAGGCTGACAGCCTCCGGGAGAATCGATTATTTTGCATTGATTAAATGGGAGGAGTACACTGTTGCCAAATTTCACGAGCCGCCACTGAATTACACTACACTCTGTTCGGGATAAGAAGTCCGATGGGAAGTCAGGTAAAAACGCACTATATATATTGCAACGCGGCGGTTCCTGTGCCGTCGATTCTCAGCCACTTCGTTCGTTCGCAGGAGACCAGCCTTTCAGACCCTTTTATTTGAAGAGACAATGCCGTGAACTGACCAATTATACCGTCTTTTGAATGCCCACTCGAAAATTAAACTTTTGCGGCATTCGCGAATTTTGAATAACCGATTTTAAATTTTAATTCTACTCAACGCGCACGGAAAAATGATACTTAATGGCGGTTCAATATGTAATTTTCCAAAGATTTTGGCACTCCTTATAGAGTGATTTCTGAGAGTCAAAATCTCTGGAAAATTACGTATTGAACCGCCATTAGGTATCATTTTTCTGTGCGCGTTGAGTAGAATTAAAATTTTAAATCGGTTATTCAAAATTCGCGAATGCCGCAAAAGTTTAGTTTTCGAGTGGGCGTTCAAAGGACTGTATAATTGGTCAGTTCACGGTATTGTCTCTTCAAAAAAAGGGGTCTGAAAGGCCGGTCTCTTGAACGAACGATGTGGCTGAGAATTGACGGCACAGGAACCGCTGCGTTGCAATATAGTGCGTTTTTACATGACTTCTCATCGGACTTCTTATCCCGAACAGAGTATAATATCTTAATTATTGCTAAAATAACAAAAACATTTTCAAGCCGCTAACTTGGATTATTATGAGGGGAAGAGTCCCTATATACTATGAGTATTGCGCCAAGTCTCTCAAACTGAAGGAGAAGAAATGAATCAATGAAGACGTCAAGAGGCAAATTGCAAATGTCGAATGGCCATTTGCCTCTGCGCTGTTACCGCTATTTCGCTATCTCTTTCAGGTTAGGTTTAGATAAGAGAGATAATGTTCTCCAGAATAACATTCAAGCAGAAGAAAAATTAACAATAATTACTGCGGTCACTGTTACTTCAAATGTGTAATGATATATAGCTAGTACACGAAAAGTAAACAAACCCTCCGCCATTTGCATTTGCCTCTTGGGGCTTTCGTGACAGCCTAAATCTGAGAGCCAATCAGAAATGGATTCTGACACGGCGCAACTCTCATAGTATGTTCCTACTCTAATTGAGGGGTCTTAAGTCCTCCTCAAGTCCCTCTAAAAACCGCCTATTCACCTTGAAAATCTAGTGGACTGCAGGCCAAAATTATTAACAACTCTCAGCCAGGAATCTGAAGCGAGCAATTTCTCAGGTGTTATACTAAAAACAAACGACCCTCCCGCTAGTGACGGTGCGTGTAATCTGGCAACGTTGTAAGTAATCTATTTAAACCCACGTTAAATATCGATTCAAAAGAGAGCACCGTGTTCCCCAGTATTTCGAATCGATATTTAACATGGGTTTAAATGGATTACATGCAACGTTGCCAAACTATACGCTTTGCCACTGGGTCTCGCCTTCGCTCTTGAATTTAAGCGTGGAGGGACTTGGGCGCACGGTGAGAAATGTAAACCATGTACAACACTCGACTTTTGGTGAAGCATCAGCGATTCACTATCGAATCGATTGTTTTACATAGAATCAAATGAATGTAAAACAAGGTCGCTAAATTGCACGAGCCGCCACTGCAAGGCCCGTAAACCCGTTTGAAACCAAAAGAGTAACGCGTACCCAAAACTGCGGTTGGATCCAGATCGCAGATTCAACGCTTTAATGCACGGTTAAATAATAAGAGGTAACACTAGTTTCAACGAATTAAAATATTTTCAAAAAATGAGTTTCTGATTTATGTTCCTTTTTCCTTTTGACAGAAAATATTCTCCGATTGATTTGGTTTATTTATCAGTGATCATTTTTTAATATGTATGCTTCCAGCTCAGTAAGATTTGTCTCACTCACTTTTCAGTAGTCTTCAGTGGCGTAGCGTGCAATTTGGCAACATTGTACTGTGTCCATTTAAACCCTTATAAAATATCGAATGCGAGGGTGTTCACCGAACACCCAGCAATTCGATCTTTTTCATGGGTTTAAATGGACGAACTGCAACGTTGCCAAATTGCACGCTACGCCGCTGGTAGTCTTCGTTCCTTAACTCGATCCAAACAGTAATAACGGTTCGCGGCGGCGCGGCGCGGCGTGTGCAATCTAGCAACATTGCATTTCATCTATTTAAATCCATATTAAATATCGATCGGATGGAAGGCACTGCGCTGTGTGCACCCCCGATATTCCGCCCTTCTTCAATACTTTAAATAGATTAAATGCAACATTGCCAGATTGCACGTGACGCCACCGAATGAAACACTTAATAATTCGGGTTTAATTTCAATAAATTAAATTTGGCTATGTCACTAATCTATAGTGAAATATATCAGTAATAGTGTGGATAGACGAATCAGTGAATATGATTTATATTAACTCCCTTGAGTGGTCTAATTACTGAAAATGATTCGACGTAAATATTGTATGAGATGATTGAGATATGGAGATCGAAAAATATTGATGTGCGCATGCACTTTGCCAAAGCAGCCCGACGCCTACGCACACTGGGCCAAAACAAAGTTTTTTCTAGGCATGAAAATTTAGTGTTTGTATTTCTTTAAAAACGTTCGAGGGTAAGTATTTTCCAAAGACGGTTTTGAATAGACGAAATACAATGGTGCCAGATTGCACGCGCCGCACTATGGTCCGGATGTCTATTCTAGCTTGTATAAACTCATAACTTACGATTGGAAAATGCCACAGGAATGAAACTTTAATAATACCTTCTCAGTAATTAGACTTTACTTTTCCTCGCGATGAACCCAATTTTTGACGCCCCTGGGGCCCCGGTGGGGACCTCAAACCCCCTCAATTCAAAGTTTACTAACGTCAACCCGCATCTTGTAATATAATACATCAATCGAAAGCTTGTGAAAAATGAGGAATTTTAGCGCAAACCAGAGCTCTTTATGTGCATTTGTACTGGAGTTAGGACAGGTCAATGTTTGACTTTATCGGCATTTAGAACCGTCATAACTTCAGTTCGAATGCACATAAAGAGCACTAGTTAGCGCTAAAATTCCTCATTTTTAACAAGCTTTCAACTGATGCATCATAAGATAGGGGTTGCCGATAGTAAAATTTGAATTGAGGGGGTTCGAAGCTCCCACCGGGGCCCCATGAGCGTCAACAATTGGATTCATCGCGTGGAAAAGTAAATCCTAACTAATAAGAAGGTATTCTCAAAGTTTCATTCCTGTGGCATTTTCCAATCATAAGTTATGAGTTTATACAAGCTGGAATAGCCATCCGAACCATAGTGCGGCGCGTGCAATCTGGCAACATTGTATTTCGTCTATTTAAAACCGTGTGATTATATCGATACGAGAGATAGCACTGTGCACCCGATCTTTTTCATGACTTTAAATGATCGAAATGCAACGTTGCCAGATCGCACATATACTTCGATCCACTGTGCTACGGTGAACTTTATCGTTTTTGGTTGGTCATGACAATTGTTAGATGAATGACTCATCGTGAGCCTTTAAAAGACATTAGGCGCAGTTGCAAAATAAATCGGGTTTGTGTGACTTGAGTAGAAGAATAAAGCATAATTGCTTCTGTTCAAAACAAGAGATTGCCTGGTTATTAGTTTAGTGGTCAGAAGAAGTGTTACAAGCTGCGAGTATAGATTCCCAGTTTGGCAATGGGGCTCTTGCAAACTTTTGCTGTGAGCAAATTAATAGTCCAATCTGTTGTGTAGACCAGTAAAAATCCCGTCAATTACACTAAGAAAAATTCTGTACGGTATTTGCTGAAGCAAATACATTTATTAGTAAATTTTAATTTACTATTGCCGGTTTTTTTGTGTTGTTCATATATTTTGAATGTCGAATGATTTGCCACATGGTAGGAAAAAATGTTGACGGTTTGGGTGCCAGGTCAAATTGAACTTTAATTGTTGATTGATTAACCAATCAATGTTGCGTATTTCTCAAATATTAAAATGGTCGCTTCTGATTGATCGATGCATTCTCTAATTTACCCTTTCCTTATTTGGCCCCTTCCTGCTTCCATTTCACCCAAATTTATCCTCCACAATCCCCTATTTCAACCGTATTTGGCCCCTTGTACCCTCCATCTCCCCTATATTTGGCCATTTATGCCCCTATTTTCCAGTATTTTCCCTTATTGACTCCTATTTCCCAGTATTTGCTTATATTTGCACTTATTAATACCGATATGCGCCTTCATTCACCTCAATATGCTCCCATTCGCCCAAAATACTCTTTATTTGCTCCCTTTCTGCTTCATTCCCCTCATGTTTTCCCCTTCCTGACCTCAATGCAATCCAAAGTAAATTGGGAAATCCTCCAATAACTGGGGAATTCCCTAAAATCTGGTAAATGGGCGTTTCTGATTGGTCAATAGATGAACCAATCAGCATCGAGTATTCCCCAGTTTTGAAATGGACGTTTCTGATTGGTCAAAGGATGAACCAAACAGAAGGGAGTATTCCCATTTATTTATAAGGACGCATCTTATTGGTCAATGGATGAACCAATCAGCATCGAGTATTCCCTAATTTTGAAATGGACACTTCTGATTGGTCAATGGACCGACCAATCAGGATCGACTATTCCCCATTGATTGAAATGGACGCTTTTGATTGGTCCATGGACCGACCAAGCAGGATCGGGTATTCCCCATTGATTGAAATGGACGCTTCTGATTGGTCAATGGAGTGATTGGTCTTTGTGATTGCATTTTCCTTTATTGACACCTACTTGCCTGAATGCGCTCATATTTCCACTTATTCATTGCTATAAGCGCCCTCAATTAACATTATTTTTCTCGTTTGCCCCTGATTCCCCTTATTTGGCCCCTTCATGTCCCTATTTCACCCACATTTGGCCCCTACTAACCCCTTTCTCACCCATATTTGACATTTCTCCCCTGCGTTGTACCTATATTTGGCCTTTTTTTTGCCCCTTTGTGCTCGTATTTTCCCTTATTGACACCTATTTGCCTGAATTCGCCCATAAAATCTGTGGAATTCCTTGAAATCTGCGGAATTCTTTAAAATCTGGGGTATTCCCTAACATCTGAGGAATTACCTAAAATCTGGGGAATTTCCTAAATTCTGGGGAATTCCCTATATTCTGGGGAATTCTCTAAATTATGGGGAATTCCCTAAATTCTGGGGAATTCCCTAAAATCTAGAGAATTTCATAAATACCGTTGAATTCCCTAAATTGTGGGGAAATCCCTAATATCTTGGAAATTCCCCAAAATCTGGGGAATTCCCTAAATTCTAGGGAATTCCTGAAATTCTAGGGAATTCCCTAAATTCTAGGGAATTCCCTAAATTCTGGGGAATCCCTTAAATTCTGGGGAATCCCCTAAAATCTGGGGAATTACCTAAAATCTGGGGAATTCCCTAAAATCTGGGGAATTTCGTAAATTCTGGAGAATTCCCTGTATTCTGGGGAATTCTCTAAATTCTGGGGAATTCCCTAAATTCTGGGGAATTCCCTAAATTCTGGGGAATTCCCTAAAATCTGGGGAATTCCCTAAATTCTAGGGAATTCTCTTAATTCTGGGGAATTCCCTAAATTCTGGGGAATTCCCTGAATTCTGGGGAATTCCCTAAATTCTGGGGAATTCCCTAAATTCTGGGGAATTCCCTCAAATACTGGGGAATTCCCTCGAATTCTCCTCTGCATGCCTTTTCGTCCCTGCATTTCACCCAATTTTGGCTATTTCCGTCTTTTTGTGCTCGTATTTTCTCTGATTGACACCTATTTGCTTGAATTTGCCCATATTCTCACCTAATTATTTATATAAGTGTCCTTATTTGACTTTATTTTTCTCGTTTGCTCCTAATTCCTTTTATTTTTCCCCTTTATGACCCTATTCCGCCCATATTTGCCCCTATTTAATCCCTATCTTACCCATATTTGGCCTTTTCTCCTTTGCATTTCACCCATATTTTAACCCTTTTTTTTGGCCCTTTCCTCCCCTTTGTGCTCGTAATTCTCTTATTGACACTAATTTGCCTAAATTCGCACTTATTTCCACTTATTTATAGCTATATGTGGCTCCATTTACCTTTATTTATCTGGTTTGCCCCTAATTCCCCTTATTCGGCTACTTCATGCCCCTATTTCACCCATATTTAACCTGTGTGTATTTCGCTGTGTTGATATCATCCTTATTTTGGCGAGAAATTGAATGGGCATTTCGATTTTAAGAGGTAAAATCAAAATACACCAGAGAATTGATCGCAACAGATATCATAAGTATTTCAGCGATGAAAAATTGCGTTTTTTTTTTTTTTTTTTTTTTTTTTTTTATTTTTATTTTTATTTATTTATTTATTTTTTTTTCGATGAAAACGATTAGCGTTAAGACACTTGACGGCGGTTTTTCCTTAAACCCATGGGGTTTTGGGTTTTTAAGGTCATTTTACCTTTTCCTAACCCCTCTCTAACCCATATTTGGCCTTTTCGCCCCTGCATTTCACCCATTTTTGGCCCTTTCCGTCATTTTGTGCTCGTATTTTCTCTGATTGACACCTATTTGCTTGAATTTGCCCATATTTCCACCTAATTATTCATATAAGCGCCCTTATTTCACTTTATTTTTCTCGTTTGCTCCCAATTCCTTTTATTTTCCCCCTTTATGACCCTATTTCGCCCGCATATTCGTCCGTATTTAACCCTTATCTAACCCATATTTCGTCATTTCTTCCCTGCATTTCACCCGTATTTTACCCCTTTTTTGGCCCTTTCCTCCCCTTTCTGCTCGTAATTCTCTTATTGACACTAATTTGCCTGAATTCGCACTTATTCCCATTTATTTATAGCTATATGCGGCTCCATTTACCTTTGTTTACCTGGTTTGCCCCTAATTCCCCTTATTCGGCTTCTTCATGCCCCTATTTCACCCATATTTAACCTTTACCTAACCTTCTCTTACCCATATTTGGCCTTTTCGCTCCTGCATTTCACCCATTTTTGGCCCCTTTTTTGGCCCTTTCCTCCCTTTTGTGCTCGTAATTCTCTTATTCACACTTATTAGCCTAAATTCGCACATATTTCCACTCATTTATAATGTGTTCATATCTTCTCTAATTAATATATTTGTTTGAATTTGCCCATATTTCCACCTAATTATTCTTAAAGGCGCCCTTATTTCACTTTATTTTTCTCGATTGCTCTTAATTCCTTTAATTTTTCCCATTTATGATTCTATTTCGCCCACCTTTTTTGCCCCACCCGATTGACACCTATTTGCTTGAATTTGCCCATATTCCCACCTAATTATTTATATAAGTGTCCTTATTTGACTTTATTTTTCTCGTTTGCTCCTAATTCTTTTTATTTTTCCCCTTTATGACCCTATTTCGCCTATATTTGCCCCTACTTAAGCCCTATCTTACCCATATTAGGTCTATTCGTACCTGCATTTCACCCATTTTTGGCCCTTTCCGCCTTTTTGTGCTCGTATTTTTTCTAATTGATACCTATTTCCTTCAGTTTCCCCATATTTCCACAAAATTTTTCTCGTTTGCTCCCAATTTCTCTTATTTTTCCCCTTTATGACCCTATTTCGTCCATATTTGCTCCTACTTAACCCATATCTTACCCATATTAGGCCTTTCCGCCCCTGCATTTCACCCATTTTTGGGCCTTTCCGTCTTTTTGTGCTCGTATTTCCTCTTATTGACACCTATTGTTTGAATTTGCCCATATATCCACCTAAATATTCATAAAAGCGCCCTTATTTTACTTTATTTTCCTCGTTTGCTCCCAATTCCTTTTATTTTTCCCCTTTATGACCCTATTTCGCCCACATTTGCCCCTACTTAACCCATATTTCACCCATATTTGGACTTTTCTTCCCTGCATTTCACTCGTATTTTACCCATTTTTTTGTTTTTTTTCCTCCCCTTTGTGCTCGTAATTCTCTTATTGACACTAATTTGCATGAATTCGCACTAATTTCCACTTATTTACAGCTATATGCGGCTCCATTTACCTTTAATTACCTGGTTTTCCCCTAATTCCCCTTATTTGGCCTCTTTATGCCCCTATTTAACCCATATTTAACCTTTACCTAACCCCTCTCTAACCAATATTTGGCCTTTTCGTCCTTGCATTTCACCCATTTTTGGCCCTTTCCGTCTTTTTGTGCTCGTATTTTCTCTGATTGACACCTATTTGCTTGAATTTGCCCATATTTCCACCTAATTATTCATATAAGCGCCCTTATTATACTTTATTTTTCTCGTTTGCTCCCAATTCCTTTCATTTTGCCCCTTTATGACCCTATTTCGCCCATATTCGCCCCTACTTAACCCCTATCTTACCCATATTTGGCCTTTTCTCCTTTGCATTTCACCCATATTTTAACCCTTTTTTTTTGGGCCCCTTTTCCCCCCCTTTGTGCTCGCAATTCTCTTATTGACACTAATTTGCCTAAATTCGCACTTATTTCCACTTCTTTATAGCTATATGCGGCTCCATTTACCTTTATTTACCTGGTTTGCCCCTAATTTCCCTTATTCGGCCTCTTCATGCCCCTATTTCACCCATATTTAACCATTACCTAACCCTCTCTTACCCACATTTGGCCTTTTCGGCCCTGCATTTCACTCATTTTGTGGACCTTTTCGCCAGCCGGGGGGGGAGGGGGGGAAAACCCCCAAAACCCCCCTATAAAAAAATAAAAAAATTGTTTATATAATGCATGTAATGCATATAATGCATAAAGTACATGTATTACATTTACTATATAATAACTATTTCAGTGCTATACACATATCTACTACAATACGTGATTTATATGCTAAATACATGTTATACCACCAAAATATAGTACGTACATTAGTACAGTACGTATAAACATAATATAAAGTCTATATACAGTACGTACTTTATAGAGTCCATCCGGGGGGGGGGAGAGGGGGGGAAACAAAAGCAGCTATATAAGTAAATTAAAATTTACTAATAAAGTCTAAAATTCAGTGATAAATTCACGTAACTGCTATAACGGTAAGTTCGCGATGGCGGTTCAACGCAGGTATCATGGGAAATTCCTTGCGTCTATTATTATATCACTTTCTCTACAGAAACACAGAGATGTGTCCCAATTTAGATAGAAATCTCCCATGATACCTGCATCTCTCCGCCATTAAGCCTAAAGAAAGGAAATTTCCTGATTTTTTAATGTAAACATTTCGTTGTTTTTATAGGTTTTTATGCAAGAATCAACTCTTCAATCCTCTATAGCAAAAGTTTGGAAGAGCCATATTGGGAATATTCCCAGTTTTTATTTTCCTATAGCACTAGGAATTATTTAACCCTTCTCTCTCTTTTCCTATTAGAATGCGTGAGTTATAAAAGAGCATGTCAGAGGCACAATGTTGCCAGATCGAGGATGAAAAGCCGTATCTTCCCCATTTAAATCAATGTAAAACGTACGGCTTTTTCACCCCAATCTGGCAACGTGATTTTCGCTCCCTCTTTCATCCTTTTCTGACACATGCGTTCTGATGGGAACAGAGAGAGACAGAAAGACAATTTCCTAGATCTGCAAGTGTTTCCTAATCTTATTCTCCGTAGCCGTCTAATTTTTTCCCATGTTCTTTTCCGCATGAGGTTTTAAATCAAAGGAAAAATATTAATATGCTTGTCTTTAAAAACTGAAATCCATAGTTGTAAGAAATCCTTGGGAACGCTATGTACCAAAGATATCAACTAAGATTGTTACAAAAGTCACTTAAATAAGGTAATCGGCAAAACACCTTGGTGATATCACCTATAATTTAAGTGTCTTTTGGAACAATGTTAGGAAGTTTTTGGTGACCAGTTTAGCCAGGGGTCGCATAGACATTTTTAAAGGAATTTGCTTTCAGAACAGGTTTGCAAAGGACCGATCGGGGTGCAGTAGCAAACAACGCGATGGGCAAGACCAATATCTGTTCTCTTTTTGTTCTCAGTTCGACTTTGTCGTTGATTTCAAACTTTCCACAGTAACATAAGCAGTTAAAAACATTAGTATGATAGCTTTTAAGAAATTAAATTGCAAACAGTGTTGCTAGGTTTGGGCGGGTAGAATCGGAGATTACTAAGCCTAAGAGATACGGCACTTCCTATTTCCGCCGTGTTGAAACACCGTTGGCCGGGCTCCGTAAAAAACGCCTGCAAAATGGATGTGATGCAACGTACAGTACGCGCTGGTGACAGTAAAAATTGAGGCGTTTTATGTAAACAGGGGTTCTTAGTAATATATTTGCAATGGTAAAGAACCCCTTTTTACATAAAACGCCTCAATCGTTATTATTCGTGTTGTTGGAAATGAAGTTAGATTCTCTGCAACAGCTAAATGTTTGTCATTTAGTGACTGATGGGATGATTAAAGTGTCTTAGATTTTCAGATTCACGTTCAAAATATACTCTGAGCTCGTTATCCAGTCAAATGTTCATAAGATTTTAATTGTTAAGGAGATCCTAACTTCATTTCAAACAACATCAGTAGTAACAATGTTTACGGTCACCAGAGTACACCACATTGCATACTTTGTTGGAGTCGCACAACACTTTTGAATCGTAATGCCGTATCTCTTGGGCTTAGTAATCTCTGGGTAGAATAGTTCATGCGTGGACAGGGATAGAGGATCGGAAGTGGGAGCGTGGACAGTTGTGGACAGATGTGGACAGTTGTGGACAGTTGTGGCTGTATTCTCATCAAAATAGTCCACGTGTGGTCGAATCTCTCCACTATTGGCAACACTGTCACAAACTGGCTTTAATATAGCCACTTTAGATCTTAAATTCCTAACTGTGAAATATATTCCCAAATAAAATAAATTCCCAAGAATTTAAAAGCATACGTGGCAACAAAGCATGAACAAACAGTATTCAATCATATCAGTCAGTTGATGCAACAATTTTGTCAGGAGCATATATCATATCCATTAATAACCAGCACGTCTTACAATAGTGCTGGGTATTGGTGACCTACGCTACGCGCAAGCAAGCGTTGTCCACTGTGGGTGAATAATGAAAGCTACGATACGTCGGTCGGCGCGAGGTTACTGTAGAACTCTCCCTTTTAGGTTTCAAAGCATCCTGACAGGTAAGTATCCGTCAGTATATCCGACAGTACCGGGAGGCTTCCACCCTAAAATTAAGCAAGTTAAGCATCTTGTTATGAAATTTTGTTCCGTGCCGCCTCACAATGGATCGATCCGCGGACTTTCCCCCGGGTACAATTTTACGAATAATCCTCATAAAGATTGAAGGACATTAAAAAGCAAGATTACTAGAAAATTTTTAACCCATATATGCCCAGTTGATCGTTAACGACCAACGTAATTATTTTTACTTTCTCACTCTAATAAAATTAGAAAAATTGAGAAAGTATTGCAATGGCGCAGAGATTTTTGATGCATTTTGTTTCGATACTTGGCCCGCTGCGACTAAGTCAATCATGATAATTATAAAATAATTGGCTCTTATCATGCTGAATACTATTCTAAAGACCATCCATCCATGATATTTCAATATTTCTTAACCATACGTGGTAGGGAGGAGTAAATGCACAAAATTTCTGTGGCGTCTGTCTGTCTGTCTCTCTGTAATCATGAACGTAAAACCCAGCATAACGTTTGAACTACTGATCCATATGCATCCAAATTTTGCAGAGATGTTGCTTTTGACATTCCCCAGTGGGACTTATTTTGTTTTTTTTTAAATTTTAATTTTTAGGTTAGTTATGGATGGAAAATGGTTTCCATTAAAATCAATGGGAAAATGGGTCAAAAAAGAGAAACATTTAAATATTCTAAAGCGGGGTCTGGGGATCTCCCCCAAAATACTTAACCCTATGAGGGGCAAATTAAGGAAAATCATTTTTTTCCAAATTTTTTTGCATTTCTAGGTTCCTTGGGGTAAAAATAGACCCCAAAAATATTTTCATGCAATTCCATATACTAGTATAGGAGAAAACAGGTGGCTAGTGTAACTATCCACTGCCCCTCAAAGGGCTAGAAAATTTGGTTACCATATTTTTTCGAAAATCAGGTTTAAATTAATTTTAAAGGGCCAAACAATGACAACTATAAAATAGAATCAATCAATCAAACAATTATTTATGAGAAAAAATTGTAAACACAGTTAAGAAACTTATTTAAACATGGTTGAGTCTTGAAAATAACGCGTAAATAGCACTTTTTGACCTATGATCGACTAAAATTAACTTTTTAGACATCTTGAGGAGCACCAAAAAATCTCAAAAAATCATAAAATGGTTATTTACACTGTAGAGAACAAAATTGCCCGGTGAAGTTTACCCCAAAAAATGGTAACTTTTGAAGTTAATCCGAATTTAGTGTGTGGCAGAGCAACATTTTTGCTTCGAGCTGCGCTAAAAAGTGATTATTGGCTATGTTGCAACAGAAGATGTGACTTTTTTCTTTTTTCAAGTTGTTTTCTAGACTATAAAGATAATATAAATAGAATAAAAACATTACATTCTTTATGAAAGTACCGAAAAAAATCCAAAATATGCTGTAAAACGGCAAAACGCTGTAAACAATGCTGTAAACGACGATGTTGCTTCAATGAATCTCCGAGGCCTATTATTGGCTGAATGCAAGAATTTAGAATGCGAATAAGTAGTTCAAGTTATAATAAGCCTCTGAACGTCTTATCTGAGCCCTAAAATTACTTCTAAAAGGCGAAAAACTTGGAAATAGACAATGCATCACTGTTTGACCCCTTCAGGGGCAGTGGCTAGTGGTACTAGCCACCTTATTCTAACGCTTGTAATTATATTACAAAATCAGCAAATTTTACTCACTAGTACTTTAAAATGTTCAAAATACTTTCAAAATTCATAATCTGCCTCAAAAATTTGCCTAAACCTTCCAGAAAAAAAAAATATTACTACATTAGCGGGAGCCGGTCTGTCTTGGAGGGAAAATCTCAAAATGTCAACATTTACCTGGTCTAAAAATAATGTTTACCGCTGTGCTACCATGTGGAAAATATTTTTTCCCCATTTTAGAACATCTTACCAACCAAAAAAAGTGGCTAGTTACAATAGCCACTGTCTCATAAGCTCAGGAAAAAATAAATAAAAGGTGGCTAGTGGCACTAGCCACTGCCCCTCAAAGGGTTAAGGGGGGTCCGGTGGTCTCCTCCAGAATACTTAAGGGGGGTCTGGGGGTCTCCCCCAGAATTCTTATGAGCTATCTGGGGGCCCCTCAGATAAAAATGGAGGGAGAAAGTGTTCGTAGGGTGTTCCCTACAGTTGATTGTTATATAAATCGCAGATTACTTGTAGTTCTAACTAAATTATTCTCATAAAGTTTTATCAATTTTTTGATTGGAATATAGTATTTAATAGACTTTAAATAAAATAAACTTAGTTAGTGCTTATAGTTAGTGACCCACTCGTTGCGTTGTTTTTGGACCTCATATTTTCAGCCAACTATTTTGACCAATTTTACTTAAAAACAAAGTTTGGGAGTTTTTAGTTCGTAAAAATTATTTGGCTGCCCCAAAAATTTCTGTTTTTTTTTTTTAATTTTTTCGTGTTTTCAGTCCTCAAAATGCGTTTTTTGATAAAACACCTATGAAAATTTCAAATAATTCTGGGCTTAAATGGATTAAAATCGTTAATTTTAGAGCTTAAAAATGAGCAAAATGACGACTATTTTGGAAAGAAACATCAAATTTACGACGATTTTAAAGCAATGAAACAATGACTTATTAGATCCGAAAAAATCAATTTTTCAATTCAATGTGCGTCGTTGAATATTCTTAGATTGTAATCAATTTCTATAGAGAGGCTGCCAAAAAGGAGAGGCGTGTCTTTCAGATCTCTTTGGACGGACAAGCATGAGAGACGACATGTAAATATGCCTCTTTCCTCTGGGCCTAATTCTCGCATGCTACCAGTCGCGAAAGCATTTACGACTGTCAATTATTGCAAATCCTCAAATTGAATTCTATCCTGAATGGAGGAGGAGGTGCAGCACCTATGATCTGAGACCCTCAAAAAATGGCCGAAAGTCAGGGAGTAAATTGTTTCTCAATTCATCATTTATAAACTTTCGATTACATTTTTAATCAATCAACGAAAAACACTTTTAGCAAGTAATTTGAACTTAGAATTGTGAATGAAATAAAGTTTTAAATTAAGCTTTAAAGGTCGAAAATTATGATTTTTAATTACTTTTTTGCACTTTGTTTTTGGCCACTTTTTTTTCGATCTTAGACCAGTGGCGTAGCGTGCAATTTGGCAACGTTGTACTATACCCATTTAAATCCATGTAAAAGGTCGAATGCGAAGATGTTCACCGAACACCCAATAGTTCGATCTTTTTCATGGATCTAAACGGACGAACTGCTGTGTTGCCAAATTGCACGCTACGCCACTGTCTTAGACCATAGTGCGGAGGGCATTCAAATGAAAGCTGCAGTTCTGAACTTTTATTCATGCCTATATAGTATTTGAAATCTGCTGAGTAATTTATCAAAAGTTTTCGACTTAATCCTCTATACAAGTTTCCTAAAGGGTGTCTGTTACCAGTGAGTTTACCTTACTGTACGTAAACCATGTTTACCTTAATTGTCGACTATCTGCATGGTTGATTTTCGAGTCAGCTAGCTATCAAGTATGGTAAATTTTACTAAATGATGGTAACATGTATACCAACAAGTTAACTTAATTTACTACGTTGCATTTACCATCTACTTGATAGCTGACTCCAAATCAGCGCAGATGGTAGATTCTACCAGTCTTTTTTTTTTTTTTTGTAAAATTCAAATGGTGTTATCTACTTATTTGACAATATTTACAACTTACCACGAGATTTTTCATCTCTTTGGCGAGTTCGAGTGCGAACTTAGTTCCCCTAGTATTGAGAAGGACGGCTTTCCTGAGAGGTTCGTCGAACCTGATGGTGGCCGCCCCGTGGAAGAACATGTCGACGTTCTCGACTAACATTTTCCGGTCTTCTGCGCTCAAACCTAGGTTCGGTTCCATCACATCGCCGGCGACGCACGCAACTTTTTGAGTTATCTCTTCACCACGAGTCATTTTCAGGAGATCAAAGAGCTGAAAAAAGAGAGAGGAAAGAAAATGTCACTATATATCAAATTGAGACTCATTCATGCCAGTGAGAGTATTGCAAAGTTATGTTACACACAGAATAAAATCCGGCAAACGTATGACCCAGAACTCTTCATATTATCTACTTCAAAGACTTCTAATACTATCTAGACTGGACATAACGCCTGCCCATTGAAACCGATCGGTATGCAACCACGATTACAGTATGTGCTAAGATTTTCGAAAATACGTTGATTTAAATGGGAAAATGACTTTTTTTTTAAAAATTGATTAAAAATACTAAAAAAAATATTTTTCCATAAAACTTGGTACCATTCGAAAGCTCATGGTATGCAAATTCCGGTTCGGGCCGGTTTTTATACCGTTTTTTCAATCGTAAACATTCTACAGAGGCTCAAAGTTGGGTCAATTTTCCTCGATTCTACGGGGTATTCCACCGTTTCGGTACCCCGCTGAGACAACCTACACAGCTGTATATACTCAATTTTACGTAATCTATGTTAAGATTAAAGTTATTTGTTTTGTGCATAAATTTAATTTTTTTAAGCTGTAACCATTAAAAAAAAGTACAAAGAAAACAATGTTATGAAACACCCCGTAGAAAATCGGTACCCAACTTTAAGCCCCTGTAGAATGTTTCTCGTTCAAAAATCATGTATAAAACCGACCCGAACCGAAATTTGCATATCATGAGCTTTCGAACGGTACCAAGTTTTCTGGAAAAATATTTTTTTAGTATTTTTAATTAATTTTTAAAAAAAAAGTCATTTTCCCATTTAAATCAATGTATTTCTGAAAATCTTAGCACATACTGTAATCGTGGATGCGGCGTAGCCAGGCGCAACATGCGATTTTTGTCCCACCCTTCATATTCACTTTCCCCGTCCTAAAATCGGCCTTATGTCCAGTCTAGATAGTATTAGAAGTCTTTGATCTACTTGGCCTAAGGGAGTTTTGCCACCTTGCCGCTCCGCGGCCCAACACCTGGAGCCGCTGCGTGCCCGCCTTTATTGTTACAAATCAACATGCAAAGTAAAATGGTGGTATAAAATTGAGAATAGAATAGGGGAAATAGGTCAGTTACGCAAGACAAGGAGAAGTGACCAGTTCAAAGACATGGGATGGGATGGTAAATTCAAGGGTTTGCCGGGCAGGGGGGAATGGAGGAGTGAGGATGCTCAATTGCTCACACGAACCTCGGCTCATTTACCCCCCGTTGCGTCCGCGTCCCCACGCCGGCAATTAGTCACGACACTTCCTGGCGTACATACAGAAATGCCAGAAAATAACAAAACCTGAAGATTTGAAGATTTTGGAGAGAATTGAAAGAAATCACATGGTTTGGAAGAATTAACCCTTAGATTTTTATGCTATAGTAAGATAATATGGATCTACATGAGAGGATGGCTTTAGAGAGCATCGAATTATTATTGTGTCCGTATGCAAGCTATTTATAATAACCTTTTCTGAGACAACTTAATCCTTTAAAAACCAGTTTTAGGTTCCATGAAAAAAAGGAAGCCATAACTTGGTCCTCAGTAGGTATAATAGTTAAACATTCGAACTTCGCGGCAGCTTTCATTTTGCCTACCTCGGTATTGGGTCTGTTGCAAACTTTTGCCACAGTGATAAAGAGTGTTTCATCGTATATGTAAAATCGCCCGAAAAGTCCATTGGTGGCATCAGAAAGTAATTAAATGCGATAATAAACTCTCAAGAGACGTTTAATGAAATCCAATATGACGGTAAAATATCGAGCAATCTGTATGCATCATGCACCTTTAACATCCAAGGATTGCCAACGTTGACAACCTCACTGTTTCAGAGGTTATGTGTTTATTTACCTTGTGATTGGGTGTGATCGATAATGTGAGGTTGGCTATCCTTGGATGTTCGTGGTGCATGATTACAGGTTGCTCAATATTTTACCGCCATCTTGGATTTCATTAAACGTCTCTTGTGAGTTTTATACTGCATTTTATGACTTTATGATGCCACCAATGGACTTTTCACGCAATTTTACACGAGATTGATTACTCTTTAGCGCTGTAGCAAAAGTTTGCAACAGACCCATTGAAGGCACTCAATGAAACAATATCTTAAGAATGTTAAGGCGAAGCAGGAAGAAACACAAAATTGTGCTACAGAGCCTCGCAAGAGGTCTTTTTTTGATCCTTTGGCGGTTTGCAGAATGTTTACTTGGAGTCTTATGGATGACTGGACGGTTGTGAACGAGAAAAAAAATTGGCTTTTAGGAGTTTTTCGGGCACAATTCGTCGAAACTAATCGTAGGCACTAGTAGTATCTGAATGACACATCATAAAAATGCAACAGCCCTTGTGTGCCCAAGTATTTTGCAACGTTTGGTAAGCAAGAGGGGGGGGGGCGATTTTCACCACAACTTAAAACTGTTGCTGATAGCTTATTTTGTTAATACTTTTCAAATCTGTACAAACCTGATGCCAAGTATTTTCTGAGGAATATAATTACATGTTTTTTTTTCTTTTTCAAATATATGATTTTTAGATGTTTGGCGAGGAAATTTCCAAAAAAGTACAAAAGCTCAAACATTCCGAAAAAAATCCGTAGCAAACTTCCTTTGATTTTGATTTTGAGATGTATATGCTATAGTATAGCAGCTGTACGTAAGATAATCTCCAGTTTGCAACAGACCAATTAGGTCTCCAAAAACCCCTCTAATAGTCATAGCTGGTTAATTATACCCCATTCTACGTATCATTCCAGCGCGAAATGTTCGTATTATAATTCATATCATCTTTATAGATCTATATTGACCGTATTGTAACGGAGGCCGGTTTCCGTTGGCCTGGCCGTATAATTAGAGGAAATAATTCGAACGCAACCGATTTTAAATTCAATGTAATTTTCTTCCTGTATCTTACAGTTCTTTTCCTTTGAACCACTACGCGCTGCTTGTCATCTCGAATTATTTTTTACTCTTTCCTTTGGAGTCTATCCGATAGAATCTGTTCCAAATTTGCAGAGTATATGTTTAACCCTTTACTGCAAGATTTTTTTTTTTTTCAATAAAATATATTTTTTTTTTTTTTTTTCAGTACAATTTTGATCCTTGAGACAGGGAAAAATAGTGAAAAATTGTTTTCCATTATATTTCAATGGTAAAGAGCCTGAATATTAATTGTTCCAAATATGGCCTTACCCGGATTTAGGTATCCATGCAACTGAAAATAAAGTTTTCAGGCTAAAAAAAAAAAAAAAAAATTAAAGTAGTAAAAAATAGGTTAGTAAGTCTCAATAGTTGTTTTTTTGTACATGGTACCCCTGCGTTACTCCCAAACATAACCATGAAAATCGGAAAATCTCAATCAGATTTTCAGTAAGCTATTTTCAACCACTCTGCACGTTCTCTATCCTGTGCTGCGCGCTCTAGGACAAAATCGACAATTCTTACTCGTTTAGTATCAGTTCCACATGTGATCCACCATGCAGCGACAGTACAACTCAAGTCCCCCACTTTTAGATAAGGCTTCAAAGTAATTGTTCCAGATCTGGGCTCATCTGCAGTTAAGGGTTAAAAAACTTTTTTAATCGGGTTTTGAAGGAGGCCGTACCCCTTTTACTAATCGACTGTTTCTCCTGCGTTCAAATGGGAATAGTAGCGAGAGTTCCTTCATCTCTCTCTCTTTTCTCCTTAAAGAAACGTATGTTAGACAAGGATGAACAAGGGGATAAAACCCCCTCTTTCTGTCCTTTTCCTACTTATACGCATTCAAATGGGAAATGCTAGAGATGGAAGAGATCCTGGTTGCGCCAGTGAATGGGAATAATACACAGTTGCCAGATTGCTGGATCCATTTTTGGCGCCCCTTATATGTCTGTCTTTTTGTCTTACCCAACGCAACAAAGCAACAAAAGCTGATGACCGGTGTGTTGGTAGTTGGTGTACCAATAGTTGACGCATGCGCGAATCAGTGCCTAACTCTGCTCGGCTCCTCCGAATCCGCATCCTAATCAGCAGAATCAGCACTCAGCAGGCTCGACGCTGATTCTTCGGGTCGGGTTTTGCAGACTGGACGGCGCCTGCACTGGAGACGGTCAGCAACTTACGCTGTGTTCGAGCGTGCCCTATTAGGATCGCATAACAACGCAACGCCGCCACGGGGTGGGGGCGCCAGTGTTGCCGATTTGAGACTGAAATAATATAAATATTGAATGGGTCTGTTGTTGTGTACTTTTGCTACAAAAATATAGATGTTTGATTCTTACGTATTATCCGGCAAAAATAACGATGCGCACAATAATAATATTCAAAAACCACTCATATTAACTCGGGAAAATTATTTCAATTTCAAACAGCCCGCGCTACAAGACTAACTATAGATACAAATTGCACGGGCATACTACTACACTAGGGTGTCCCTTATTTTTCGAATTTCGCGATCGCGCCTTTGCACCACCGCCAAAGGGTGCCAAATCGTCGTCCATCTGACGCATAGGCGTAAGTCGGTTTTTGAAACTTTTCAGGAGAGCGAAAACAAAATTAGCAAAATTCATCAGCTTATGGATTCAGTTCTATCAAAGCTAGACAAACTTTATTGGTACTCAAATGTTCATCAAAGCCTCTAGATTGAGAATATTTTGTCAAAATGACAAAATCTTGAAAAATAAAGATTATGTGGGTATTTATTTGAGCAAAAATGACTTACGCCAGATTGTCTGATTGACAATATCCCGACCGCGTTGAGATACGCCGCGGCGTATCTCCTTGATTTATACGCCTACAGTCTGAATGAATCTCTCTCGTGTTATTTTCCATTAAGCGGTAAACCCATTACTTATTATTTAACACATCACCGCAGGTTTCTGGTACTTCACCCACATATTTTGAGACGATTTTAGCGCAGTCAAGCAATGACATCAGAACAGTGATATTATCGCTATCGATACTGTCAAATCTTTTGTTATTCAAGAGTTTGCTTTTTATTATTTCAATTTGAGTACAAAATCAGGAATGAGAAGAGTTTTGTAGAAAAGTAATCAACTTAATTGAATAATTAATATGATTGCTTCTAAAAGAATATAAGTAACTATTTATTGTTTAGAAATCAGTCTATCGACTTGTATGACGCCTTTCTCCACCAATTCTTATCCTGAGCTAGTTCTTCCGTTATTACATATTTTTCACAACCTACATCTTGAATTATTTACTGTTTTGTACACTCTACTCTCTGTTACCCATTTAAAAAAAAAAAAAATGTTACCTTATAGAACGAGAACGTGGGCAAAATCTATTTGGAAGAGTAATTAATCACAAAATTGATAAAACTATAACCAGTACCCCGTGCTACAATGGCTCGGTGAATTTGTCAGGTCAAGAAACAAATGATTGAGCGGCGAAATTTGGTCTTTCGGCCCTAAAAACGCGCGACAAAGAGTAAATAACACAAAGAAAGGAGAAAAGATAAAGGTGGACGAGCTGTAAGTCGGCGTCAACATGCCGATTCTCCATTAGAAGTATAGGCGAACCACCGCGCTCTGGGACTTACGCCTATACGTCTGACTGACTCTCTGGCTTTGTTGACTTACGCCTATACGTTTTCCGTTATAACTTTAAAACTATTGAAAATTTGACATTTCTGACTTCACAGATCGAAAAAGCGTCAACTTTTACATAGGAATCAATGAAAAAGTCAATTTGTCAAAAATCCGACTTACGCCTATGCGTCAGATGGACGACGAAATGGCATAAAACTAAACCCCCTTCAACCATTTTTCATAAAAATTACCCTAACTATTGCCGCATCGCCTTTGAAGTTGCCGCGGTCAAGTCGAATTTTCGGCGATTTTGCGTTTTCACGCGATTTCGTGAATTTTTTAAGGCATGATAAAACACTCTGAAAATTCTGAAAAAATTGTTTTAAGTACTACTAGTAGCATACTTTCAGCTGGTAATTTTACATTTACGATGAAAACCTTCTGCGTTTCAGTGTCGACCCTTCAAAATCGCGAAAAAACGCGATATGCCACGGATCTCTGGCGATATCGTATTTTTCTGCGATTTCATGAATTTTTTTAGCTATGAAAATAAAATCTAAAAAATCTGAAAAAAATGCATCTAGTACTCTGGGTAGCATACTTTTAGTTCATAAATTTACAGTTTTTCTGGAAACCTTCTGAGTTTGTGTTTGAACCCTGCAAAGACGGAAAAAAACGCAAAATTGCGTCAGAATTCCGGCGAGGTGCAAATGATAAAACTAATTGTATAATAGAAAGCAAACAATCAGTGATTCATTAATGTTCTTTTTATTTTAAAGCATGTGATAGGGAAAAGTAAAATAGCTTTTTGCAATAAACATATAACTAAACATTTCAAGTTAATTTTCCGTGAGGAAATGGAGAATATTCTTCTAACGAAAAGCGGGCAAGTTTTTTCTGTTGGCTTCAACAATTTGCAACAAATACTGTTTTTGCTCCTCGTATTTTGTGCTGTCATTATAATGCTGAATTAGAGCAACTGCCCTTTCTGCATGGTCATTTGTGACCCTTAAATGTTTCACAATTTTTAAATTTGCAGCGTACATAGAATTTTTGGGCCATTTTGATGGGTCTTCGCTCAAAAAGCTAGTGTCCAATTCTAAACACTTAAAAAATGTCTCGGAGTTTTTAGTTATAAACTGATCTAAATCTGCCTTAAGATGCTTTGGTAAGACTGATAGATCAAGTTTTAGTTTTTTGAGATTGATATCGTTTCCATCTTTTTCTCTCAGTGCCTTGGTCATTTTTCTTTTTATTTTGATAGGCACAGAGTCGTCAAAAAAAGACAATGCGGCTAATTGCTCACTGATATACCACAAATGCCTATTAAAAGTTTCGAGAGCTTTTTCTGACACTTTCCTATTATACTCCTTATAATACAATAATTGTTTTATTAAATTTAGATCATTTGAGGGGGCTTTGACAGAAACCTTTAATACACCGTTTTACCTTTCATACCTTTTTTTTAAATACACATTCTTCTACTTTGTATGGGAATGCTAGATCTATTCCAAAACTGTTTCACTTTCTCGTACACAATGTTCGCACTTTCACTTATTCACATTTCCACGAGCCCTATTGGCATGATACACTAAATATCGTAGGACGTCACCATTGCTCGGTAACTTTGACCTTGATATGTCCGACTTCTAGTACTCGATTAAATAAAATTTGTCGGATAACCGTTTCGATTTCCGTGACATTTTTCGGTGCAAAAAACAGGAACATGTGGCACTACAAGTTTGTCGGAAAAGTAAAAGAAGTAGCACGGCGTATTAGGCACGAGAAAGCGAAATACTTATTGTTATTTAGTGTCTGTTCCGATTGAAGATTGTTGACTTACTAATGACACGTGTTTTCGCACATTTTTACGCTGGCTGCAAAGGGATGATGCCTGAAGATGTGTGGTAGAGGGAGGGGATCTAAGGGCATGCATTTCTGGCGGAAAGGAACGAAGAGTAGGACCGGAAGAGGGTAGAGGAGGAGTCGAGGAAACCGCGACAAGTCCGAGTCAAAACAACAATAGACAACCGATCATACGCGAACAGTCCAGTGTCCCTCCCTGGTTGTTAAATCTCTTTTGTAACGTTGTTAGATGCGAAAAGGGCTAATTCAGCCAGATTCTTTCATTAATGCGGCTGTGTGAAAGACTTTGCAGGCCTATTTTTATGTTGATTATTATTGAAACGAACTTTGAGCTCGAACGATTCAACGCACGGAAAATTTGACAGTATGTTCATATGTTCGCTTTTTGTTGTTTTTGGAGGGTTCAAACACAAACTCAGAAGGTTTCCAGAAAAACTGTAAATTTATGAACTAAAAGTATGCTACCCAGAGTACTAGATGCATTTTTTTCAGATTTTTTAGATTTTATTTTCATAGCTAAAAAAATTCATGAAATCGCAGAAAAATACGATATCGCCAGAGATCCGTGGCATATCGCGTTTTTTCGCGATTTTGAAGGGTCGACACTGAAACGCAGAAGGTTTTCATCGTAAATGTAAAATTACCAGCTGAAAGTATGCTACTAGTAGTACTTAAAACAATTTTTTCAGAATTTTCAGAGTGTTTTATCATGCCTTAAAAAATTCACGAAATCGCGTGAAAACGCAAAATCGCCGAAAATTCGACTTGACCGCGGCAACTTCAAAGGCGATGCGGCAATAGTTAGGGTAATTTTTATGAAAAATGGTTGAAGGGGGTTTAGTTTTATGCCATTTGGCACCCTTTGGCGGTGGTGCAAAGGCGCGATCGCGAAATTCGAAAAATAAGGGACACCCTACTACTACACAGACGGAACCATCGCGTGCATTCATAAACGACATCGTAACCACAAAATTATGGGATTTCCTTCTAAATACATAAAATACATAAAATATTAGCTGACTTTGCTGTCTGGCCTTTTCTATCTTATCAAAGATTGCAAAATCATTCAAGCAATGTAAGCATCTGAAAAAAAACATTAATGTTTAAGTTATGTTGATGTTTACCTAAATTCGGTGGCTCCGTTTGTGTAAATAAATTGTAAGTTGGTGATAATATATCCCCGGTAAAAATGTTCGTTGACAAATTTTCCGAGGAATCCCCACGTACTTTTCCATGGAAATAGGTGTGGTTTTGATGGAAATCGACGGAAATCGGAAATCAACGAGGTTTCCATGTATAAATTTACTTTGTTTCCATGTAAAATACCCAGTTTACATGGCAATCTATTCCCATGTAAAATTGGTCACGGATCGTTAAGTATGCGTTCGTTGCCAGGGCTGCCGTTTTGCGTATAATTAATCGCATTTTTTATTTTACTGATGATTCCACCGGTTGAGAAAAGATTACACAGTTTAGTTCAGTGTATGACTGCAATGCTAGAAAATGCTCGTATCTGTAATCTTTTCTCAACCGGTGGAGTCATCGATGACTAAAAAAACTTGCGGATATTTTAATTAGCTAAAGGGGAGTTTCCACCGATTGAAAAATTACTGATCAGAGTATTTTCGTGCATTTCAGTCATACATTGAACTGAACTGTTGTAATCTTTTCTCAAACATAGTGGAATCATCGGTGACTTGAAAAATGTGATTAATGGGTCTGTTGCACACTTCGGCTACAGCGTTTTAAAGTATCAATTCCTATGTAAAAAGCCGAGAAAATAACAATGGCAGCATCAGAAAACACTAAAATTCAGTATTAAACTCACAAATTGCGAAAAACACTAGACACTATTCACCCCTGTATCTTTCCACCACGTGCACGATATTTCGTGAAATTAGCGCGGCACAGTCAAATAATCACGGCCGACTGTCATCACAGCTGACTTCATGAACAAATAAACAGTAAACACTGACGGTGTCTGTTCAAATTCTTACGTTTCAATATCCTCAAAAGGTTGTATAAGGTACGGAAACTGATATTTGTGTCTAAAACTTATCAAAATGAAACAATAACACACAGGAGTTCCAAGGATGATTCCAACTTCGATCATCATGCTTGAAACTCTTGTGTGTTATTGTTTCACTTTGATAAGTTTTCGACACAAATATCGCGGTCTCCATACCTTTCACAGCCTTTTGAGGATATTGAAACGTAAGAATTCGAACAGACACCGTCAGTGTTTACTGTTTATTTGTTCATGAAGTCAGCTGTGATGACAGTCGGCCGTGATTATTTGAATGTGCCGCGCTAATTTCACGAAATATCGTGCACGTGGTGGAAAGATACAGGGGTGAATAGTGTCTAGTGTTTTTCGCAATTTGTGAGTTTAATACTGAATTTTAGTGTTTTCTGATGCTGCCATTGTTATTTTCTCGGCTGTTTACATAGGAATTGATAACGCTGAAGCCGAAGTGTGCAACAGACCCATTATACGCCAAACGGCAGCTCTCCTCGTTGCTGATTTTACCGTAAATGGCATCACCGCAAAGCCGTTGCGGATTTCTAAACGGAGGACCAAACTTGACGCGCGGGCATCACACGACGCGACGGCGACGTACGGAAATAGGACGTCAGTGTTTTAGTTTGTAGACCTATCTGAAACAGGTTTTGGCATGCACCCATCGAACCATCGAACGTGGACTTATACACAGTACACAGTACACAGTACACATAGTACCCATAGACTTTGACTACGTTCCTTTCTTAAGGGGAGTCGGACGGCCTATCTCAGCCCATGTTAAACCATCAATGTTTTAGGAACATTTTCTCAGGAACTATTCAACCGATTTTCAAAAACATTTGAATGAACATGAATTTTGTAAGTTTTACGATTTTTTAAAATTTAGTTCCTAAAATTAATAATTTTTGGCCACTGTGAAGCTCATAAAAGTTGAGCCAAACAGAATTTTGAAAAAAGCCCGTGTTAAATTGTGCAAGGCGTAAAGACGAATCAATTAAACAACACGGAAAAAAACTACGGTGAAAATAACCATACGGATACCTGATTTTGGCACCTGCTAGGTGTTATGGTAATGTTAAACAGAAGTATACTATGTTTTGACTAGGTACTAGGTGATGTTACCTGATTGCATGTCGAATTTACTGAAAGTATCGGTAAATGTACCATACTTCTGGGCAAGTTTACCATAACATCTAGCAGGTGCCAAAATCAGGTATCCGTATGGTTATTTTGACTAATCTTTTTTTTCCGTGAAGCCTAAGTTTTTCAAAATCGGTTGAGTAGGTCCTGAGAAAATGTACCTTTTGTGTGAAAAAACACAAACTGGGGGAAAACACAATTTAAAAATTCCGGAAAAAAACACTTTAAATGCATAATGCACTTAACTTTGTTTTTCTTTTTTTAATGAAATTATTCTTGAAGAGTAGACTACTTATCAAAGATAAGTGAACTTGGTCTTAAATTAAAGCTGATGGTATATGGAATAAGATTAGCAGAAAAAACAATTTTTCAAAATGTTGACCGAAATCCTTGTCCGACTCCCCTTAAGAGTTGGCACAACGGCCGGTGCACTTTGGTATGAGAACAAAATAAAATTGGCCGAAAAACTAGTGAAAATAACATGAATGGTGCCATTCGATTTGTCTATCTTATGAATATCTTTTCACCAAATGTCAAGAAAATCCTTAGAGCCATTTATAAGAAATTTCAATTTGTACCATTTTTGGCATATTTTTGGGGGGTAAAACCCCCTTAATTTAAACTTAGGACAAAATCCAAGAAAGCTCCACTTGAAAAGTTGGAAACAATACTTCTTGCCAAATTTGAATGCGAACAGATCAATTTTTGAGGAAATATGACCCGTGATGGACGGACGGACAGACGATTAACAGACGGACAGACGAACGAACATTTTTTGGGATATGTGTTTTTGGGTTTCTGGGAACATCATGTATATGCGAAGAAATGTATCAAACTCAATTTTCAAATTTTTCATGATTACAATACTTTCCCTACATAGAGTGAGAAAGTAAAAGTCAAGAAAAATTACCGTTTTTGGCCTTTTTAAGCTTAATGTAAAAGCTTCTAGTAACATTTGTGGGTGTGAATTACGAACAAAACGTGTGCTTTGTGATTAAAACTGGTATTGAGAGTCTATAAATGATTAAATGGTGAGAGCTTTACTTTCTGATTTTTGATTTTGACCACTATTTTGATGAGGTCAGACCGTAGTGCGATGCGACGGCCGGCCGCGCCATGGATCGGAATGTATAGGGTTTTTCTGTCATCATTTCATGGACGAAAACGGTGGGGTCGCGTGCAATCAGGCAACGCTGAATTTCGTCCTTTTATAACCCAATGTATACATAAAATATCGATTCCAGGGAGTGTGACTCACAAACCGACAGACAAACAAACAAACAAAAACAGGCAAACTCTTTAGGGTATGGTGCGCTAAATTAATTGTATTTTTCCAAGTCGAGAATTTTATTCTCTTAAAGGGCCTTTTTTCAATATATTCACTTTATGTATGTATACAATAGAAGAAACTCAGTCAGCTTTTCGCACTGAAAAAAAATATTCCTGAATTCTAGTAATATTTCAAGAAGCGCAACGATATGTGAACCCAGCGGCGGCTCGTGCAATGTGGCAACAATGGATTTCCTCCATTTAAAACTGTGTAAAATAATCGATTACTTGGTGAGGCGTAGCGCCTCACCTAGTATCGATCTTTTCGCATACGTTTAAATGGTAAAAGTGCACGGTTGCCAGATTGCACGAACCGCCACTGTGTGAACCACAGAAAGGCTGCTTGTGGTACTTTGACAAGAAAAATCTGGTGTTAGTACCAGTATATGGTTATAGAACTAGGATTTCCTCAAAATTTCCGAAAACTATGGTTAGGTAACAAACACTGGACTTTTGGTAAGTGCACTATCCTTTACACTGGTTCACATATTGTCATGTTTCTGGTAATATTTGTTTTTTCAGTGCGGCATGTGGCGGTGCTCGAGTCCATATATGTAGAGAGTTACGACAAGTGAGATCATGGGCGCCGCCATTGGATGCGATTTTGCACATTTGTTTACATTCTGAGGCCGTTGTTGTGTTTTGGTCCACTGCAAAGATTACAGTTCCGCCAAGTTTGTAACGATGTAATCTTTCCCTGCTTTTGTTGATCGACATGTATTAACGCTTCTAATGATTCTTTTGAGATTTATAGACATTCTTGTGATGCATCATGATTAAAATTAACAGATTCATCGCAAATTAACTCTTTTATCTGTAAAAGACCGTTGGTAAACAAAACAAAAGTGCAAAATCGCATCCAATGGCGGCGTCCGTAGAGCCTAAAATTCGTCGACCAATCAGAAGTTGACTACCCTCTTGTCTTAACTCTCTACATATAGGGGCTCTAGGCGGTGCAATGAAGAGTTACAGTCGGCCCTGTTTCATTTAGAAAAGTACGTAGTAAGTACCGACTCGTACCACCTGTGACAGTGCTGCCAAATTTTGCAAAAAGATACAAATTTCTCATATGATTTGATGTAAAAAACGGATCTTATTTGCCACATTTAGCAGCACTACAATCTGACAAGCCTGCATTTTGCCATTTCCAATCGTTCTACTGTCCGAATTTTATTTTGTTGAAACTTTAGCAATTAATTAATTCCACACGTGGAGACTGACCTTTCACGGAGAAACAAAGTCCACCTTTTTCTTCTTCTTTCTTACGCAGCATAAATTACCATTTCGGATCGACTTGAGGAGGTTTAACTAAAGGCTGAGGAAACTATAGTCAAAAGGTAAACTAGTTGATTGGCGCAATCCCGCGCAAAATTTGAATTTATAATTCACGCGCGGAATTTATCGATAGTCCATAGATGTTGAAAGAATTTCAAGACTCATATTCGCGACCGGAAGGAACTTTACCTGAAGATTAAGAAACACGCGCAGACTTCGGAGTCATCTCAATGTCCTTTACAGCGTTGCCGATGTTTCATTTTTTTATTTATTTTTGAATACTCTTATTTTTACTGTCTCCCTTTCTTTCCGACTTTTCAAACGCGGAAACGCTTTCTCTTTCAACGGGGTGTTTCGAAAGATATTCAGGTAAACTTTGATTGTTTGAGCTTTAAATTTTGATCCCTCGTTTTCAAAGTTTTTTAGCAGACCGGTTTTTTTTTTCTTTTTTTTCAAATTAAATGTAAAACATGAATTTTTGACAAGGTATTATAACTTGTAATACCTTATACAATCGTAATTATCACGCATTACAACTTGTAACACGTTATCAATAATTTATTTTATACATTTAATATTTAAAAAAAAGTTCTATTTTAAGAAACTTTGAAAATTACAACTATTAGTTGGACAGTTTCTTTCACTGAATTTTTCAAATTTTTAGAAGCTCCGCGATCAGAATATATCACAACTTTCTAGAAAGTTTCCCAAAATTTCAAACGTCCATAAGTTTTATTGAGAGACTACCGCAATGTAGCGAATACGGAGTGTATATTGTAAACTATTTACAGCAGCTTATCACGCAGGGCCAGGAGGGGGAGCTAGGAGAGTGGTGTGGAGGGGGGGGGGGTGTCCGGTTAGGTCAAAAATTGATGTGCGCCAAGGAAGCAGCTTTGTTGGCTTCAACTCCTTATCGCACGAAAGATCAAACATTTGTCCTGCGAAGGAAGCAGTCTAAGGTAAAGGAGCATCACGCGATTTCGAAACTTTCATCATAAAGTTATCACCAAATTCGGTTAAAAAAAAAAAAAAAAAAAAATCGCCAGTTTCCACATGAATCTAAGTGGGAGATCTGAGGTAATTTCCTGGCAATAAACCTGCCAAATATGACTCAGTTTCGCCGATAGATCATAGAGCATATTTAGACCTACTACCGAATTTACTCGTATATTTTGGTCACTGCGAGCAATTTGTTTAGTGTGATGAAACAAGACGGTTGGTTGAGCTGCGCAACTTGCGCACTATAGAATAAACACACAAATTGTAAGGAATGTTTTAAAATGTGCAAAACGAAATCCATGCCACAATTTTAATTAAGACATTTCATAAACACAACTAATTTTGCGTTATACATTGAATTCTGTAAGAGTCGAAAAAAATTTGACTTATTCAATTAGCGTAATTTTTATCATAAGAGACCAAAATTACGAAATAAGCTTCTGTTGATACCGTTCTTTAAAATAACCGAACCACTAATTACAGAAACTAAAGTAACCATAACATTTAATTCTTGAAGAAGAACAAAAATGCCGCTTTGTTAAATAACACGTTTTAACGCTTTTATTCATGCAAATTTTGTTTTGTTTTCACCACGTTTAATGCAGGGGTTCACCAATTTACCCCGGCAGTGTTGCCAAATTGGGGAGAAAAAGCTGTATGTTTTGCATTGATTTAAATGGGGTCGATACGACTTTTTACCCTCGATCTGGCAACACTGTACCCCAAACACTGAGTAAAAGCAAATTTTATTTAGTAATCATGCTTTTCTTAAGTGACCAGCGTTTCGAAATCACGGTTACTTACGGTAGCCAATCACAAACAATGCACTTCAATTTTCAAATGTTCCCTCCGGTTACTTACGCATCCGGTCATTCTTCAGGTAACCCCCCTCGGGAGGTGTATAGGTCTCGAAAATTGCGACCAAGCTGTTCCCGGTTACTTTTCGTTACGGTACCGTACATGACCGTAGGTTTCTTGGCTCCGCACCCACTTTTAAGTGAGCGAAGTTATAAAATTTCAGTCACCAACTGATTTTCGAAACCTGGTCACTGAAGACGTGCCCTGGTTACCAAATAAATTTGCTTTAAGACAGAAGGAGGTTTGATTTTTTTTTTTAAACTTTGGATGAAATTTTTTTCCCAGCCACCAATGCAAAATATGGCTTTTAGTATGTTAAATGGAAGCATAGGCATCACTTTTTTTTATTTTTTATTCTCTCTGAGGACACTTTTCAATTTCGTGGTTCATCAGGAGCGTCTCTCTGGCCAGAGCACACAATGGTTTGAGATCGAAAAAAGGTGGCCAAAAATCATTGATAAAAAAGTCATCCAAATTCATCGTTTTTTACCTTTTAAGCTTAACTTAGAAGCTTACAGTGACATTTCTCGATTTAACTCCTTTATGGGCCGGGCCCGAGTTTACTCGTCTTTCTCCTCTAGTATATTTCACATAGCTCCTGTACATATAGCAATTCAGAATAAACGCGATTCTAGAGGTTGACACTTACAAGATAAGGTTTCGTTTGTGCGCCTTCAATTCCTCGTATAGGCAATGCCAACTCCCCCGAGTACGAACAGTTAACTACCCTCCCTATATTCACGGAAGAGTGGTGTTCTGTTGATCAAACCTGGTCTGTAAAGCCTGGTTTCCAATGAGACGCAATGCCTTGCGTACTGTAGCGTTGCGTTCCTTGCGTTTGGTAGGTTTGCGACGAAGGGCGAAAAGTCGTTCCCAATGAACGCAAGCATCGACCAATCAGCATCAAGGATTTCAAAGGGCGCGCGTCGCAACACTCAAAATGGAGTCGGTTTGTTTATATTTTAACTTTCGACTGCGTTAGTGAGGTTAGGTTAGTTTCGATTTACAACAGCGCGTTTTCTCACTTTTACTTTGCATGTTTTTATTTTCGTTTTGTCTCAAAAGTTATTATTTGGTTTTACACCAGCAAGATTCTCAAATCGCAATGGCGGTTTCAGCCGAATTCTGAGCGCTTCTTCTTCTTCACTTGTTGCATTTGTTGACTCAGGACTCATCAAATGCTCACCCGACAAGCAGCGGCCAGCGAAATCCGTCTAGCTCCTTGCGCAGCGACGCAAGAGTTGAAAAATGTTCAACTCGGCCGCGTCGTTGCGTTCCGATGCAAAGGTTTTGCGTAGCATTGGGAACGATCCCATTTGATCGCGTGTATTTCAACTTCCTAGCGTTGCGTCGTTGCGTAGTTTTGCGTCTCATTGAAAATCAGGCTTAAAGGGTTGACACTTACAAGATAAGGTTTCGTTTGTGCGCTTTCAATTAGTCGTATAGGCAATTCCAACTCCCCGAGTACGAGCAGTTAACTACCCTCCCTACATTCACGGAAGCGTGGTGTTCTGTTGATCAAACCTGGTCTGTAAAGGGTTAAAATTACTGGTTAAAAGTGTTTTGAGAGCTTAAAATTTGCCTAAAAAGTGTATAAATTATATAAACTAATGAGAAATTTGCCTTTTGATTTTTTGCCACTTTTTGACAATCTTAGACCATTGACGAGCGGTCACCTCTACACGGGTGTGGTATTCAAAGGGTAAAAGAATCTCAACTTTATTTGTTCTCGTGACATTTCTTTATTATTTAATCCTTATAATGAACGAAAATCACCAGCAGGTGCGTTTCTGAAGGTGCATGATGGGGGCGGGGATTAGGAAATGAGTAAGGTGAAAGGAGAGGGAGGTTGTCGCCCAAATTCTTTTGAGCTGTGATTAATGTGTTTGTGTTTATCCAAGCTCTTTTAATTACAATCGTGAGCCGGTCCCGTTTCATTCATGGCTTGAGTTTATTTTCGCAAATAACGAGCGCGAGATTAATATGAAACGGGTGATGAGAAATTGGTGCAAGATTATGTGAGCGACGAGACGCGCCGCGCATTGGTTCGAAAAATCAAATTACCCGGACATAATTTAACGAATGAAAATGAAGATTCTGAACGTTTAAAAGCAAAGTAACCTAAAAATGTGTGAAATCATTCATTTCAGATCTTAAACTGAGTCTTAAAACTTGATTTTTTCAAGAAAATGTCACATTTTAAAATGTTTTAAAGCGAAAAACCAAAAAAAAAATTTGAAAAATTTGCGAAAAATTTGTCATGTCCAGCAAAATTAATGTTTTCGATCACTGTGGGTCGACACAACAAATGAAATCTCGAGAAAATATGCGTCAAGCAAAACCTTGATATAATTCTCTAACAGGCTGAGCTAAAGTGCTTCACCAGACAGAGCGACCGACATTTAAGTAAGAGGAAGGCACGCAGAATTGAATACCTCTTAAGAATTTACGCACTTCCATCGAAAGTTGTCATTTACGCACAGAATCTTTTTTTCTCTCTCTCTCTCTCTTTTTTATACTGGAAAATTGTGCTGAATTTAATAACTATCGATCATTGATGAAAACCTCGCTGTGTCAACATCAAGTATCTGAGAGTGCCACTTCCAACTAATCTAAGGTCCTCCGGGAAAACCTCTTTTCTACGGCCGGAAGCCCGAACATGAGTGGTTTTGAGTGTTTTACTATGGTACATGTTTTGGCGAGAAAATGTGTTCTTTTCATGCGTATAAATACATTGACAAATCATGAAAACCAACAGTAATTAACAAGGCTCAGTTGTTCTCCAACCGCACAATTAAACAGCACAGCTCGCATATTTCTTAATTTGCGTTTATTTCTACAAAAGCCAAAGGCATATACAGAGAGTTTTGGGGTCGATTGAATCGCTTGATAATAACAACTGATTTTAGCCACAACTTGCAACCTATGATTGAGTCTATTTAACCATCAGACACGGAAAAGTGCATGCAAGACATAGGTGCCAGTTTTCTCGAAAACAAAATCCTCATGTTTTACATCAACGAGCTGTACCAACAAGGGGCTATGCTCCGGTATAAGTCCTATCCAGTGTTGCCAGATCGAAGGTAAAAAGCCGTATCGTCCCCATTTAAATCAATGTAAAACATTCGATTTTTTTCACCGAAAACTGGCAACACTGGTCCTATCCCAAAATGAGGCAACATGGACGATCTAATTCTGGTTTACTTGCTCCTTATTTTTAAACGTTAAATCAAAAATTGTAATTAATTTAGAGGGAATTCTTTCAAAATGAAAGTGCAAGTGTTATAGAGTGGCTACCTGGACACAAAATTCTGAATACAACTATCATGGTGCAAAAGCGTTGCTTGTTCCTATCATGTGTCAGTTTCTTTATCATGAAAATCCTTCTAAATAAAAAAAAAAATAGTAATATCAATTTCTCGGCACAGATAGCCACTATAAAACTTGCGCTGCTTCCATTTAAAACCATTTGCAAATGGATTTGTCACAACGTTTTGTTTTTTATTTTAAAGCTGCGTAAGAAAAAATGAAGCAAACAAACTGAACCCGTTTGAAAATGTCCATGAGAACTTTCCATCATGGCCGCATCCGCCCTCCGTGCTGCCTCCAAAGGAGGGCTGCCGTTTTGCGTATAATCAACGCTATTTTTCTATTCACCGATGATTCCACCGGTTGAGAAAAGATTACACAGTTCAGTTCAGTGTTTGGCTGTAATGAACGAAAATACTCGCATCTGTAATCTATTCTCAACCGGTGGAGTCGTCGATGACTTTTAAAAACTTGCGGATATTTTCATTAATTAACGGCGTTTCCACCGATTGAGGAAAGATTACGCAGATGCGACTATTTTCGTGCATTACAGTCATACACTGAACTGAACTGTGTAATCTTTTCTCAACCGGTGGAATCATCGGTGAATAGAAGCGTATGTCCCAGAAATCCCCTCTATTGGTTTTGACTGTTTATTTAATAAGAAGCAGGAAATTCAAAACTGACCAATCAGATGTCAGTTTCATGTTTAAAAAAAACATCTAAGCCAATCAGATTACTGGATTTTAAATTTCCCGCCCATCACTAAAACAGTTCATAGCTCGTTGCTTAACCCTTTTACTATCAGGTTTGGAAGACACAAACCTCCGCTTGTTCACTCAAATTAAATGAGAAGGTAGTTAAGAATTCTTACTCAACGGTGTTGTTTTTGCCTATTCATATAATTGAAGGCACTCGACCAAACACTATTTTACAAATGTCAACAATGAGGCTGTTGCATACTTTTGCTACAAGCGATTTGATATTCGAATCTAGTGCCTCCAAACAAACCTCCAAAAATAACTATGGCAGCACTAAAAACTTCCGAAATCCACTCCTAAACTCAATACGCTTTTATTTGCGCGAGCGACGAGCGTATTGGTGTATTAGGGTAGTATTAATGGGAGATTCCCATCTAACAATAATGTAACTCCACCAAGAAGTAAACCAATAAGAGACGACTTTCATTTGACACCGGTGTCAATAGATGTCACACTACTCTGATGACTAATTACTCTGTGAATCATCCTTGTCGGCATAGAGAGAGTCACGAAATTAAGATGGGAATCTCCCATTATTCCTGCCTTATTTCACCATTACACTCGCGCAAATGAAAACGTTTATTGAGATTAGGAGTGGATTTCGGAAGATTCAAGTGCTTCCATCGTTATTTTTTGGGTTTTTTACACCAGAATCGATTATGAAATCGCTTATAGCAAAAAAGTGCAAGAGACCCATTTGGAGTAGCTTCTGATGTCAATAAAAACTTTGAACTTTCTGAGGAAGATCTAATCAAGAATTTACAAATATGTTAGGGCGTGTTATTGAAAGGGTTAACGTTGAGTTAAATGGGAAAAGTAAGACAGTTTTTTGCCTTCATCTGGCAACTATGGTTGCGGGAGAAATAAAATGAAAAATCATTGTTTGAGCGCGGGTCACAATCAGAGCGGCTCACAATGAAAATGGGTGTAAATAAATAAAATAAATAAACCGAATTATTGATTTTTACTTTTTGATTGCGAAAGCGAAACTATGAGTCAGTTGCGTAACAATCAGGAAGCATATCAGCTTGGTATAGAAATGACTCGTAATCGGAACAGCTGTTGCTGCGCAGATTGTATTTTTGTATGTGGGTCATTCTAGATTAAATTTCCCACCCGTCACATTTTAAAACGAATGTTTTCACCCTTTTTAACTCAACATTTTTAACTTTTTCGCTGTATGAAGTGTAATAAATGTCCCATCTCTCTCTGTTTCCATCCCTATAAAAATAATGGTTCAAGTTTGATAGTATGAACATAGATTTAAAATGTGATATAGGTGGGACAGTTAACTTGGAATGACCCATGTATAAGTACCAATCTACCGTACCGTCTAAAGTACCGTCTATTGTACAATCCACACTGTACCTCGGGGTAAAATCGAAAAACTTCCAGGGTGGATTATTTACATCAAAATAATACTTATCTTTTTAAAAATATGAGTTCGGAGGTATCCTTTTTTGAACCAGAGACCCCTAAATTTTGAAAAGTTAATGGTTTTTTTGGAATAGCGTTTACAGATAGCCAAACGTCATGAAAATCTGTCTCTAAGATGTTTTACGTGTTGAGCTTATTTGTATAACCTTAACAAATTCAAAACATGAGCCTGACAGTACTTTTTAAGATTTTGACACAAATAGGCAACCAATCAATGCTTAAATTCACTGTGATAAGAATTGCAAGTTGCCTACATGAGCCAAAATCTAAGGCGTTGAATGACATTGTTAAATTCGCCGATTGTACCTTTGACGTCAACGTTACAGAAAAAGAAAATTTGACAAATTATTATGATAAATAATATGAATATGTATAATCTTAGAATATAATCTTTTTTTCAGCGTCCGTTTATATACTAGCTGTTGGCTAATCGTTGAGTTTTAACACCGCAGAATGAATTACCATTTATTTTTGAAGAAGCCCTGAAGTCCAAAATGTAAACACAGAAGATTGGGTCGTTAACCTAGTTTTGTGGCGAGCAGGTGACTCGATGCGCGCGGCGCTCTTTAGGCGTTCCTCGAGACTTTAAGAATATGCGGGAAAAGGATAGGAATTTGCAATACTTCGGAACTTCCGGTTGGCTCAAAGATCAAAGCGCCACATAAACAAGGTTCTCACGGCGCGGCGCGGTGAATGCGCGGTGCGGGGCGCCGGGCGCTCGACGCGACGCTTTGAGATAAGGAAAGATAAATCCCCCCCCCCCGCGTGTGCAATTTGGCAACATTGTTTTTCCATGTATACTACATAATGTCAATCAATCGATTCTTCAGGAGCTTCTCAGCCTTATCAATAATCGGTAGTTTTACCTGACCTTAAATAGAAAAACTGCATGATCGCAGATTACCTACTAATTTGCCGTGTTCCCGGAAAGAGCAGTAAGGTCCTTTTCGAAATTGAGTTTTCTTCAAAATTCAATGTATTTAAGTCTGCAGAATCTATTGAACCTAAAGAGAGTTGGAAAATATGCCTTTTTCGCAATAAACAAGAGCTGTCGAAAAGCAGTTAGTACGTGAAAATTACTGTTAAGTTAAGCAAGAGAGCAGTAAGTCTACGTTATCACGGAAGAGAGCAGTAAGAGCGCAAAACCTCTAGCGTCATCTACCTTGATTTTTCCATTGGTTTCATAGGACTTACTACTATCTTGCGTAACATGAAAGGAAAGACGTCATTTTCGTTATATTTGAAGACAAAATCTGTCGGTTTTGGACCATCTCAACGATTTCAAACACCCTGAGTGATGTTTCCTGAAAGTTCCATGAAAAACGGAGGCTTTTGAACTCATTAATTATAGGTGTGAAACTTCATAGTCAGTTTTCTCAAAATGTCGATTTTGCTCTTACTGCTCTCTCCGGTAACATGTCAGTTATATGAGCTGCCTCAGTCACAAAGTGAGCTCTATACGCATCATACGATTGGTTCATTTACGAGGTTGATACATCTACGTGAACTCAATTTGATGGACGACGTCCTGTACTCTACCTTGTTTTGCTATGGATCCGTCTTTATGAGGTATTGATCCAGTGGATGAAACCATGAAACACTAAGCGAATAAGCGCACAATGGTGATGTGTTCACGTACAGCTTAAAATGGACAGGATCGGAATATACTTGTGGTAGAGGTACTTAGAGTATATATGCTGTTTAAATATGAGTCATTTTTATCAGCTTAACGGACTTCCATATTTTCAGCGACGTGTAAACGCGGCCAAGAACATACGAAATAGCTGAACAACAAAAGAGGAAAGTGGGCCTATCAATCTACATGGTGCTCACATCAGATTTATTTAAGCTAGTTTTTGTACCCACAAAAAAAAAAAAAAAAATAATAAAAAAAAAATAAAAAAAAATAAGTTCATACTAATCCAGATACGCAAGATGTCACACGTCAAACGCTCAATGGGTATGAACTGCGTCGGTTGTCGGATCAAGAAGATGATTGCTTTCTTAAGGAATGTTCAACGACTCAACGTAGGTATATCTCTTCAACGTTTACAGTATTATGCTACCACACAAATCACAATGCAACAGGATGTACGGATAAAGATTAAATTGGGTCGCAGAAGTGAATTATTTGCAAGAAAACAAATAACGTCAGTTACAAGATAATTACTACGGAAGATCTTTTCGAAATATTTCGACAAAATTCGTAGATATGAAACTATAAAAATCAAACTATCACATTTCGACTTTTGAGTCCATTTACGATCTTTTATTTTTATTTGTATAATTTGAGCTTCAGTTTTACAATTTTCCACGAGATATTTTGGAGAAGCCTTTGGTAGTTATCTAATGCAGAGGCGTAGCGTGCAAATTGGCAACTGTATTAAGTACATTTAAACCCATGTAAATTTAAAGGTCGAATGCGAAAGTGTTCACCGAACGCCCAATAGTGTTCGATCTTTTTCATGGGTTTAAATGGACGAACTGCAACGTTACCAAATTGCACGCTACGCCATTGATCTGATACCTATCGTTTTTCGTTATCCTCATAAAAAATCGGACTCTTGAACACATTTAGTTAGTAATTGACAAAATTATGACAGTTTGAAAAGGAAAACAAATTTGACCCCCTACGGATTTCTTAACGAATATTTTCTGCTAGCGAAAAATGAAGGGGTAAATTATCCAATGAACAATTTTGAATACAGACATTTCTAATTTTATAGCCGCCTGCTGGACATTTACACACCCTGAGGTATTCATGGACAAAATCTACTATATTGGACATTCTCCTTTATGGACCTTTTTTATTCTGAACCAATTGTGCATTGGACATTTTAGATTAGACATTGTTTAAATGGACGTTTCTCATTGGACATATTTTTACACTGCACATTTAAAATAGGACGTTTCCACTGAGCACCAGGTGATCATCGACTCGATAACATTACGATACAATCGTTCATCATTAGCCTGCTGTTTTTGTTAATTTAGCATCCTGTTCTGTTAAATTAACAATAACCATTTTGAGGTCATCTTTTTTAACATTGTAGGATTGTCAAATCAAGTTTTTTTTTTTTGTTTATCTTTTTGTTCACTGGAGCTGCAGTCATTTATAGTGACGTCAGCGAGTGCTTCTATGAATACGTTATAAATGGTCTTCGTGTCTTAGAAAAGTCATAAGGTGCCTTTTTTTTAGAACACGTCAAAAGTACGAGTAGTGGATTTCAAAATCATCTAGAAACGGGACGATTCACTGGAAATCGCAGTTGTTTTCGCTCGTTTTATGGCACGCAGCCATTAAGTTAAAGCGGGTCGCTGTATAGTAGAACGTACGTTTCACCAATGATTCGTTTAGAACGGGGATTCTTGGAAGTGTCGCTGTATAGCTGCATACTAACGCTATCACAAGCGCGTACATCGCACATGGCTCTAGCACAATATGAGAGACTGTTTCCATAGTCCCTCGCGTTCTTGCGTTATAATCCACAACCAGCATCCAGACTGCTGTGACGTATTTGGCCGTCGAGATGAGGCCGCCCGTGGCCATGGCTATCGGAGCAGCTTTTATTGTGACGCAATCGGCACTCGGCAGTCGCAGCGCTCCGCGGTCAAAGGTATTCTCGCAAGAAGGTAGGTACTACGCGAGTTCGCGACAGCGCACTCTTTGGAGCATATCAGTCTGTAAGCGCTAGTGGCCTAAATTGACCCGATGACACTATAAAAGTGGCGTGTAGCGTGAAAATTTAGCAACGTTGGACTGTCTCCATTTAAACCCATGTAAAAGGTCGAATACGAAGGTGTTCACCAAACACCTGATAGTTCGATATTTTCCATGGGTTTAACTGAACAAACTGCAACGTTGTCAAACTGCACGTTACGCCACTAGTCGCTAATGCTTCGAAATAAACAGAATGATTTAGTGCCGAATCCCCCCCTCCCCCGTTTTTCGGATGGAGGGCTTAAAAGTGTCGAGAAAACAGATATAGGGAAAAGAAAAGAAAGGAAAGGAACAGGAAAGTGACACGATGGGTGGGAGCAGTAGCGTACACACCCTGGTAAAAATGACGACTATAACCGTTCCAAAAACGACTATAAACATAGTTGGCCAACTATGGATTATATTTGGCCAACTATAGATTATAGTCGGCAACTATGTTTATAGTCGTTTTTGGAACGGTTATAGTCGTCATTTTTACCAGGGCAGGAATTAGTCTTTCTCTCTCTTTCCCCATTTGAACACGTGAGAAAGAAAAGAACGGAAACAGGGGCTCGAACGCGTGTTCAGCCCCTGTCTCTTTCCTTTTCTAGTGCACACACTCAAACGGGAAAAGAGCGAGAGAGACTAATTCCTGTGTACGCCATTGGGTGGGAGTGATAACATTGTCTATATCTGCCTCACTATAGCACTCATAGCCGTAGCAAGGGTATTATGTCCTTCTCTCTCTTAGCCCATTGGAATGCATGTGTAAGGAAAGAATGGAGATAGGGGCTGTCACGTGATTTCAGCCCCTGTTTCTATCCTTTTCTAACACATGCAGTCAAACGGGCGAAGAGAGAGAAAGACAATACCCTGGCTACGGCTATGATAGCACTCATTGAGACTTATCAGTGGCGGCTCGTGCAATCTGGCAACCGTGCACTTTTACCATTTAAACGTATGCAAAAAGATCGATACTAGGTAAGGCGCTACGCCTCACCAAGTAATCGATTATTTTATACAGTTTTAAATGGAGGAAATCCATTGTTGCCACATTGCACGAGCCGCTGCTGAGACTTATGGGAATTTTCGTATTTCATAATTCCCGGCTTTATTTTTGAGTGTATCAGCTTGAAAGTTTGAGGGTATCTTCCTGAACCATGTTCGCAGGTGCTGACGTTCTTCAAATGTGTCCTTTCAACGAAAATTCGTCAATGGGGCTATTGCACACTTTTGCTATAAGCGATTTAATAGTCGATTGAGGCGTAAAAACCTCAAAAAATAACGATGGCGGCACTAAAAACTTCCAAAATCCACTCCTAAACTCAATAAACGCAGTTATTTGCGCGAGCGTAATGGTGGCCGAAGGCACTAACAATGGGAGATTCCTATCTTAATTTCGTCACTCTTTCTATGTTGACAAGGATGATTCACAGAGTAATTAGTCATCAGAGTGATGATCCACATCCGATGAATGGTGCCGCAACACCTAGTGACACCGGTGTCAAATGAAAGTAGTCTCTTATTGGTCACTTCTTGATGGAGTTTCAGAATTGTTAGATGGGAATCTCCCATTGTTATTGCCTTCGGCCACCATTACGGTCGCGCAAATAACTGCGTTTATTGAGTTTAGGAGTGGATTTTGGAAGTTTTTAGTGCCGCCATCGTTACTTTTTGAGGTTTTTACGCCATAATCGACTATTAAATCGCTTATAGAAAAAGTATGCAATAGCCCCATTTTAGCCAACAACTGTTGACTTATTGAGCAGCGCTACGTGGTGACCACCGTTCGAACTATAATCTATCCTGGAATCATCTTAAGATCGTCAGTATATAGCAGCGATTCCCAACCGGTGGTCCGTGGACCAAGTTTTGTTGGACCGCGAAGACCTTTCCGAATTTTTCCCGTTTTTTTTTTTCGCACGAAAGTGGAAACGTTGAATTTGTGACCAATATTTTTTTATGTAGCAAAACAAAAAAAAATAAATAAAGTTATCATTTGAACGAGTCATCACCTAAATTTTTATTCAAGTTTATGAAATCCCTTTCGTTTTTCGGTTTTTTAAATTCAAAATTAATTTCAAAATTGAAAGTTTTCAATCATTGTTTTTGTTCAATAATTATCTCAGCGGCTCTCAACCGGTGGCTGTATTTAAAATAGCAAGGTAGGTTAGTTTTTATTTCCTCTCTCCACTGTCAAAGAGAAAAAGAAAACAAGGTAATAGATTGTTAATTTTTTCAAGTTGGTGGTCCGCGGCCTCCACCGATCGTCCGATTGGTGGTCCGCGACCAAAAAATGTTGAAAACCGCTGGTATATAGTGATCAGAAAAAGCTATTCTCGAAGGAAAAAGAAAGACTACACAGTATGTAAACCCAGTGGCGTCGCGTGCCATCTGGCAACAATGCAACTGCTCTGTTAATCAAAGTAGACAAACTACCAATAACAATAAAGATAAAATAGAGAATCAAAGGTTATTACGTTTTTACTCAGGAAGTAAGACTTGTATAGACAGGATGAGGATTTCATACACAGGAATTGATAGGAATAGAAAAAGAACTGAATATAGTTTTCTAGGCCTGGGAGATCTCTTCGTCATAACCAATAATTGATATTCTGTCTTGATCAATGAGCTATAACTTTAGAGTGGCAGCGGGCTGGTCCACCTTGTGCCGTATAGGGTAGAAGGAATCCCGGGAAAATCGGAATTTGGACGGCAGATTCCAAGGTTTGAGGTTAAATTTTGTAGGTCGTTCGGAATTTGGCGGGAATTTGGACGGTAGATTCCAAGGTTTGAGGTTAATTTTTGCAGGTCGTTTCCGGCGATGCCAGAGTTTGTTTACGAAACGACCGGAAACAACCTACAAAATTTAACCTCAAAATAGATTTTTACGGCAAGATGGCGGCGCCCTAGGTGACAACAATGAACCAGCGGAACGTTCCTTGATGTGCCACTCTAAAGTTATAGCTCATTGGTCTTGATCCGTGGTAACGGGAAGAGTCAATCGGTGTCGCCACCTGGCGGCGGTTCTCATCAACATGCTCCATTGAAACTCATCAAACATATCGAATTTTCCTCGTGCACTGTGCACCCCCTGAATTAGATATTTTATATGAGTTTAAACGGATAGAGTACCATTGTTGCTAAATCGCACGCAACGCCACTGTGTATGCCTATAAATAACATGAGCTTCATCCGAACTTCCTCCGATAATTTCATCCGTCGAGGAATTCTGGTAAGATTTTAAAATTCCTGACCGTAATGCTCCTATACTCCAAACTCTACAGCCGCGCTATACGGAGAGAAAGAGAGATGGTCTCATTACGAGAGAAGACCTTGAGCCCGCAGGTCTCGGGTGCGCGCGCCCGCGCGGCTCACAGTGGAGTGAGCCAATGGGATGAGTCGGACATGGATGTTATGACTAAAACTACAAATTTGAATGTTTTACCAGTCAAAAACTAAATCAAAAAGGGTGTTTCTTGTAGGAAATTTTACAATTAAACCAATCAAATCACCGTCAAAATTGTGCGTTGCGTATTAACAAAGATACAGACGCATTTAAAAGCGTCGCACACTGAAAAAAAAATCAGCTAAATTTAACTAATTTCAACTTAAAAGTACGGACACCACTTAAAACTGTTAGTTTGAATATTTGAATTAGTAAAATTAACTCCGTGCCATGTTATTTAACACGGCACGGAGTTAATTTTACTAATTCAAATAGTCAAACTAACAGTTTTAAGTGGTGTCCATATACTTTTAAGTTGAAATTAGTTAAATCTAGCTGATTTTTTTTTTTCAGTGCACGCATGTCCGCGGTCTCTCCCAATGACGCATTCCACTGTGCGGCGCGGTGATAGCTGATCTTGTTACCTCCGCGCAGGTACAGCAAGATGTTTGATGTAATTCTTTAGGTGCGCTCAAAACGTTGATCTGCGTATACGACTTCAGAGACACAGATTCTTGCCTCACAAACGGGTTGGTTCTCATAAGATTCGCATTTCAAACTCTCTCATTTAAAAAGGTAGGGTGACTCACAGAATGCTCATTGCTTATGGCCTCTCTCACCTGAAGCTACAGCTGACCGCGAACTTGTGACGATTCTTCGGAGCTTTGCATTCATTCCTGGAAGACGTTGAGTCAGAATTGATCTTTGCTGGAGATTCCAAGATTCTCATGATTCTGTCCATTTAGTGATATCAATCCGAAATCATTACAGTTCATGAGAATTGGCCTCCATTTGAAATAAAAGCATGGCACTGATGATCTCATACATTGCTGTCATGAACAACATATTAATCTCACTTTGCTATACACTCTTTGCTAATTTCATATAATCTTTGCTGGAGATTCCAAGATTCGAAAAATTTGTCTGTACATTTAATGATAACAATCCAATATAACTATATCGTTCATGAAAATTGATCTCAATATGAAATAAAAGTATGGCATGCATGAGCTCCATATTGTATTGCTATCATGAGCAACATATTTGATTTCACTTTAATTAACACTCGGGTGTATTTAGCTGTAATATCCAATACGTGGCATGTTTGGTTTTTTTGGAATCAACCTACTGTTGTGCTTTTTGCAGGGCTCGCGTTGGGTACCTGATGGTACCTATGACAAATACTTAGCAAATTGAGTATTTACAATACTAAACGTAATTTCACGGTAACAGAATTTTCGTGGACGACGAAAAATATCATAAAAACGTCTGAAGCTATAGTTAATGAATTGAATACTTCGTTTAAACGCGTTTATTTCAACAAGTTTAACAGAAATGGACCGTGAATTTAAATACTCGTTGAAATTATACAGCTTTTTAAAAGTCAAAACAGGTTGAATGACCTGGCAAAATGACCTTTTGACTCCTTAAGAGCAGAAAGGATTCAATGTATCATTATATTTGCGGTTTTTTGTTTGTTTCTTGTTGTTGTTGTTGTTTTTATTTTTTTTTGTTTTTTTTTTGTTTTGTTTTTTTTTTTTTTTTGTTTTTTTGTTTTGTTTTGTTTTTTTTTTTAACTAGTTAAAAGAAATACTTTTGTCAGAACTACTCATTCTTTCGGCAACTTTAAGCGATTTAACGGTGCAATTTCTATGACAAATTCCGGCGTCACAGTGAAAAAGTCCTGTTGCAGACAAAACGTACCGTTGTCAGTATTCTACGTCTGGCAGTCGCTCGCAGTACCGCCTAGTTCCTTGTATGTAATCCGGAGAAAATTCTTTGCTTTCATTTTCAACCCTAGACCAGGGCTGCCATTTTGCGTAGAATCAATGCTATTTTTCAATTCACCGACGATTCCACCGGATGAGAAAAGATTACACGGTTCAGCTCAGTGCATGACTGTAATAAACTTAAATACTCGCATCTGTAATCTTTTCTCAACCGGTGGAGTCATCGATGACTTTAAAAAACTTGCGGATATTTTAATTAATCAACGGAGTTTCCACCGATTAAGGAAAGATTACAGATCTGAGTATTTTCGTGCATTACAGTCCTACACTGAACTGAACCTTGTAATCTTTTCTCAACCGGTGGAGTCATCGATGACTTTAAAAAACTTGCGGATATTTTAATTAATCAACGGAGTTTCCACCGATTAAGGAAAGATTACAGATCTGAGTATTTTCGTGCATTACAGTCCTACACTGAACTGAACCATGTAATCTTTTCTCAACCGGTGGAGTCATCGATGAATAGAAAAATAGCATTGATTATACGCAAAACGGCAGCCCTGCCCTAGACGCTTGTAGTTACCTCCAAAATGTGTAACCTCCAGTAGCGCACCGAGAGTTTCTTCATCTCTCTCTTTTCTCCATTAAGAAACGTATGTTAGACAAGGATGGACAAGGGGATAAAACCCCCTCCTTCTGTCCTTTTCCTACTCATACATTCAAATGGGAAATGAGAGAGATGGAAGATATCCTGGTTGCGCCAGTGCACCGAGAGTTTCTTCATCTCTCTCTTTTCTCCATTAAGAAACGGATGTTAGACAAGGATGGACAAGGGGATAAAACCCCCTCCTTCTGTCCTTTTCCTACTCATACATTCAAATGGGAAATGAGAGAGATGGAAGATATCCTGGTTGCGCCAGTGGTAACCTCTATTGCTTTTCTATACGGTTTCATGACTGTGCAACTTCATCATTTGTCGAAGATTCATAATGTACACTAAATACAAACTTTCCGCACGGGAGGATTGCCAAATTACATCGAGAATTTTACGACAAATTCTGAGTGACAGTTGTAAAATGTGCATTGTAGTTTCGAAAAGAAAAGAAAATACGAGGAACTTCCACAATCGTGAAAACGTGGCAATGCGGAGCAATGGCAGCCTGTGCAATTTGGCTACAATGTCCTTCCCCTCATTTGAACGAATGTATAACAATCGATTCTCCAGGAAGCCGTCAGCCTCCTCAGAATCGATTGTTTTACCTAAGTTTAAAAGGGAAAATTACAGGGATGCCAAATCGCACAAGCCGCTACTGCAATAGAGATTAAGTGCAAATTTTGCTACTATACGAGTGTATTCGCGTCTCACTCGAACCTACGAATTCGAGGGTTTTTAAGCGTCCCCCAATAATTTCGATCTTTTTTGTGATTTTAAGTGGAAAAATACAGCCTTGTCGGATTTTCACGCTGCTGCCATTGTTTCCAGATTTGGCAAAAACGATACAAATTATCCATGTTTTTCAATGTAAAGTGCGCATATTTTTTCCCAAATTTGGCATGACTCTTTAGCTAATTCGAATTCAAGTCGCTTTAGAGGCATAAAGTAATCGTTTATGCGTATAAAAAAACAATTAAGAATCTTGAATTTCCAACCAAAGTTGGCAACACTGTCGCTCAGACGCAGCCGAAGATCGGGCGGTGGAGGCCCATAGAAGTTACGGAAACGCCGAGTTGGACACCCATAATTGGCCAATCGTCTCTCACAAATCACTCAAATGTTAATGACTCAAAAAATTTAAAAAAAAAAAAATTAATTTCCCGCCTACTTCGACAACACTGTCTCGGAGACGAAGCTGAGGATCTGGCCGTGGAGGACCATAGGAGTTAGTTAAAGAGACGCGGAGTAAGTTGGACACCCATTGGCCTGATCGCCTCTCACAAAGTTACAATCAGCGGTTATAGTCTTTATTGCTCGGCTCGACTCGGGTCCTCGCCTATAAAGTCGCATTACACTTTCTTTCTCTCTCTTCTCTCTCTCTCTCTCTCTCTCTCTCTCTCTCTCTCTCTCTCTCCCCTCTCTCCCTCTCTCCTCTCTCTCTCCTTTCGCTCTCCCCTCTCTCTCTCTCTCTCTCTCTCTCTCTCTCTCTCTCTCTCTCTCTCTCTCTCTCTCTCTCTCTCTCTCTCTCTCTCTTCCGGAACTTTGTTTACTCGCACCAACGCACTATGGTCTAAAATCGAGAGAAAAAGTGGCCAAAAATAAGTTGAAAAAAACCCATTCAAAATCATCTTTTTCGACCTTTTAAGTTTGATTTAAAACTTTCAAATGACATTTCTTGGTTCAAATTACTTATTTAAAGTGTTTTGTGTTATTAAAATTGGTCTTAAGAGTTTTTAAATGTTAAATTGAAGAGACATTGTTTTTTTCGATTTTTGGCCAGTTTTTGACGACCTTAGACCATTGTGCACCGTACGCTGAGTCCCATCCGTCCGTACGTAAGTACGTTCGTGCACCATCCAACAAACATCGCCGTATCGTACCTATATCTACCATGCCCCGTTTGATCCTCGGCACGGCGCACAGTGGAACGTGTCAAAGGGAGGGGTCGGACATGAAATATAATGCTAAAAATGCAATTTTTTGGTATTTTTACGGTCACAATATGCATTGTAAGGGGTGATTCGTGTAGGAAATTTTACGATAAAATCAATGAAATTACTTTCAAACTTCTACGTTTCATATTAACGAAGAAATACACATTTAAAGTTTCCACGATATGTCCGACCTCTGCCATTGACTCGTTCCACTGTGCGGCGCGGCGCGGCATGGCAGCCTCGACAGTCAGACGAACCTGGCCGAGAGACTCCAACTTTCCTTTTTACCTGACTCTAAAATAAAGACGCAACAGACGTTGGTGAGCCGACGCGACGCGACGCTACGCTGTCTCTCTCGCCCGGTATCAATTTCAAGTTGGAAGGTATGAGATAATCCTATTAGACCAAAATGATCCTTCCCACATAAATTCAATAATTTTATTTCATCACTTTAATATACGTTCCTTTCATTCATTGGAACGCATGGTGTATTTCGCGTCTATTTTTTTTTTTTTTTTTTTTTTTTTAAGTATAGATAGATAGTCGGTCTGGTGGTCTTGATATAATTTCAAGAACTTTCCCCGTAGGCAAGTTACCCATGACACCCTGACGGCTTTGGCCTCGTTTTTTTTTTTTTTTGGACGTTCATAGCTGCAGATCAAGAGTTGTACTACTATTTATTTTTTGGATACAGAGGAAAATGAACAGAAAAGAAGGAAAAAGATTTGGGCTGGCAGAAATGATATGATGCATTTGTTTTGCTGAATGGTATGATTTTGAGTGGTGCAACATACAACGGCTCCATAGATCAGCAAAAAACCGCCTGATTGTTGATATCAAGGAGATATCGACTTGTTTAGTCAACTTTCCAACGATAATTGGGAAATGTTTCCGAACTGTTTTTTACTCTGGTAGATTGAACAATGCTAGTTTTAAGAAGAAATAACTGTCGTGTTAATGGCAAACAGGCTGATTCCTACAGCTTACGACCTGCCTAAGTGCCGAAGCCAAGAGGAATATGGGTCAAAGCCAGTCAAAGCTAAATAAGCTGAAATTTGATTGCTTCGGTGGTATGGACGACAATCAAAGAAGAAATTCTGCTTATCTAGTTATGACAGTTTATACTAGGTAGACCGCCGTTATAAACTTTGATTTTTTTTTTATTTTGTACTTATTATAGATACTTATGAGCAACGCTCCTTCGTACGTTTATTAATGTAGGTATGCAAGGTGCATGGTTATACACTATGAGAAGCTGTTTTTAATTGGTCCATTAAAAACCGTGACGATGTAGGCCGTCCGCAGGCGTCCACGTCAGAACATCCGCCCTTCCTTTCTCCCCTCTCCCGTAGGAAAGCTTCTGGGGCAAGGTTGTCACATTGAACGTGAAAAAGTTGGTTTTCGATATCATTTTTCCTACGCCATGAAATAGTTATTTTAAATTAATCATACATGTGATTCTAGCTGGCTGATTATTTACTTTTACGTTAAATCGAGAGTTAATAAGACTGTCTATGAGTGACGCTTTTGGTCTAGAACTGTGAGACTAAACCGTTGCTATGGTAACCATAGTTAAGTTTTCTGCCAAGCTTAACAACTACCCATAGTACATTGACCCTTCACTAATACCTTTTATAATACTGAAGCTAGCGGGAAACTTAATTATGGTTACCATAGCAACAGGCAAGCCTTACGTTGTTCAGCCAATAGCGCTCATAGACAGAATTAACCATTGGTTTAACGTAAAATTGAACAATCAGCCTGCAGGGTTGAGAAAAAATCTGAGAGAGAGAGAGAGAGAGAGAGAGAGAGAGAGAGAGGAGAGGAGAGAGAGAGAGAGAGAGAGAAGAGAGAGAGAGAGAGAGAGAGGAGAGAGAGAGAGAGGGGAGAGAGAGAGAGAGAGAGAGAGAGAGAGAGAGAGAGAGAGAGAGAGAGAGAGAGAGAGAGAGAGAGAGAGAGAGAGAGAGAGAGAGAGAGAGAGAGACAGAGAGAGAGACAGAGAGAGAGAGAGAGAGAGAGAGAGAGGGGGGGAGGGGGAGGAGAGATAAAAGAAGAAAAAAAGGTCGGCATTGGTTCAAGAGTTAAAATAAAGGGATTAGTACACCAAAATTGCAGGCAAGAATATTGCGCTAGTAATTTTTCAGTAAATGAGGTCAAACCCTAATAAAACTGGCATAATTTCCACGATGTATAGTTCGACTTGAATGAAATAAAATTATGCACTCACTAGAAACTTGGGGCAAAACTTTCTGCTGTAAAAATGGCCAGAATTCGGGAAAAAAAAGTTCCGAAAAAGATACTTTGGCCGTCTTCAGGAGAATACTGATATATGCTCAGAAACTGTTTGCTTTCAACAAGTTTTTAGAAGTCGTTTCGGAAGAGTTTGTCGTTCACTGCTTTTTGTACACATGCGCGAAAGGGTGCATTACCGTCTTCTGCGCAAGTTGCTCTCGACCCTACAAACCGAATACGTCCTATTTCCGAAGATTTTGGACCCGAGAACCTGTGTAGAATACGAAAATACGCCCATTCAACGCATGCGAGTATTAAGAGCTTTAAACGGCAAACTCTTCTAAGACGACCTTTAATATTGGACAATGTACAACGAAATTGCAGCGTATCGTATGTACGAGTGAAATAAGTTGGGAATGGGAATACGACTGTTTCAAAGAAAGTTTTGTCAAAATTACTTCGGAAAGGGTTGATTTTTGAAAAATTTCCGACGGAGATCCCCTACCCCCCCCCCCCCACCCACTCCATCTCATCCCCTTTAAGTCGGAGGCGCCAAGTTCGTACTATAGCACTATGGCGCCAAAGGGATGTGGCTAGCCCTGTATGTAGGAGTGTGTCGGTGAAAATATCAGGGCGATCACACAAAAATTCCCAACTCAGAAGTTGGGATGATTGCCTCTCAAAAAATTGAAGGGGCAATTTACCATTTGAGGAACACTTCAAACACAAACCATACAGTTGACTTGAAAGTAAAAATACATGCAAATGAGGAGGTAATAAAGAACTTTAATCTCAGAGGCTTGCGTTGAAATCGTTCTGTAAGTATAGAGAAAACTCCAATTTCTCGAGTGGCAACCAATTTAACTTTAATAAAAAGGGACTTTTTTTTACAGTCATTCTGTACAGTGCAGCGCGGATTATTCATAATGAAAGTATGATTGCCTGAGTTGGGTGGATTTAGAAATTTCTTAAGGTATAAACATCGTTATTTGCGCAGAATTTCACGGTCGATTTAAAAAACCGTATTGCAGTGGCAAAAGTGCGCAACAAACCGATATCAATGGTAATCTTGATACATCAAGTATAATTTAGTCCATTTTTAACCTAATCTCTATACCAAATGGAACATGCGGTTTAAAACTAAAGAAATTCGAGACGCAAAAATAATTTTACGATACCGTTGGAATGTGTGCGGCCAGTGCAGAGCGGCGTGTTGACATCGCCCTCAAATCGGTGAGGCGATGCGTGTTAATACAGCGCATTTAATTCTGCAGAGTCTTTGTCTAATTAATTTTATTAATGAGACCGAGTGAGCGATATTGAAAACTTTAATTGATCTTACACACGCAACACTCAGTTCCATTTTCAAAAGGAGGGAAAACTCTCTTGTGCGCAAAGCATCAGTTTTTGAAATAGAACTGTTGCACCTTTTATACGATATAACGGTTGATTCTGATGTCATGAAGCAAATTTTAGCGATCAAATATCATTCACTTCAAGAATTGATGATTATGCTAACTGATGCCGCTGATCGGTGAAAAATCTAGCCAATGAGAGTCGAGAATGAACTTCTGAATTATATTCTCGTAAAAATTAGAACTGCGATAGTAATAATCCATAACATAACCTCTAAATCAGCTCTGAATGACATGACCATTCTTAGCAAAGAGTAAACAAGAGTCGCAATTGAATGGAAGGCCTGCGTGGTCAACGTAGATAAAGGATCGGAACGCGGGCTGGCCTCTGATTGGCTGCAACGGGTGGAGCAAAAATGACTCGGGGTATAGGGAAAATAACACGGGATTTTCGTTCCGGGGCGTTTATCTCGAAACCTAAGCAAAATAGTATCTAAACAATTTATACGAGTCGATTCAGCAGATTTTTCCGAGCAATTTGATAGGTCATAAGTGTGCCACTTTATTGCAAATTCGAAAAGACTGTTTCAGTTTAAAAGTACGCACAATAGTGTGATTACATGCTTGGCGTGTGTTCGAGCAGTGTTTGAGTAACTCACTATTGTGAGTACTTTTAAACTGAAACAGTCTTTTCGAATTTGCAATAAAGTGGCACACTTATGACCTATCAAATTGCTCGGAAAAATCTGCTGAATCGACTCGTATAAATTGTTTAGATACTATTTTGCTTAGGTTTCGAGATAAACGCCCCGGAACGAAAATCCCGTGTTATTTTCCCTATACCCCGAGTCATTTTTGCTCCACCCGTTGCAGCCAATCAGAGGCCAGCCCGCGTTCGGATCCCTTATCTACGTTGACCACGCAGGCCTTCCATTCAATTGCGACTCTTGTTTACTCTTTGGGTTGCAACAATTCAAAATCGAATCTATCCTCCGGGGGTGAATTCAAAATTTCCAATTGTTGGAATTCAACGGTCTCCGGTGAGACCAACGAAACAATCGAATATCATCAAAATAAAATGCAAATCCATCGAATATTATACGACGGTGAATGATATTCTATCGCGAAAATTCGCTTAAATCCTTCAAACATAACGATTTCAGTATTAAAAACTGCCGAAATCCACTCCCATACTCAAAAATTGCTTTTATTTGTGCGAGCGTAATGGTTAGAAGGGAGATTCCCATCTAACGATACTGTAACTCCATCAAAGAGTGGCCAATAAGAGACGACTTTCATTTGACACCGGTGCGGTGTCACTAGTTGTCACGGTCCCATTCATTGGATGTGGATCACTACCCTGATGAATAATTACTCTGTGAATCATCCTTGTCAGCATGGAGAGAGTGACGAAATTAAGATAGGAATCTCTTATTATCACTGTTCTATGCCACCATTACACTCGCGCAAATATAAATGTTTATTGAGTTTAGTGATGCGTTTTTTTATTCTCCGGAATCCGCACCGGTGCAATAACCCGGAGTTTTCGGAGCTGCTCCGAAGCTGTCTGGTGCAGCACCGGTCACGTGTTGAAGCTCCGGAGCTCCAGCTCCGGTGCATCGGTCTTCAACTCCGATACACTGGAGCTTGCACCGGAGCAGCTCCGGGCGCATCGCACCGCTAATAAAACGACACTTCGGTGCGCACCGGTGCTGGAGCCCCGGAATAAAAAAACACTCCGGAGCACTGGAGCTGCACCGGTGCGCGCTCCGGAGAATAAAAAAACGCATCATAGGAGTGGACTTGGGAAGTTTTTAGTGCTAACATCGTTATTTTTGGAGGTTTTTACAAATCAGCCGACTATTAAAGCACTTATAGGAAAAGTTTGCAACAGCCCCATTGCAGAGAGAGAACACGGTATGTCAAAAGGATTTAACTACAAAGAGGCTGTCGAGTAAGTATACGAGGTAAAGATGTGGGTATTCCAGAACTGCCGTTTTGCGTATATCTAATGGTATTTTTCAATTCACCGATGATTCCACCGGTTGAGAAAAGATTACAGATTCTAGTATTTTCTTGCATTACAGTCATACACTGAACTGAACTGTGAACCCTTTTCTCAACCGGTGGAATCATCGGATAATGGGTCTGTTGCAAACTTTTGCTACAGCACTATAGAGTGTTCAATCTCATGTGAAATCGCGTGAAAAGTCTATTGGTGGCATCAGAAAGTCATGAAATGCTATAATAAACTCACAAGAGACGTTTAAGGAAATCCAATATGGCGGTAAAATATCGAGCAACCTGTATGCATGCACCACGAACATCCAAGGATAGCCAACCTCACAATATCGATCACACCCAATCACAACGTAAATAAACACATAACCTCTGAAGGTGTGAGGTTGTCAACGTTGGCAATCCTTGGATGTTAAAGGTGCATGCATACAGATTGCTCGATATTTTACCGCCATCTTGGATTTCATTAAACGTCTCTTGTGAGTTTATTTTCGCACTTCATGACTTTCTGATGCCACCAATGGACTTTTCGGGCGATTTTACATATGATTGAGTGTTTCTCTTCATCGTTATAGCAAAAGTTTGCAACAGACCCATTGGAAGCTCTAGGATATTTAAAAAATAATGCCTCTCTTAAGGAATCCTAAACTTTTCTTATTATTTGATCAGTATACACAGAGAGGTGATGTGAGATATTATTACTTAAAGGAAATGGAAAAAAACGGGCACTTGCTCCCAAGAAATAAAAGAAACGGGTGAAGGTGGGAAAAGGCTGGAAGCAGCAAAAAAACGGATTTTGGTGAGAACGTGTAGGGTCAAATAGTAGCCATTTTCAACTCAAAAATTTAAAAAAAATCAAATCATAACAATAAAATAATCTAAAAATGTGGAGAGGGCCCTTACTCCTACACACACACACATGTATTTATTTTATTTTTTTAATATTTTTTTTTTTTATTATTATTATTATTATTTATTATTACTTCTATTCTTTTAAGAAATGTGAGTTGAAAATGGCTTCGATTTGACCCTAAACGACCTTATCAAAATTATTTCTGCGTGTTACCCACATTTTCTCGTTTGCACCTGTTCCTTCTGTATGTCAATTCGTTGCTAGTTCGTTATCTATACCTTTTGTTTCTCCCAACAAACCGCACTTTATTCCTGCCGTATGAAACGATATAATGCAGAAGCCGCAACAATGAGCGCAGGGGTGCCATTTCGGGTTCGGCTTGGGTAGGGCAAAAATGTGATGACCTTTTCTTTTTTTTTTTTGGCTCATAAATATTATTTTAGACACTCTACAGCCCTGCATATCCTATATTTAAGGCCCTAAATTCCAATAAAACTCGTTAATGACCACCAAATTTTAGTTCGAAACTTTTTTCTTCTCCTAAGAAAAAAAACAAAAGAAAAAAAAACATCACTTTTTCACTTTTGGCTGTCCCTTGGGGAGCAGTTGCCCCCCCACAAATGACGCTACTGAATGAGCGCCAATTTGTAATTAATCACTTTGCATGTATGACGTACTGCACAGGTAGAATCATCCAACTGAATAAGAAAGAACTTAAGGTATATAGGATGGAAATAAATTGTTTTAGATGAGAAACAAAAACTTTCAAACCTCATTCCCTATTTCTTCCCACTTAGAAACGATTTTTATTTATTTATTTTTTTTTTTTTTTTTTTTTTTGTGAATGAAATCGTTCTTTCCGTGAACTCTTCAGTTTTGGTAAGAATCGTTGCCCAAATGCACGCGATGACACCTCAAATACGAAGGTTATTAGTCGTAAGCGCAGGTGTGCAAGTTAATATTACGCGAATAGACGTCTCATTCATTAATTTCATTCATCAACTAATAACCTAGCCGTACTCAGGGTAATCGTAAATAATTGATGGCAATTGGACAAGGTCGGTGGCGTGGCCCGAGACTACGGTCAATGTCAAACATCGCGGTTTTCCGACGAGGAGATTCATAGATTGTGAGAGTGAAGGTAGGAGCTACAGTAAGTACGAACATTGGGTAAATTACTGGGCAGGAAAAGAGAGCTGAAAATACAAGAAAACAGATGTAGAATGGAATGGTTTTGAAGACCCATTACCTTACCTAACCTACATCTATTTTATCACTTAAACCAGTAGCGTATTGTCACTATATTGCCATCACAGAAAAAACGGGAAAAACACTTTGGTAGCGCTGACAAAACCTTTGGTAGAAAAATGACCCAGCAAAAGACTTTAGTTGAGCCAACCAAAGGTTCTTTACGCTTAACTAAAGAGATTTTGCTGGGTGAATAAAACATTTGGTTGGCCCAACTAAAGTCTTTTGCTGGGTCATTTTTCTACCAAAGGTTTTGTCAGCGCTACCAAAGTGTTTTTTTCCGTTTTTTCTGTGATAGAGCTGACTACTCATCTAAATTAATGCGCGCATGTTGTATTTTAATATTTTCCATAAGATTCAATGTTAATTCAGACGTACTAACTGAGATAAAGAAACCTATATCCAGGGTATGCAATAAGCAATACACAGAATCCCATTCAACACGCGTGTATTATGTGTATCGCGTGTTGCATACTCTGACCAGGTATTTTTGTCCCCGTTAGTATACATTGACATAGTACGCCCGGTCTGAAAGAGTTAAAGAGTGCCGCAGTATGGGGCGCGGCGCGGCATAGCGATCAGGGCTGCCGTTTTGCGTATAATCAATGCTATTTTTCTATTCACCGATGATTCTACCGGTTGAGAAAAGATTACACAGTTCAGTTCATTGTATTACTGTAATGCACGAAAATACTCTGATCTGTAATCTTTCCGTAATCGGTGGAAACTCCGTTGATTAATTAAAATATCCGCAAGTTTTTTAAAGTCATCGACGACTCCACCGGTTGAGAAAAGATTACAGATGCGAGTATTTTAGTTTATTACGGTAATGCACTGAACTGAACTGTGTAATCTTTTCTCAACCGGTGGGATCATCGGTGAATTGAAAAATAGCATTGATTATACGCAAAACGGCAGCCCTGATAGCAATTCGCGATCCCATCTCTCATCAGACATTCAGACCTCATTCGGTAGCGGCCCAGCGCATTGTTATAACGCCTCTCCGTATATCATTTGTATCTCTCCTCCTCCTCTTTTTCCTCGACCAATAAAAATAATAACCGGATCGAATATCGACGGGTGTCCTATCGGCAGCAGTCTACATCGATTATATCGATCAAATCGAGAATTATTTACACCCTAACGCGTGACGCATGACGCATGGCGGTCATGAGAACGAATTCTTAACGCGCGTGTGGTCATACGCTGGGCGCGCTGCCCTCACCCCCCCCTCTTTCGTCCCCTCTCTTTATCCTCACATTTACACGGTGACCCCACTAATCGATTGAAAAAGAAAAATATGCGAATCGAATTGATTCGACTAGCAAGCTTCAATTCGCTGCCTTTATGAATGAGCTGATAGACTCAGTCCTGGATCTGAATGGACGGACGGATGCATTTACGTTCCATAGTAATTGTTTACTATAGTGATGTGTATACGAGTAGATGAATGAAGGAATGCAATGTCGCGTCGATTTTATTGAATGAATTAATTGACTCCTGTGCTGCGCAAGCGCAGTACAACTCATACAAGTGTCCCGTTGCGGCACGCGCCGATTAAAATCTGTCAATTCGCGAATCGCGATCGATTCGTATCGTGGCCAGTGGAGCGGCGCGGCGTAGCGTGCAATCTGTCAACGTTGTGCTATGTGTCCATGTAAACCCATGAAAAAGGTCGAATGCAGAGGTGTTAGTTCGATCTTTTTCGTGACTTTCAATGGACGAGCTGCAACGTTGCCAAATTGCATGCAACGGCCACTGATCGTGGCCAGAGTTGATGGGCAACCGAATAATCAGAAATAATGAAATGACTCCGGCAACACTGAAAACTGGGTGTGCTACCTGAGTTGAGGAAAGAGAAACGCACGGAAGGTATGGGTCAATTGTAGAATTATTCGTCGAATAATTCGATTGACTCGGCGTTGCCGGACACAACGAATAATCTCCGAATATTTTTTGCCCAACTCTGACGAGGCAAATATTTGCACGTTTTCAATGGGGCTCTTGCAAATTTTTGCTATAAGCACAGAAATGGTCCATCTGATGTAAAGATCAGGGGAAATTAGGGATTACACACTAAGAAAGTCTGAAATTCAGTAATAAACTCACATAATTGCTATAACGGCAAGATCGTAATGGCGGTTCAACGCAGGTATCATGGGAGATTCCTATCTGTTGTGTCACGTTCTCTACAGAAACACAGAGATATGTCTCAATTTAGATAGAAATATCTCACGATACCTGTGTCTCTCCGCCATTAAGCCCGATTCTGAGAGTGAACTTTGTGATTTTTTAGTGTACTCATCGTCATTTTTACTGGTTTTTAGGCAAGAATCAACTCTTTAATCCCCGATAGCAAAAGTTTGGAAGAGTCCCATCATAGATTCAATTAAAATGAGCAGGCACAACAAGCTATAGATAAGTTTCAGAAGTATGGGCGCACCTAGACCGAGAATCTTTGGAATTTTTCAACATTATTTCTCATGTTACAAAATGAAAATCAATGCAAATGAACAAGAGCATTGGATTTGCATTCAGGAATAACGCTTTAAAATCAAAATTTTAAAGTTGGAGGCAGGTTGCGTCTTGATTTGAAGGAATGAAAATTAATGATTCGCCAAAGATTATGGTCTGGGTGCGCCTACACTTCTGAAACGAGCTCTATACCAAAAGAGAGGATTTTTTTTTAGGATTTTTTTTTTTTTTTTTTGGATTTGGATTTGGGGCGTGTTTTTGAGGCGGCAGCCATAATAGAAATCTCTTATGGACATTTTCTCACAGGCTCGGTTTGTTTGTCTCATATGTTTTAACCTTTAAATTAAAAAAAAAAAAAAAAAAAAAAAAAAAAAAAAAAAAAAGTTGTAACTAATGCATTTGAAATTGGTTTTAAACAACTTCTGGGCCATACTGTAAAGCAGTGTTACCATTTTTCGGATAGTTGTATCGACTTTTCCCTTTTGATTGAATGCAAGAGTTGGTCATTTAAGGAAAAAAATTTGACAACATTGCTGTAAAATTACGTCAGTCTTTCTGTGAATGCAGCGCGCGAGGGTTTTTGATGCATCCGAACCGAGCGTCGAAAAAAAAAAAAAAAATAAAAAAAAAAAAAAAAAAAAAAGCTGAAAGGCACCGCGCATGCGCATACAAACGTCTCGCGAGCAGTCCATTTCAGGCCTATTGTTTGGTTTGCGTTTTGATGTTTGATGAACTGATGCGATGCGGAGAAATGAGAAATGAGAAATGAGAAATCGACTTAGAAATCGAAGCTTGATGAATCATGGTGAGAAATGAGTTACGGGCTCGAACTGAATACCTAGTGTACCTATATATACATATATATCTATAGGTATAGTATCCCCAATGACGAATGAGATTGAATGAATAAATGAACTGTCCCCCGGCTTCAGCATCATTGCACCAGAGTGCAATCACACCGCTATATGTAGGCGCTCTGCAGCGCCATCCGAACTCGCTATTCGGCACGGATCAGTGATCACGGACTAATTATTCGACGACCCGCCCGCCCGCCGAGCGCGGCGACCCCCGCACAATATAATGCGAAGGAGGTTTAAAAAGAAAGGAAATCTACAAACTATAAAGTATACTAAATCTACGGACTATAGTATACTCCGTAGATTTTCTTATAATCCTATATAATCACTATACAGAGGCCCACTACTTTGGAGGGGAGTGCGTGTTTCAAAATTGACTGCATACTATATATCCTAGAATGGGGCTCTCTTGCAAACTTTTGCTGTAGGGGATTGAAGAAGTGATTCTTACATAATAACCAGTAAAAATGACGATGAGTACACTAAAAAATCACGAAATTCACGCTCAGAATCGGGCTTAACGGCGGAGAGACGCAGGTATCATGGGAGATTCCTATCTAACGCTGAAAAAACGAAGTTTAAGTAGAACCGAAGCAGCTTTTCAAAATAGCTTCGCAGAGCAAAAGTCCTAGCTCTACCGGAGCAAGTTGCGGTTGTCCTGAAGCACTACTTCGGTAGAGCCAAAGCAAGAAAAGAGGCTGTAACTCTAAAGAAGTAGTGCTTTGGTACACCTGAAAATTTCTCCGGTACAGCTTGAACTTTTGCTCTGCAAAGCTTTTTTAGAAAGCTGCTTCGGCTGTACATAAACTTTGTTTTTTCAGTGAAATTGAGACATATCTCTGTGTTTCCTTAGAGAAAGTGACATAATAGACAGGAATCTCCCATGATACCTGCGTTGAAGCGTCATTACGATCTTGCCGTTATGAGAGTTATGTGAGTTTATTACTGAACTTTAGACTTTCTCAGTGTGATTTTCGTGATTTTCGCTGGTTTTTACATCAGTTTAGATTCTTCACAAGCTCACAGCAAAAGTTTGCAAGAGCCTTATTATCATATGTACTACCTATAGTTACTCCATCCAAGTGTCTTTTTTAATGGGCTCGTGAAGGAAATCAGCATGCCCCCCAAATTAGTATCCAACCCCGGATAAGCGGCACAGAATGTGGCTCTTGCATTCTTTTGCTGAGAGCTAATGAATACTCTAATATGATGTAATATCCAGCAAAAATCGCATAAAATCACGACGAGAAAGTCTAAAATTTAGGGATAAACTCACATAACTGCTATAACGGCAAGTTTGTAATGGCAGCTTAATGCAGGTATTCTGGGAGATTCCTGTGTCTTTAATGTCACTTTCTCTACGGAAACACCGAGATATGTCTCAATTTAGACAGGAATCTCCCATGATACCTGCGTCTCTCCGCCATTACGCCCGATTCTGAGTGAGAATTCCGTGTTTTTTTAGTGTACTCGTCGTCATTTTTACAGCTTTTTATCCAAAAATCAACTCTTCAATCCCCTATAGCAAAAGTTTGTAAGAGCCCTAGTATCATATGCACTACCAATGACACACCATCCGAGTGCGTCTTTTTTTAATGGGCTCAAAAAGGAAACCACACGTAAGCACACGGAACACCACCACACGGAAAAAAAATACTGGTAGAATTTACCATCTACATAGCTGATTTTGGAGTCTAATATAAAGTATGATAAATTTTACCATCGTATGGTAAATGCAGCGTACCTTGTGGTGAAATATACCAACAGGTTATCTTAAGGGGGTACATCACCCAATTTTTTTTTTCTTCCAGAGTTAAGTTTTGGGTCTGACATTTTTTGAGCTGGTCCGTGAGCTTATAAGAAGAAAAATCACAAATTTTTGTCGCGCGGGTTGCATAAGTGCCCCTTAAATCAAACAAAAAGAAAAAATAGACCTAAACGGTACGGAATCTGTCTTGAGTTCTTATCATTATTTGCACTGTTTCTTTGGCTCAAATGAAAGGTCATTTTGCCCTCTATTATCTACCAGAGGCTTTTTTTACATAAGAGACTGGAAGTATTTTAATTAATTGTTTACTTTTAAGCCATAATTTTTTGTAACTTTTTCATCTTCAACTCCGTTTTTGAAATTGAAATTTCTAATTTTTTAAAAAAAACTTCTGGTGGACAATAGAACAAAAGTTTTTGCATCTTTTAAAAAAAAACCAGAAGTCTTTAGCTGTAATAGAACTCAAGTTACATTCCGTATACTATTACAAGATTGAAAAATAAACGATACGCTCAAAAAGAGCAAAAAGAAAGATTTGTTTATTCCATCTTAGTTTCAATAAATAATTAAAAATACTTCCATGGCTCTTATGAAAAAACCAGTTACATATTCTGAATCCTTAGGATTTCGACTATCAAAAAAGTGAAAAAAAAATTAAAAAAATTCATTTTTTTGCATTTCGAGGGCGATGTACCCCCTTAATTTACCACAAGGTACTTTGCATTTACCATTAAAATTTACCATACTTGATAACAGACTCCAAAATCAGCTGTGCAGATGGTAAATTCTACCAGCCTTTTTTTTTTCGTGCATGCCCCCCTACTTAGTGCACAACTCCGGATAAGCAGCACAAAACGGCACAGATAATTAGCTTTAAATTACTGCGAAAAAAGATTTTTCAATTTCAAAAAAGGGGCTATCTGGCTCTCCCTCCCCGCACTTTGAATTTGCTTTCTCGTAGTCACTTTAGCAAACACTAAACGGCACGAAACTAGCACAAAACTTTTGTCTGGGCTCCAATATGAAAGTTGATGCTGTGTGTGTGGGGAGGGGAGGGGATTTTGGCTTATTTCTGTCAGTTGTCAGTTTCTTTACTGAGCAAATCCTTCCAAAAGAAAGGAACTTTCTGTGTCTAGATAGCCACTCCATAACTTTGCCAACGTTTCATTGCAAATAAATTTCAAAAAAGATCTGTGACAACACTTTTTTTTCATAAACTTTAAAAGTTAAAAAATATAAGACAAACAAGCCGAGTCCGTGTGAAAATATGTACATAAAATATTCCAGTGGCGAAGCGTGCAATTTGACAACGTTGCACAGTGTCCATTTAAACCCATGTATAAGGTCGAATGCGAAGGTGTTCACCGAACACCCTAGAGTTCGATATTTTTTATGGGTTTAAATAGACACATTACAGTGTTGCCAAATTGCACGCTACGCCACTGAAAGATTCCCATCATGGCTCCGAGGTGCGTCAAAACTCAAAAGCACGCAGTGGCGAGGCGTGCGATTTGGCAACGTTCCTTTTTCCCCATTTAAACACATAAGAAAGGTCGAAATGTCAGGTCATCACCGATGACTAAAGCGTTCGACTTATTTGGCAAATTTAAATGCAGAAAATACATTGTTGCCAAATTTCACGCCTCGCCACTGAAAGCACGTCTCAAAAAACCCATTTACAGTTCATAACTCGTTGTATTACTGAGCAGATAGAGAGCCGATTATTATTAAATTTTTTGGTGTGAAATTGTTGTTTTTGTATACCTGCTCTTCAGTCTTGGCATTGATGTTAGAGCGGCAACTTGCTTTTTAGGTTATTACTTCTATTTTTTGTTTGTTTATTTGCGGTTGACAATGAAACTATAAAAATTTAGAGCGTCCTGCCGTTATGGCTCTTTCTTTTATTCACCTTTATTTCCCGAAAGTATTTTTATCTATATTTTACAAACAAATTAGAGGCTGATAAAGCTATTTCGTCTACTAGTGTATTGTATAACCCTCGTAAAAATTACGACATAACGACCAGACTACTGTATCAAAAATTAATATAGATATTTTATATTCGGTCATAACTAGGTATAATGCCACTGCGCTAGGACCAATTATAACGTGACTTTATTTTATGGTTTGAGGAATCCAATGGTGTACACTTTTAAAAGAAAATGCGGAATTAATGAAAAGTATGGTCACCACTTGAAAACTGTTATAGTTTGACTATTTAAAATAGTTGAATTAACACGGCACGGAGTTAATTTATAACTAATTTAAATAGTAAAAATATCGGTTTTTAAGTGGTGTCCATACTTTGAAGTAGAAATTAGTTAAATTTAGCTTATCTTTTTTTTCAGTGTACAGTGAAAAAACAAGCAGATAGTTCTGACACTACAGTGTCAGAGAAGGCGCACCTTGAGCAAATTTGGTCCTCATGAGTCAAATTCCATTTCCACCATCTCAAAAAAAATGTGTCCAGCAAAAAACCGGGTCCGAACCTGGATGCGGCGAGTGGGTAGGGGTTAGGACCACTACATACGATCTTATATGGGACAAACCCTTCGAATATTCCACCACCTCAGAAAAAATTGTCCAGCAAAAGTGAGGGTCCGAACCTGTGTGCGGCGAGTGGGGGGGGGGGGGGGGGGGGGGGTGTAGAACCCCTACAGACAATCTTAGAACAATCCCTTCGATTGTCCAGCAAAAGTTTGGGTCCGAACCTGTGTGCGGCGAGTGGGGGGGGGTGTGGAACCACTACGGACAATCTTAGAACGATCCCTCCGAATTTTCCACAATCTCAAAAAAATTGTACAGCAAAAGTCCAAGTTCGAACCTGCAAGCGGCGAGTGGGGGGGGGGGGGGGGGGGAACCACTACGGACAATCTCAAACCCTTCGAATTTTCCAACATCTCAAAAAAATTGTTCAGCAAAAGTTAAGGTCCGAACCTGTGCACGGCGAGTGGGGGGGGGGGGGGGGGGGGGGGGGGGGGGGTAGAACCACTTTGGACAATCTTAGAACAATCCCTTGGATTCTCAAAAAATCATCTCAAAAAAATTTGTCCAGCAAAAGTTTGGGTCCGAACCGGTGTGTGGCGTTTGGGGGGGGGGGAGGTTAGGACCACTACGGACAATCTTAAACCAACCCCTCAGATGTTCCACCATATCTAGCAAAAGTTCGGGTCTGAACCTGTGTGCGTCGTGTGGGGGGGGGGCGATGGGACCACTACGGACAATCATAGAACAAATCCTTCGAATTTCCCACTGCACATCACTAAACGCACGTAATAAACAATCAAATACTCATAAAACAATTTTGAACCCCCTTTAGTAAAAAGGTAGTTAACGATATAGTATGTCCCGCAAAATAGGGACATGAAAAAGTGATCGGTAGTAAGAAGAAATCGGACCACCAAGAATCGATTATTTTTCATGATGTGTTAGAGTAGAGAAAAACAATGTTGCCATATTCCATTAGCTGGCACCGTTCTTTGGTTGCCCGGTAAAAAATTTGAACGTGAAGTGTGATGCCAAGTAAAACAAAGGACGCCATGGCAAAACGTAAGAAAAGATGAAGAAGTTACAGTGAGTCAAAAGACATCTCTCCTAAATGTCCCCATGACGTCCCACAACTGGTGACAAAGCATTTGATCCGCGCACAATGGCCGAAATACGTTAATCAAATCTCGAAATGATAACAAATAAACTGTAGGGAATACCCTACGAACACTTTCTCACATCACTTTTATCTGAGGGAGACCCCCAGCCCCCCCCCCCCCACCACTAAAGAATTCTGAAGGAGACCCCCTAACCCCCTAAAGAATTCTGGGGGAGACCCCCAGACCCCCTTTAGAATACTAGGAGAGACCCCCAAACCCCCCTTTAAAATGCTGGGGGATACCTCCAGACCCCCCTTTAGAATTCTGGGGGAGATCCCCAAACCCCCCTCAAATTTCAAATATTTTCACCTCCGGACATAATATTTCTGCCTTCAATCCGAAGAGTTTGCAATTTTGTAGAGAAGCTGTAGGAATAGTTGCCTTTTTTGTTATTTGAAGGCTAATTGAGAGCCTTAATCTGATGTTGCTTATAACAGGGTTTAGAGTAGGTAATTCAAGATTCCAATAAGTTTTTATTCTTTGAGCTGCATTCATTATATTTGCTCTTTGTTCTATGTTTGGGAGTTTCTTTTTTCCCTTAGTTTTTATAGGAGGTCGAAATGTACTGATTCTTGCATTTCCTCCATTGAGTACTATGTTTGGTTTCTTCTTTCAAACTGTGGATATTCGAAATAATTTTTTTTGTTTAATAGATTAACCCCCCTCCAAAGATGTACTTAAGTCGTAGATTGTGCAAACAAAATTTCAACAAAATTCATTCAGCCATTTTTGATTGACTTTTCTTTATAAAATTAATTTTCCTTGAATATTCTATTTTTTGGTGTAATGAAACCTATATTGCTTTTAAACAGCTTTAGACTTAAAAGTTGTATATTGTAGTAATACATTGGAAAGAAATTTCTGCCTAGGCTGGTTGCAAACTTTTTGATGCAATTTTCATCGAACTTAATTGAGTCATACTTGAATTACTTAATGCAAATATTATGTTTGTCTTAATATTTGCTTACAATTAGTTTCAAAAGATTTTTGCTCGATCGTACCTATATTGCCCCTCGAAACGGTCGTAAGGTTTTTATGAGGACTGTTCCAGAAAAATGTTTTAGTGCACACAGTGCAGTGTTTAGTGTATTTTTTTAACACATTATGTTTGTGAACATTTTTGTCAAAATCAATCCCATTAATGATTGACTCCAAGTTTAAAATTAATTCTTCACTTTCATTCTTTTTTTTTTTTTTTTTGGTCAAACACCCTATTTTGATTTTTTAAACTCTCTTAAGGGTTGTATATTGTAACTGTAAGGGCTAATTTCTTTTGTAAACCAATTGTAGATTTTATTTGCCAGATTTTGTCAAAATCCATTGGACCAAACCTGAATTATCTGAAATAATAAGATTATGTTTTTATTTGCTTATATACCCATATTTTTTTCTCAATCGCACCTATATTACCTCTTGAAAAGGTCTAATCGGTTGTGTATGGTGATCAAGAGAGGATAACATGTTAGTACTTTGATAGTAGATTGTGTGTAAAAAGTTTCATGAAAATTCATCCAGCCATTTTTGATTGACTCCAAGTTTTAAGATTACTTAATTTCTCACGATAATTCCATTTTTTGGATCGAGCGCACATATTTTGATTTTTTAAACGGTTTTGAGGGTTGAATATTGTAACTATAAGTGGTTTATTTTATAGTAGGCTGAATGTAGATTTTTTTCGCTAACTTTCATCAAAATTGATTGAACCAAACCTGAACTATCTCAAATAATAGGATTATATTTTTATTTGCTCATATTCCCAAATTGTTTGCTCAATCGCACCTATATTACCTCTAGAAATGGTTTTATCGGTTGTTTTTGGTGACACAGAGAGGAAAATATTTAAGTTTATTGATAGTAGATTGTGTGTACAAAGTTTTATCAAAATTCATGGAGCCATTATTGATTGACTCCAAGTTTTAAGATTGATTTCTCACGATAATTCTATTTTTCGGCTCGAGCGCGCTTATTTTGATTTTTTAAACAGTCTGAAGGAATGAATAAAGGAACTATAAGTGGTTCATTCTATAGTAGGCTGAAAATAGATATTTTTTTGCTAACTTTCATCAAAATTGATTGAGCCAAACTTGAATTATTCCATTTTTATTCATTTTTATCCATTTTACCATTGATTTTAATGAAAATAATTTTTTCCCCATAACTACCCTAAAAATCAAAATTTCAAAAAAACAAAAAAGTACCTCTGGGGAATCTAAAAAGCAACAACTGTGCAAAATCTGGATGCATAAGGATCAATGGTTCAAAACTTATGCCTAGGTACGGAGTGACGAACAGCCGGACTGACGGACAGACGCCACAGATTTTTTTTACATAAATCTCTCTAAGTCAGAAAGGGTTAAGAAATAGAAAATATGATGGAAGGATGTTTTTATGGATGGTATTAGACATGATAAGAGGCAATTACTTTGACTAAATCATGATTGACTTTGTCCTGAGAGGCCAACTATCGCAACAAAATACCTTGAAAATCTCTGCGCCAACGCAATACAAATAATTTCTCAATTTTTCTAATTTCATTTGAGTGAGAAAGTAAAAATACAATCACACCATCTCCGTCGGATGTAGACTTTTAGGCATGACTGATCCAACCTCAACACACCTAATCAGTCTCTAATTCTGATTATTAGCGTTAAAAATATTTTTGGCTCAAATTAGCGCTCTCACCTCAGTATCAGTAAAAACCGATGCGCTGACATAATTTTTAGAAGAATTTGATGAGATCACACAATTTTCAGAAACACATGGCGCGTTGAGTCATTTTGCAGCAAAAAAAAAAGCGCCATAACTTAATTTTAACCAAATTGTGGTGCACGACTTTAATTTTCAGCAAAAGTATAAGCACTAACTCAATTTCCCCATTTTCTCCAATGCCGTATTGTTTTCTCTTTTTCTTATAGCGTTTGAAAATGTTTTTGCTCAAAACTGTGCGCTCACTCAAGTTTCAGTAAAAAACAGCACGTACGCTGACATAATTTTCAGAAGAAATTGACTCGGTAACACAAATTTCAGAAAGAAATGGAGCGCTGATTCATATTTCATCATATGACGCTAACTTAACTGTCACCAAATTGTGAGGCGCAATCCCAATTTTGTACAAAAGTCTAAGCGCTAAACTTTTAGGCATGACTGATGATGATCTCCGACAAAATAGGTGACTGTCAAAGGTTAGCGGACTACCAAACTATATGATTAAGGAACCAGTTTGAGTGTCTCACGATACTTTGAGACATATAAAAGGGGAGTGACAGCTTGAATCAACATAGGTAGTACAACAGAGTAGCATAAGGTAGCATAAGAAATCAGGAAGTTCCTGGAGTACTAGAAATTTACTTGTAAATAGAGAAAGAGCGAAATAACTGCATTGAATAAATGATGCCTTGAAGCGCTAAGTCATTTGACGGGAGTTGCCAGACTAAATAAAATGTCAGAAAATTTGACCTCAAAGCACATTTCTTTAAAATTGAAAGAGGGCTGACTTCCTTTAGGACCTTCAAAACCAAAAATGTAGAAGTAGAGAAATAAGAAGCATTTCCTTGTTTCGTTCTGAATAGGACTAAGAAATTTCACATACAATAACAACATGATGGAAATATAAAGCAAGTCAGCACATCACAGTATTCAGAGGTCCCATTGTTGAACCTTTGAACTCTTACCAATTCACGAGTCATAGCTACTATAAACGCAAGCAGAGTAATTTTATTACGTTGAGCGTAAACAAATAGCTGAAATTTGATAGGAAATATGGAGGAGGTTAGGGCAGGGACCACTATGGAAACAACGACATCAGGGCTGAATAATAAGAGATCCTCTTCGATGCGCAGTAATTTTTGGTAATTAAATGAGAATTTTGAGTATTGAGATAAGGAATGTTCAGAGTTCTTGCTGTAGGGGCTTTCCGTTTTGCGTTTGACCACACGCTATAATTAATTATAATAATTGCATTTACATGCAAAAAAACAAACATTCAGAACGGCAAATGATTGGTTCTCTTGATCACCTAGAATATATACCGGGAAAATTTGAAATAATCAAAAAGTGAGGTTGGAAATTTTTGACATAGAATAACTTTAAAAAAACGTCAATCAATGAACATGAAATTACTCCCAACCAACTCAGAATTCAGTCGTGGCTGGGAGAACATTAACTTTTCAAATGAAATTAGCATAAAAAAAACACAGGACACAACCTAAATTTCACGACATCAAAAAAGCTCATTTCGCCATTTGATCACAAGGGGGCGTAGTATACTCTATTGAGTATCAGGGCGATTTCAATAGGCGCACGTTGTGCCAACGGTGCGCCTAAAAATGCTGAATAAGTTAAAGGTATGGTCACCACTTGAAAACTGTTATAGTTTGACTATTTAAAATAGTTGAATTAACACGGCACGGAGTTAATTTATAACTAATTTAAACAGTAAAAATATCAGTTTTTTAAATGGTGTCAATACTTTTAACTATAAAATAGTTAAATTCAGCACTTTTAAGAAAATCTGAGAGAACTTGTTACTAGCACGAATTTGCATTTGAAAATTAGGATCCTGTTTCTTATGGAAAAAAAAAACCCACGAAAGCGAGTGAGACTGAGAATTTTTTTGAATCCAATTTTTTTCGTGACGTTACCTACACAGAACACAGAGTTCTATTGCACACTGCGAAAAAGATTACTATATGCATGGCGATATGTAAATCGATGTAAGGGATTGGTACAATGGGTCTGTTGCAAACTTTTGCTACAACGGTAAAGGGTGTTACATCGTATGTAAAATCGCCCGAAAAGTCCATTGGTGGCATCAGAAAGTCATGAAATGCGATAATAAACTCACAAGAGACGTTTAATGAAATCCAAAATGGCGGTAAAATATCGAGCAATCTGTATGCATGCACCTTTAACATCCAAGGATTGCCAACGTTGACAACCTCACAGCTTCAGAGGTTATGTGTTTGTTTACGTTGTGATTGGGTGTGATCGATACTGTGAGGTTGGCTATCCTTGGATGTTCGTGGTGCATGCATACAGGTTGCTCGATATTTTACCGCCATCTTGGATTTCATTAAACGTCTCTCGTGAGTTTTATATTGCATTTTATGACTTTCTGATGCCATGAATGGTCTTTTCACGCGATTTTACATCAGATTGAACACTCTACAGCGCTGTAGCAAAAGTTTGCAACAGACCCATTACCAGAATTCTAGTGTGTGTACCATAGTTTTTTCGAACTTTTTTAGGAAATTCTAGTTCTATGACCATGTTCTGGTATTAACCCCAAAATTTTTCGGTCAAAGTACTAAACTTTCTGTCGTTCATATATCGTTGAGCTTCTAGTAATATTGCTAGAATTTAGGAATTATTTTTTTCAGTGGGAAACAAAGTATCACGTCTTCTTTTTGTATATGCTTTGTTTTGATTCAATCTTGAAGTAAAAAGTAAATAAATTAGCTTCTTGATTGAAATTGCCTTTTATAGTTTACATGAAGTTATTATTTTAAAATTTAAAATTATTGTTATTTCCATTAAGTTGAGCTTATATAATGTCAGGGCCAGTGGCGAACGCAAGGGGGGGGCTAAGGGGGCTGAAGTCCCCTCCAGACCTCCGATTTTTGTGGGTGGAGGGGAAGGGGGGAATAATTTTCTGTCAAACGCTTATCAATGCGAGCCTCTCCCAAGAATAATCCTGCGTACGCTGGTCACGGCATCCTTTATTTTCTTTTATTTTATTGTTCATTTTCTTATTGACTCGTGCATACAGTTGTAATTTACAGCTTTTTTTGTTCCGAAATTTTTAATAAATAAATAAATAAATAAATAAATAAATAAATAAATAAATAAATAAATAAATAAATAAATAAATAGATAAATAGATAAATAAATGAATAAAGAATATTTATGAGGCAAACTTACCGGTGAACTGAAAATATCATCGATTCTTTGTCGGGGATTTTTGCCTCTCTTAGTCCTGAGGAGCATGTAGATCTTGTTGATGGTCGGACTTTTCCTAAGAATTTTCTCGATTAGGACTCGGCCTAAAAACCCACTTCCTCCCGTAATGAAAATCGTTTTGCCATTCAATACCTCGGCGACCCGGTCCGGGAAATCTTTCAGCTCCTCCGGTAACGTGGGAGGAGAATAATTGAAAATTTTGAAATAATCCAATTCGTTGTTGACTTTGTTTGCCGCCATTTTACCCGCACTAACACTGATTTTCCTGCAACAAACGCCAGTTAAAAAGTCATTAATATTTTCAAGCAAAGCACACTGAATTTACACTTATTTAATATGTATTAATACAAGGAGGAAGATATTCAAGGCGTTTATAAAAGTGTCTTGAAAAATAAGTTTATTTGGACTAATTTCATCAAGAATCCAAATCAAATCCATGTATTCATGCATTTTAAGTTAGATAATTTTGTTTATCTGTTCAAAATGAACATTTTAAAAAATAGATAAATAAATAAATAAATAAATAAAAACGCTCTCTAAGTGCAAAAGTTCTTTAGTTACGCGTACACAAGAAAGAAATTTAAATTAAAAAAAATTTAAGAAAGAATTTTTCACATCATTTCCCTTCTTCGATTATTTTTTAAATCTGCATATACCCTAACGAAAAATATCATTGAGATATGCTGAACACAAAATAAAATAAAAAACTTTTAAAAAAAAAAAATAAATAAATTAAAAAAAATGAAAAAAAAATGAAATAAAAATCCCATACGATCCTAACCAAAATTTTTTAAAAATTTGCAAATGTCCAAAAGAAATTTCAAACAGATCGAAAGAAAAAAGTTCATCAAAAAAAAAAATACAATTATTCCGCGAAGATGCAGGGTCAAATTTCAGACATGCTTGCTTTTTTTAAAAGCTTCTTCTTTTTTACTTACAACAATTTTTTCAACCCTCCGTTTCTTGCATTTATCTGTTTGCAATGTGGTATCCATATCACAGACTTTAATTTATGTACAGTGAAAAAATATTACTGTGCGTGTGTTATATAAAATATAAATTAAAAACTGTGGAAGGAAATTCAAGCTTCGAATGAGAAAAAAAAATAATTGATTCAAAAATCGCGAACAGAACGCGCAAGTATCTCGCGATGGGTGCCAGACATGGCAACGCGAAACGATAAGAAGAGCGTGGTATACTCGCGATAGGTAGTGATGGGTGCGCACCGTTTATGAGTTTATGACTCGGAAGCCAACTTGATAAGCACTCGCATCTCAACCGCGACCATATACTCTCTCGTAAGAGGATTCCTCTCCCCTCTCCCCCTCGCCGTTTCATTTTTCTTATCCCCCTCTCTCCTCTCTCTCTCTCTCTCTCTCCCCTCTCCTCTCTCTCTCTCTCTCTCCTCTCCTCTCTCTCTCTCTCTTTTTCCTCTCCTTTTTCTCTCTTCTCTCTCTCTC
>VMOF01000388.1:72534863-72564649 GCA_011764245.1 Trialeurodes vaporariorum
TCAGTTTTTAAGTGGTGTCAATACTTTTAACTATAAAATAGTTAAATTCAGCATTTTTAAGAAAATCTGAGAGAACTTGTTACTAGCACGAATTTGCATTTGAAAATTAGGATCCTGTTTCTTATGGAAAAAAAAACCCACGAAAGCGAGTGAGACTGAGAATTTGTTTGAACCCAAATTTTTTTTCGTGACGTTACCTACACAGAACACAGAGTTCTATTGCACACTGCGAAAAAGATTACTATATGCATGGCGATATGTAAATCGATGTAAGGGATTGGTACAATGGGTCTGTTGCAAACTTTTGCTACAACGGTAAAGGGTGTTACATCGTATGTAAAATCGCCCGAAAAGTCCATTGGTGGCATCAGAAAGTCATGAAATGCGATAATAAACTCACAAGAGACGTTTAATGAAATCCAAAATGGCGGTAAAATATCGAGCAATCTGTATGCATGCACCTTTAACATCCAAGGATTGCCAACGTTGACAACCTCACAGCTTCAGAGGTTATGTGTTTGTTTACGTTGTGATTGGGTGTGATCGATACTGTGAGGTTGGCTATCCTTGGATGTTCGTGGTGCATGCATACAGGTTGCTCGATATTTTACCGCCATCTTGGATTTCATTAAACGTCTCTCGTGAGTTTTATATTGCATTTTATGACTTTCTGATGCCATGAATGGTCTTTTCACGCGATTTTACATCAGATTGAACACTCTACAGCGCTGTAGCAAAAGTTTGCAACAGACCCATTACCAGAATTCTAGTGTGTGTACCATAGTTCTTTCGAACATTTTTAGGAAATTCTAGTTCTATGACCATGTTCTGGTATTAACACCAAAATTTTCTGGTCAAAGTACTAAACTTTCTGTCGTTCATATATCGTTGAGCTTCTAGTAATATTGCTAGAATTTAGGAATTATTTTTTTCAGTGGGAAACAAAGTATCACGTCTTCATTTTGTATATGCTTTGTTTTGATTCAATCTTGAAGTAAAAAGTAAATAAATTAGCTTCTTGATTGAAATTGCCTTTTATAGTTTACATGAAGTTATTATTTTAAAATTTAAAATTTATTGTTATTTCCATTAAGTTGAGCTTATATAATGTCAGGGCCAGTGGCGAACGCAAGGGGGGGGCTAAGGGGGCTGAAGTCCCCTCCAGACCTCCGATTTTTGTGGGTGGAGGGGAAGGGGGGAATAATTTTCTGTCAAACGCTTATCAATGCGAGCCTCTCCCAAGAATAATCCTGCGTACGCTGGTCACGGCATCCTTTATTTTCTTTTATTTTATTGTTCATTTTCTTATTGACTCGTGCATACAGTTGTAATTTACAGCTTTTTTTGTTCCGAAATTTTTAATAAATAAATAAATAAATAAATAAATAAATAAATAAATAAATAAATAAATAAATAAATAAATAAATAGATAAATAGATAAATAAATGAATAAAGAATATTTATGAGGCAAACTTACCGGTGAACTGAAAATATCATCGATTCTTTGTCGGGGATTTTTGCCTCTCTTAGTCCTGAGGAGCATGTAGATCTTGTTGATGGTCGGACTTTTCCTAAGAATTTTCTCGATTAGGACTCGGCCTAAAAACCCACTTCCTCCCGTAATGAAAATCGTTTTGCCATTCAATACCTCGGCGACCCGGTCCGGGAAATCTTTCAGCTCCTCCGGTAACGTGGGAGGAGAATAATTGAAAATTTTGAAATAATCCAATTCGTTGTTGACTTTGTTTGCCGCCATTTTACCCGCACTAACACTGATTTTCCTGCAACAAACGCCAGTTAAAAAGTCATTAATATTTTCAAGCAAAGCACACTGAATTTACACTTATTTAATATGTATTAATACAAGGAGGAAGATATTCAAGGCGTTTATAAAAGTGTCTTGAAAAATAAGTTTATTTTGGACTAATTTCATCAAGAATCCAAATCAAATCCATGTATTCATGCATTTTAAGTTAGATAATTTTGTTTATCTGTTCAAAATGAACATTTTAAAAAATAGATAAATAAATAAATAAATAAATAAAAACGCTCTCTAAGTGCAAAAGTTCTTTAGTTACGCGTACACAAGAAAGAGCAATTTAAATTAGAAAAAAATTTAAGAAAGAATATTTTTCACATCATTTCCCTTCTTCGATTATTTTTAAGTCTGCATATACCCTAACGAAAAGTATCATTGAGATATGCTGAACACAAAAATAAAATAAAAAACTTTTAAAAAAAATAATAAATAAATTAAAATAAATGAAAAAAAAATGAAATAAAAATCCCATACGATCCTAACCAAATTTTCTAAAAGTTTGCAAATGTCCAAACGAAATTTCAAACAGATCGAAAGAAAAAAGTTCATCAAAAACAAAAAATACAATTATTCCGCGAAGATGCAGGGTCAAATTTCAGACATGCTTGCTTTTTTAAATGCTTCTTCTTTGTTACTTACAACAATTTTTTCAGACCCTCCGTTTCTTGCATTTTATCTGTTTGCAATGTGGTATCCATATCACAGACTTTAATTTATGTACAGTGAAAAAATATTACTGTGCGTGTGTTATATAAAATATAAATTAAAAACTGTGGAAGGAAAATTCAAGCTTCCGAATGAGAAAAAACATAATTGATTCAAAAATCGCGAACAGAACGCGCAAGTATCTCGCGATGGGTGCCAGACATGGCAACGCGAAACGAAAAAAGAAGAGGGGTGGTATACTCGGAAGGTAGTGATCTCCGCGCCAACCGTTTATGGGGTTTTATCCTCACGCCTTTACTTGATAACGCACTCGCATCTCATCCGCGACCTATCTCTCTCGTAGGGTTCCTCTCCCCTCTCTCTCCTCTCTCCTCTTTCATCTTTTCTTTCTCCCTCTCTCTCCATCTCTCTCTCTCTCTCTCTCTCTCCCCTCTCTCTCTCTCTCTCTCTCTCTCTCTCTCTCTCTCTCTCTCTCTCTCTCTTCTCTCTCTCTCTCTCTCTCTCTCTCTCTCTCTCTCTCTCTCTCTCTCTCTCTCTCTCCCCTCTCTCTCTCTCTCTCTCTTCTCCTCTCTCTCTCTCCTCTCTCTCTCTCTCTCTCCCCTCCTCTCTCTCTCTCTCTCTCTCTCTCTCTCTCTCTCTCTCTGTCTTTATTTTGAGAGGCGTCTTTGTGGTCGGTGGATGGGATGGCCGTGGGAGGCCATCTTTCCCCCATTTAAACACATTAGAAAGGTCGAAATGCCTGGTCATCGCCGATGACTGGAGCGTTCGACTTTTTTGGCGAATTTAAATGGAGAAAATACAGTGTTGCCAAATTTCACGCTTCGTCATTGATATGTGAACCACTTCTCGCTAAAGGGTCAATCTTAATTTAAAACTTTCTAGTGACATTTCTAGGTTCAGATTACTTGTTACAAGCACAGAATAATAAAATCAGAATTCAATACTCCCATAAGAGCCGATGAGAACGTTTTTTCAGTCTATTTTGGTGACATTTCCAGGTGGCGTACATATCTCTGTCTCTGTTTTTCGCATTGCTTTGCACCAGGAATGTTAGGATTTTCTCAAGATAGTGGACTAGAAAATAATGCTTTTAAAATGAATCGAAGTTTCCTTTCTGATTGTAGTGTTCTGTGGTAAAAGTGTTTTCTATGATTAACGTTGTTCTTGAAAGTTTATAAATGATAAATTGTTGCGAAATTTACTTATTTTCCGATTTTTTGCCACTTTTTTACGATTTGAGACCGTAGAGCGCCGTCAAACAGGGCTGCCATTTTGTGTAGAACTATACACGCCTATTCTATTTAACCCGATGTGATTTTTTTTATTTTCCCGCCAAATTTGGTAACACTTGGTCATCGTTTTCATGGCATGGGGTATGGGGGCCATGAGGGCCATGGGATATAATCGGAGGGGTGGAGGGGGCAATGGCATGGCAAAACCACGAGGCCGCGGATAAACGCAGATTCAGTTGTCATCGCCTGAACCGCATCGCCGCAAATTATGTCTTGGCGCCTTTTACCAATTATCTCTTGGAGGAAAGTCACTCAGAAATTCCCGAATAAAAAAGTAAATGAAGGCCTTAGTCTGAAACTTTTGGCGTCTTCGCGTGAACGTATACATTATAAACGTATACAAGGAGCAAATAACAAATAACTTTCATCTCATAGAAGGCAATTGTTTTAACCGAACGTCATGTCAAAGGGTCAGAGTTAGGCGCGAGACGTGGAATTAAAAACCGCGCGCGAATCGATGGCCCGAGTTCAAAATCAAGATTCTTGAAAATGGATGGTATTGAGTTTAATGCAGAGATAATTAGACGATTTTAGTGCGAAGTTAACGGTTAACCAACGATCACAACAGTGCATTCATCGGACGCAATCGGATGCGGCAAAATTTGAGTAGCGTTCAAAACTATCTCACCCACTCTCTCGTGACCCCCATGTGGGTACACACATCTCTTTCTGGTTTCAAAATTCGTATACATAGGGCCTAGTTCAACGACATATTATGATCAAAATCGTATTAAAATGCCTCGATAAATTCACCCTGGTAAAAATGACGACTATAACCGTTCCAAAAACGACTATAAACATAGTTGGCCAACTATGGGTTATAGTTGGCCAACTATAGATTATAGTCGGCAACTATGTTAATAGTCGTTTTTGGAATAGTCGTATAGTCGTCATTTTTACCAGGGCATTTCTGCCAAAAAATTTCACAAAAGATGTCTCTATATACGATTTTTGAAATGAGAGTGAGATAGCATTACCAGGGGGTTACGTGAGAGCGAGAGAGAGAGTTTGTCTTTGTTTAAAACGCTCATCACCAACCCATCATTAAAACCGTCTATGGCGAGACCCAGCACACGCTATGAATTAATTCCGTGTGTTGAAAGTGAGACAGATAAAATGGATTCTTTTTTGTTGTCAAAATGTTTTCCTATTTCAATATTTTTCTTTACTTCTCTATTTTCCTAACCCAGTTTTACTTCTTCTGCGATTTTTCTGAGGGGAAGGGGGGCTTATGGCCTTCCACCCAGTTACACCTATGTTTAATGGTCCATCTTAAGCATCATCAGATCATCGAATTAAGTGCATCTCCGAATTGATAAGTTGAACTCACAATCAGAGCCTCAAGCAACGAATCCGCAATAGAGCAATGACATGAAGGACTTGAACGCTGCGACACGAAAGTGTAAAACTTCCGGCCTCCAATACCTCTTTGACCGCCTACATATATATTACATACATCCATTCAGTTTCGGTCGCGGGTTTCTACCACCGCACTATGGTCTGAGATCGTCAAAACGTGGCCAAAAATCAGAAAGTAGATTTCTCATCAATTTACAATGTTATAATATATAAGCTTTCGAGACCAAATTTAAGCAGAGAGAACACTTTCATCAAGTAATTTACGCCTAGAAATGTCACTGGATGTTTTTAAATGGGTCTGTTGCAAACTTTTGCTACAACACTGTAGAGTGTTCAATCTTAAGTAAAATCGCGTGAAAAGTCCATTGGTTGCATCAGAAAGTCATAAATGCAGTATGAAATTCACGAGAGACATTTAATGAAATCCAAGATGGCGGTAAAATATCGAGCGACCTGCATGCATGCACCACGATCATCCAAGGATAGCCAACCTCACAATATCGATCACACCCAATCACAACGTAAATAAACACATAACCTCTGAAGCTGTGAGGTTGCCAACGTTGGCAATCCTTGGATGTTAAAGGTGCATGCATACAGATTGCTCGATATTTGACCGCCATCTTGGGTTTCATTAAACGTCTCTTGTGAGTTTATTATCGCATTTCATGACTTTATGATGCTACCAATGAACTTTTCGGGCGATTTTACATACGACGAAACACTCTTTATCGTTGAAGCAAAAGTTTGCAACAGACCCATTAAGCTTAAAAGGTCAAAATCGGTGATTTTTTGTGAATTTTCTTTCGCTTTATTTTTGGCCCCTTTTTTTCGATCTCAGACCATTGTGCACCGATCAAACTAAAAAGGCGTAGATCAAACAGTGCACCTGAGACAGTGGCCCTCTCATTCATGAATATCTTCGTGGATGTATTCAAATGAGCGTTTAAGTCCGTGTTTCATTACGTTCCTTGTTCCTAAAGATTTAGAGCTCGTGGTAGAATAAGCAGAACGCTAAACCGCCGCTGGAGGAACTCACGCACGTTGGAATGAATCGTTGGATTTTCGGGATATTCATTTTTATTATTAACCACAGTGTACTCATCCTTTACAGTAGCGAAACTTTATCTACAGGAGCGCTTTGGCGAAAGTCGTTTTCCAATGTAATCAAATGGAAAAATTGAGTTATTATACCCCGACTACTTGGGGGCGCGACCGTCGCGTCGCGTCCAATCAGTGGCGTCGCATGCAATTTGGCAACAATGTATTCTATCCATTTAAACTAGAGTCCCTATATGTAGAGAGTTAAGACAAGAGGGTAGTCAACTTCTGATTGGTCGATGAATTTTAGGCTCTACGGACGCTGCCATTGGATGCGATTTTGCACTTTTGTTTTGTTTACCAACGGTCTTTTACAGATAAAAGAGTTAATTTGCGATGAATCTGTTAATTTTAATCATGATGCACCTCAAGAATGTCTATAAATCTCAAAAGAATCATTAAAAGCGTTAATACATGTCGATCAACAAAAGCAGGGAAAGATTACATCGTTACAAACTTAGCGGAACTGTAATCTTTGCAGTAGAGCAAAACTCAACAACGGCCTCAGAATGTAAACAAATGTGCAAAATCGCATCCAATGGCGGCGCCCATGATTTCACTAGAGTCCCTATATGTAGAGAGTTAAGACAAGAGGGTAGTCAACTTCTGATTGGTCGATGAATTTTAGGCTCTACGGACGCTGCCATTGGATGCGATTTTGCACTTTTGTTTTGTTTACCAACGGTCTTTTACAGATAAAAGAGTTAATTTGCGATGAATCTGTTAATTTTAATCATGATGCACCTCAAGAATGTCTATAAATCTCAAAAGAATCATTAAAAGCGTTAATACATGTCGATCAACAAAAGCAGGGAAAGATTACATCGTTACAAACTTAGCGGAACTGTAATCTTTGCAGTAGAGCAAAACTCAACAACGGCCTCAGAATGTAAACAAATGTGCAAAATCGCATCCAATGGCGGCGCCCATGATTTCACTAGAGTCCCTATATGTAGAGAGTTAAGACAAGAGGGTAGTCAACTTCTGATTGGTCGATGAATTTTAGGCTCTACGGACGCCGCCATTGGATGCGATTTCGCACTTTTGTTTTGTTTACCAACGGTCTTTTACAGATAAAAGAGTTAATTTGCGACGAATCTGTTAATTTTAATCATAATGCACCACAAGAATGTCCATAAATCTCAAAAGAATCATTAAAAAGCGTTAATACATGTCGATCAACAAAAGCAGGGAAAGATTACATCGTTTCAAACTTAGCGGAACTGTAATCTTTGCTGTGGAGCAAAACACAACAACGGCCTCAGAATGTAAACAAATGTGCAAAATCGCATCCAATGGCGGCGCCCATGATTTCTCTTGTCTTAACTCTCTACATATAGGGACTCTAATTTAAACTCATGTAAAAGATCGAATTCAGGGCGTGCAGTGCACAAGGAAAATTCGATATAATTAATGAGTTTAAATGGAGCAGTTGCATTGTTGCCAGATGCCACGCGACGCCACTGCGTCCAATGCAAACCAAATTGAAGAAGTTAATTCTATGCTCCGACCACCAGGGGGCATTTTCCGTTTTTCTAACATTGATTTTCGCTATTGTGTATGATAAGAATTCTGTGTTACGAACCCTTTTAGTCATGAATTGTAAAAGAGAAGATTAAGAGCTCTAACAAGGATGTTAGTGAATTTAACGACTTTTTCTCATATGATTTTAAAGTGTCAATTTTTTTGAGATTCTATACGATTTAATGTTGAACTTGTCACCAGATATGAGCAGCGGTGACAGAAAGTGTTAGTGCGACTCAGTAGCGCACCGAGACATTCTTCATCTCTCTCTTTTCTCCATTAAGAAACGGATGTTAGAAAAGGATGGACAAGGGGATAAAACCCCCTCCTTCTGTCCTTTTCCTACTCATACATTCAAATGGGAAATGAGAGAGATGGAAGATATCCTGGTTGCGCCAGTGATGCGACTCTTTTGGTAAATGAAGCCGTATCCTTTCACCAGGCTGAAGCGTGATGGACATTTTACCATTTAGCTGATTTACAGAAAGAACATTTCTGGCGGAAACGGCCAACCGATCGATTGTTTAACCCGCAAAAGAGAAACTACTTGTATAATGGTCCACGAAAAGAAATTATAATACCTCTGATCAGAAATTCGGGCGGCAATAAGGCAAACATTTGTCGAGGCCAAAAGTTCCATTTTATATCGCGTGAATTTATTTTTGAAATTATCAGAGTTTCTGGTTATTTCTCTGACGATTTTATTCGAATTTCTTGCCTTTACCTCCAGAATTTCTGGTTAGAGGTTTAATTATCTCTTTTAGGGGGTTTTTTTAACCCTCGCCCTCCCTAGTGTTACCAAATGGAAACCGTAGAGGGTAGTTTTCATTTTTCGGAAGCATTTATATTGATTCCGTAATATCCTAAGCGATGCCACTTCTTGACATCAGCCGAACAGGTTTTCTTTTCTTTTTCTTCTTCTTTTTTTCTTTTTAGGTTAGGCGTTTACTTCTTCAAGGCTTTTACTTCTTAATAATATTTCAGGAGGTTAAAGGTTAATCGTTAGAATTTCCATTGGCTAAAATATTTTACTCAGTGCATCTTGAATCAAAGAGCCGAATTTAAAAGTATTAAATTTTAAGTAACATAATTAACTTGTGACTTTTTACTTGTCAACTTACTGTTTTTACTTCTTTTTTTTTTACGAACCAGAAATCAATCCGCCATTGGGGTTTGATTCTATCCTTCGTCAAACACAATGAGAACAAAAAAAAAACAAAAAACAAAAAAAACCCGAGATGTTCGGAAACGCATATTGAACCCACTGTGTGACATGCGGTGATCGTGTTCCCCTATCGATATAATTCTGTCGTATTGTGTTTGATGTATATTGTTATTGAGTTGCCCCATCCTATTATCAATGATATAGAAGTGTCAGAACAAATTGGTTGGGTGGCTGACTCGGCTTTACCACGACACAGCTGGAATCAATACAACTGATTTTTTTTTTCTTTCTTTTGGCTCAAATCCATCAGTAATAATCAGACCCGCTTCTTATCTTTATGTCCTCGTTCTTGTATGAGCTTTCATTTCGAAGAGAGCTATTCAGAAACTTGCGTCGCGTGTATGGCAACGCTGAATTCTGTTCATTCAAAAGCATGAGAAGGTCGAACGAATAGCGAGGTGCACAGACCACTCACTCCCTGAAATAGATATTTGACATGGGTTTAAATGGACGAAATGCAGCGTTACTAAATTATACACACGACGTCACTGTCACTGCAGTTGTGCACAGTCAAGACTAGATGCGTACTCATGCATCAACTTTTCTCAATTTTTGGAGAACCCAAGGTAAAAACTACGACATTTTTTTCGCTACGTATGGTTCGTTTCTTTCAGCCAAAACTTAAAAAAAAAAAAAAAAAAAAAAAAAAAAATCTTAAATTATCTTTTTCATTTTGCGGTCACCGCTTTTAACATTAATTAGATTCAATATAATTTAACATAACACATTTTTTTTTTTAAATTAATTGTAAAATCAACAATCCCCCCTTTCGTTGTATGTACAGGCTTTGTTGATCCTTGACTGGAAAACTTTGTTTCTTTGATGAGTTTCTAGAACAGAGCCGTCCGTTATTGGTTTTATCCAAAATAGATATTTACTATATCAATTGCCCACATAAAAGCTCTCATTATAATTATGCTTATTATAACTTCTTTAATTACATTTTAAAATTTAAAGAGCTTAATTTTATAAAACGCAATAATGAAAATTTGTAATGCGACTTAAAAAATTGTAATAGTAATTTTTAAAAGAGAGAAAAAAAAACTTAATTAGGCATTTTATCTGTACTAGAATTTTACTTTATAAAAAAAACATGTAAAAATATTAAGTCAGTTTTAACAAAATTTTGAGTTAGGATGAATTCAAACTTTAAGAAATTAATTATAATTAAAGGCATGTGCTTAGCGATTTTTTATACTTTCAAATATTATTACGTTAAAAGGTTGGTATGTTGTTACTTGTGAGCTTATATATGTTCCTTTATTTTTACATCAGATAAATCAGATTTTCTTTGTCTTATTCCATGTATGTTTTTCAGGATCTACCACCAGGCAACAGTGCCCTAATAAACGAAGACTCGATTCGGTCGGTGGATGGATAAACATTAAACACGTTCAACCAAATCTTTCGTGGTCATTTTGCGAATTGGACTATTTCCGCCCACCTCGATATCACTATCCGTCTTCGCTGGAGTAAGATTTGGAAAGCTGTCTAATTAAAAGAATACGATTGTACATACAATTAGCAACAGCAGGCTCAGGGTCAGTGTTGCCAATTTTTCCCGTAATTATTCAATTGTACCAACACGAGCCATATACCATTAGAGAGGATTTGTAGGACGTGATACTGAAGCCGTGTTGCCAGATTGGGGTGAAAAAGTCGTACGCTTTACATTAATTGATTTAAATGGGTATGATACGGCTTTTTACCCTTGATCTGGCAACACTGTACTGAGCACGGAGGCAGCTATGATGATGGAAATCTCTTATGAGGACATTTTCACACAGGCTCAGATTGTTTGCATGATGTTTTTTTTTTTTTTTTTTTTTTAATTTTAAACGAAAAATATGTGCCGTATCCATTTCCGTCGCTACGATGAAGAGTAAAATTACTGGTTAAGTGGCTAACTAGGTGTTAAAATTCAAAATTACTAAACTGTAAGATAATTTACTGTATATACTGTGAAATGATGTAAATGTCATGTCTTAATTTAATTATTTCATTTATTTTTAATTTACTCAATAATTGATTTTTATGTGAAGAGATTGATTTGAGTTGAGAAGTGTACCTATTTTGCAATTTTTTAATCCTACCATTGTTACTTTTGCGCGTTAATTCGCTTACAGCAAAGGTGTATTATACCCATAAATATTTACAAAAAAATCATACTGTAATTATTTTATGCTATTTATCATAAGAAATAAACAATTATTGTACTCATGTTGTATAGTCGTGTTAATTAAACTTGTTAAAAAAAAAAAAAAAAAAAAAAAAAAAAAAAAAAAAAAAAAAAAAAAAAAAAAAAAGCAAAGGTATGCAAAAACAGTATCATTCTAAGAACCCGGCGGAAAAAATTGACGTTCAACATCCTCAGGACGTCTGGAGGACATTCGACCGAAATGTCGATAAAATTCTCGAATTGATCTGAAATGCCTTCTTTTGACATTAACAAGGTGATCAGCGAAGAAAAACAAATTGGCGTCCAAATCACAATTTTTCGCCGGGAATGGGTCACTCAACTTTTTGCAATATGTCCCGTTAAATTCCATTGAATCCCCATTTAAATTAATTAATAATAATATTAATAATATTAATTAATTAATAATAATTAATGCGTGTTCCACAAACCCTAAAAGGACAAATCTACCTTGATCCAAAGTACACTCTATACATCAGAATAAGCCTACTCTACTATGAAATTACCGGTAATCGCATTTTGACGTCTGGCTCGGGTAGGTATAGGTATTTTGGCTGTCAAACTAATTCGGACCGTATAAACTGCATATAATTTCTTCCTTTTCATCCATCCGCAGACATATTTCCAAATTGCTCGACAACAGTTGGACCGTGTAAAACTTCTCCTAGATCGGAACTTTTCCTCGGTTTTCCTTTCTCCTCGTCTAGCTCACGTTGGTATTTAAACTGTCAAACTAATTCAGACCGTATAAACTGCATATAATTTCTTCTCTTTCTTCATCCAGTCAATTTCCAATTGCTCAACAACAGTTAGACCGTGTAAACGCTCCGATCAAAATTAAAAACCGACTCCGTCGCGTTGTGTTGGTCTCCAAAAAACGAAAAATCCGCAATTGATATTACGAAATGAGCGTCTTGGTGGGAAATTCTTGAAAGTGCTGAAAAACGGTAAGAAATCGTCGGGTTTGCCCAAATCTGAGTTGGTGATCTGTGGTCCGTTCCTTTGACTGCACAAATTACAACACGCGCAGCGCTCGCTCCGCGTTGCGCTTCGTTGCAACTTACGAGCGTCGCATGTCTGCCGGAATGTGCCGAAAAACCTTCAAATTGGTCATTGCTAAGTTTGGCGTAATTTGAAGATTTTTTGTACAATCTGGCAATTTTAGTTGAGTGGATCACATAGGTAGACCTGTTCAGTGTGACGTCACCAAAATAGACCGTAGGGAGTACCCAACGAAGAATTTCTCACATCAAATTATTCTGGGAGAGACCCCCCAGACCCACTTTAATATTCTGAGGAAGACCCCCTTTTGATACCTACTTTTATCCAAATCCAAAGATCCATTTTTGAAATATTTAAATCTATCCCTTTATTGACCCATTTCCCCATTGATTTTGATGGAAACCAGTTTTCATTCAAAACTAACCTAAAAATTAAAATTTCAAAAAAACAAAAAATAGTTCCTCTGGGAATGTTGAAAGCAGCTTCTCTGCAAAATTTGAATGCATATGGATCAATAGTTAAAAAGTTATGCTGGATTTCACGTTTTATGGCTATACGGACAGACAGACCCACACTCCACATAGACGCCACAGGAAGTTAGTGCATTTACACCTCCAAGCCACTTATGATTAAATAATATTGAAACTTCATAGATGAGTATTCTTTAGGATAGTATTAAGCATGATGAGAGCCAATGATTTTATAATTATCATGATTTACTTAGTCGTAGAGGGCCAAGTATTTAAAAAAAATACCTCGAAAATCTCTGCGCCACTGCAATACCTAATTCCTCTATTTCTAACTTTGTTAGTTGTGAGAAAGTAAAAATTGGATCCAAATAAATGCTCCGTCTCACTCGCTCTCGTGGGTTTTTCCCATAAGACACAGGATCCAAATTTTCAAATGCAAATTCGTGGCAGTATACAACAAGTTTTCTCAGATTTTACTACACCATCAGATTTCACGTACCTAAAAATGACAGCACGCTACAACAACATCTGTGAAACATCGCGCATTAATTTATGAACACAGTTATTTCGAAGAAAGTCCTATGTTTTGACCTTGTCCCACTCACGGTGTCTCATGGGCACAGAATTCTAGAATATAGGCTCATCGGCACCTTCACACCACGTGTTATACCTCGAACCAGCTTCGATACGAAGAAAGGTTAGGATGATTGAGTGGCATGGCATGGCGGTGATACACCCATAAGAGGCCGTGAGTATAAGGCAAGGAAAAAATATAGAACATCTTTCGGTATAACCATGGGCGGCGCGTGGGGTCAAAAAGTGGGGGGGCTCAAATTCAACAGCTTTTTTTTTCTTTCTTTTTTTTTCTTCTTCACCTTTTTCACAATAAACGTTTGACGCTGGCGGGGGGGGACAAATAAACTTTTTCCTTCTTTTTCTCTTTTTCTTTCTTTTTCCTCTTTCCCCTTTTCCCTTTTTTTCTCGTTCAAAAATTTTTTTAGCCCCTCGTTCCCAAAAAAGTGGGGGGGCTATAGCCCCAATAGCCCCTTATACGCGCCGCCTATGGGTATAACTATTATTGTTTAACCCTTAACTGCAGATGAGCCCAGATCTGGAACAATTACTTTGAAGCCTTATCTAAAAGTAGGGGACTTGAGTTGTACTGTCGCTGCATGGTGGGTCACATGTGGAACAGATACTAAACGAGTAAGAAGTGTCGATTTTGTCCCAGAGCGCGCAGCACAGGATAGAGAACGTGCAGAGTGGTTGAAAATAGCTTACTGAAAATCTGATTGAGATTTTCCGATTTTCATTGTTATGTTTGGGAGTAACGCAGGGGTACCATATACAAAAAAAAACAACTATTGAAACTTACTAACTTATTTTTTACCACTTTAATTTTTTTTTTTTTTTTTTTTTTTAGCCTGAAAACTTTATTTTCAATTGCATGGATACCTAAATGCGGGTAAGGCCATATTTGGAACAATTAATATTCAGGCTCTTTGCCATTGAAATATAATGGAAAGAATTTTTTCACTATTTTTCCCTGTCTCAAGGATCAAAATTGTACTGAAAAAAATTATTTTATTGAAAAAAAAATCATGCAGTAAAGGGTTAAATTCTTCATTTTTATCTTTATTAAAATTTTATCCGAGGAATTATTTGTTTCGCGGTCCACTGTACGCCGACAAGAGAAAAGGAGATAGACGTATGTATACCTTCACCAGAGCTCTTTTTGTGTTTGATAACTAAAAAAAGATAATGACATTAAAATATTGTTTTATGGTTTGTTGAGCATAGTTTTGGTTTCTCAACACTTCTAACCTGATTCCATTTCATTATGATCGAAAAAAAAAAAGTAATCAAAACTAGTTTCATAAAGATGATGTGAAGTCTCTAAATGCGCTTTAGATAAAAAAAAGTAGTTTTTCTGTTCCATCCGAACTTGATAATTTTTTTATAATTGGTTTGCGCTTTTGAAATGACATTAAAAAGGTCTATTCAAGCAAATTTTCTAGCCGTGGCAGATAGTCCAAGCAACGGAGAGCTAATATGGACCCTAGCTTGCAAGTGTTTGAGAATTAGTGTTGACTCCGACTGATCTTTGAACTTTGCGCACGAATGAGAGGGGCGGAAAGGCCGCCATTTTCCAAAATCACGTTTTTTGGCTTATTTTGCTTACAACTCAAGCGCCATTCAGCAAATGCAAAAACCACCTGGAGATAAATGAAAGCTCGTCAAATTTAAAACGGAAAAGCATCAGACCATTGTTTCAAAGACATCAAAACTGAATGCGCTACGGAGTCACGAAAAATCCTGAAATTAGTCCGTTGCGGCGCATGACCGCTAAACGGCCGCCTTGCGCTGCGGCCGCTTCAATGGCAACTCATGGCTATGTAATATGGGCAAAAAGGTGATGTCACTAAAACCCAGCTTGTAACCCCCTTATCAATTCAGCTTGGCAAATAGCTTGATCGCTCTCAAGAGATTTCATATCTTTTGAGACTTGGGCCGCCTCACCGACAACTCATGGCTATGTAATATGGGCAAAAAGGTGATGTCGCCAAACCCCAGCTTGTGACCCCTCTATCGATTCAGCTTGGCAAATAGAGTCGATCGCTCTCAAGGGTTTTTATATCTTTTGAGACTGTGGCCGCTTCACTAGCAACTCATGACTATTTAACATATGTTGGGCTATTTACACACATCATGTGTCTATACGAGCAAAACAATGTCCGAAAAAAAAACGAAAAACCTTAATGGAGTAGGAAAACTTGAGTTTAGTGGCGCTGTAATGTTTGAACATACATCGGTTGCAGAAAGCCGCGTGGGTTAGACAAATTAGATATAGGAATCCCCCATGTCACCTGCGTAGCTCCGTCATTTAAGATCAAAGACGGCGGAAACACAAGAAATTCTATAGAAACACAAGTGTCCTCTCAAGGGAAAGTCTCTAATTAGAAAGGAATCAATCATCCATGGGACCTGCGTTTCTCTGTCACTACGCCTTAAACTTTACAGTAATTTTATGAGTCTGTAAGTAAATTTCGTAATTGTTTAATGTGCTCGTTGTAATTTTTGCTGGCGTTTACGCATGAGTGAACTATTCTATCATATATCATGCAGAAAAAGTTTAGCAAGAAGTCACATCATTAAAAGTAAAAGAAGATTGCTCATTTTCCGTGACTTAAACGACTCGGGTCGCGCTTTCATCAACTGAACTGCCCTGATGTGTATACCTACAGATTTTAAAAACACTGACACTTTCGACCCAACGCTTAACAAAAAATGAGCCTTTTAAAATATCAAAACGGTCATTAAACAGAATTGAAATGAATAACGTGTATGAAGGTAGTATTTTTCAACGAGCCGTCTGTATGGCTTCCATTTACAGCGTTGCCATTTGTCGGATAATTATCCGCTTTTTACAATTTAACTTAATGTAAAATTTGGTAATTTACAGAAAAATCTGGCAACCCTGTCCATTTTTGTGAGTGAGAACCAAGGGAAAAAATCAAACCTCTTTAATCCTCTAAATGCGTATCATTATGTCCTCGTTCTCAACAAGTTTCATTGTTGTCAGATGTATAGATTTAGGCCAAATACTTCCCATAAGAATCAATATAAAATCAAATTAATAATTTTGAATTCAAATCTGGCAACACTGAAAAGTTTGACTGTGCATGAGGCTGAGGAATTGTAGAGATGCCATCGAGAGGAGCCAAAAGTACATTCGGCCCATGGCAAAAAAATGAGGGATAAAAAGAAGCTTAATTGATATCACCCACGCATGTGCAGTTGATGGGAACTGGGTTTCAACTTTAGGCCAGTCAGCTGAATATTTTCGCGCTCTTGCAATCGAGAGTATTCAAAAAAACTTCCTCCGAGATTGCCAGATTGGGTGACTTCCTCGTTCGTTTTACATACCGAAGCCAACGCAATACAAATAAAAAAAAATTAAAATAAAAATTAAAAAAAAAATTGAAAATTGTAACTAATTCAGTGGAAAGCAGTTTTAAACGAAAGTGCAAGCGTTTTATAGTGTCTATCTATGGACACAGAATTTTGATACACCTATCCTGGTGAAATAATTTTGCTTGTTTCTATGATGCGTCAGGCCGTCAGGGTCAGGTTCTTTATCGCGCAAATCCTTCCAAAATAAACAGCAGCGGCGGCTCGTGCAATGTGGCAACAATGGATTTCCTCCCTTTAAAACTGTGTAAAATAATCGATTCCTTGGTGAGGCGTAGCGCCTCACCCAGTATCGATCTTTTTGCATACGTTTAAATGGCAAAAGTGCACAGTTGCCAGATTGCACGAGCCGCCACTGATAAACAGTTATATCGATTTCTGTGGCCAGATAGCCACTCTAAACTGCTCGTACTTTTGTTTAAAATCAATCTCAAATGGATTAGACACAACTTCTTTTTAAAAATTTAAAGGTTAAAAAATATTAGGCAAAAAAATAAACGCGAGCCTGAGTGAAAAGGTCCATAAGAGACTTCTGATTTCTATCATGGCTACCTTCGTGTTGCCTCAAAGGGCCGTCCCACAAATTCTCTCTATTGGTATAGCTCGGCACTGGCGGATCCAAGATATCGTCCTTCTCTCTCTTCTTCCATTAGAATGCATGTGTTAGAAAAGGATAGAAGAGGGGGCGAAAATCACGTGACTGTCCCTAATCTGTCCCTTTCTCTCATACGCGTTCTAATGGGAGAAGACAGAGAAGGAAAGATTCCTGGATCCGCCAGTGTAACTCATAGGCTCAGGGAAATGAAGGCGATTTGTCTGAAGACGTGGCAACCCTGCTTTTGAGCCAACATACGGAACCAGCGTTGCCAACTTTGGCGTAAAAAGCCGTCTGCAGTGATTATGGAGGAAAGGTTTGCGCTTGTATAGAAGGTGAAATCAAAAGAGTGCGAGAAAAGATGAGAGTGTGTGTGAGAGAGAGAGAGAGAGAGAGAGAGAGAGAGAGAGAGAGAGAGAGAGAGAGAGAGAGAGAGAGAGAGAGAGAGAGAGAGAGAGAGAAAGAGAGAGAGAGAGAGAGAGAGAGAGAGAGAGAGAGAGAAGGAGAGGGAGGGTGGGATGAAGAGGGAAAGAGAGGCAGAAGATGGAAACGACTCAGTCATCAAAACGCGAACTGTGGTAAATTAGACAATTTGTGACAAATATGAGAGGGGAGAGGGAATTACAGAGATACGCGTAATGTCCATACTTGGCACCCATCATACCTGGTAATGAGCAACTTTTTTTTTTTTTTTTTTTTTTTTTTTTTTTTTTTTTTTTTTTTTTTTGCGTCATTCATCATTGTAGACAAGTCTTTTATCGCGAGCTTCAAAACGTTCGCGACATTTTAAAGAGAACGCGTTTGTGAGATTAATTAGTCAATTAGAGGAAATTTTGGGCTCCTTGCTCAGTAATGACATACACGCTCTTTGAACACGGCCTCTTATTCTCCTTACATTCTTCCCGCTTCGATGATCTCCGAGGTATATTTCAGTTGTATTGGCATAAGTACACTCATGAAATTAGCACTCTTGGGAACTTTAATTAACCTCCTGAGTCCTGATGCTGTATCCAATAATATTTAAGTATAGATTCTTACCGAAGAGAAAACAAGAGTCGCACTTTGCATTGAGAACTTGCGTGGTTAATTCTGATAAGAGTCAGCTTCTGATTGGCTGGATATGGAGGGGAATACGTGGTGTGTGGCAATGAGCTATAACTTTAGAGTGGCACATCAAGGAACGTTCCGCTGGTTCATTGTTGTCACCTAGGGCGCCGCCATCTTGCCGAAAAAATCGGTTTTGAGGTTAAGTTTTGTAGGTTGTTTCCGGTCGTTGCGTAAACAAACTCGGGCATCGCCGGAAACGGCCTACAAAATTTAACCTCAAACCGTGGAAACTGCCGTCCAAATTCCCGCCAAATTCCGAACGACCTACAAAATTTAACCTCAAACCTTGGAATCTGCCGTCCAAATTCCGCCTTTTCCCGGGATTCCTTCTACCCTGTGTGGCACAAGGTGGACCAGCCCGCTGCCACTCTAAAGTTATAGCTCATTGGTGTGTGGGTCCAAACTGTTTTTGGTCATTTGAAAATCAACGCGGAGTTTCAGTTCCAGGCCGTTTATCTCGAAACCTGTGCAAAGTTGACGCGTCGAAATTAATACGAGTCGATTTAGCAGAATTTTCTCAACAATTTGATGCGTCATAAGTGCCACTTTATTGCAAATTCGAGAAGACTGTCTCAGATGAAAAGTACACACACAGAAAAAAAAGATTAGTGAAAATAACCATACGGATACCTGATTTTGGCACCTGCTAGATGTTATGGTAAACTTGACCAGAAGTATGGTACATTTACAGATACTTTGAGTAAATTCGACATGCAATCAGGTTACATCACCTAGTACCTAGTCAAAACATAGTATACTTCTGGTTAACATTACCATAACATCTAGCAGGTGCCAAAATCAGGTATCCGTATGGTTATTTTCACCGTAGTTTTTTTTCCGTGCATAATAGGGAGTTACTCAACACACGCCACGCATAAAAACACACTATTATTTGCACTTTTCAACTGAGACAGTCTTTTCGAATTTTCAATTCACTGGTACTTACGACCTATCAATTTGTTGAGAATATTCTGCTAAATCGACTCGCACTATTGCGACGGGTCTATTTTGCACAGGTTTCGAGATAAACGGCCTGGAACGAAACCCCCGTGTTAATTTCTATAAGACCAAAAACAATTTGGACCCACGCTTACAGCCAATCGGAGGCCAGCCCGCGTTTCCGATCCCTTATCTACGTTGACCACGCAGGCTTTTTAATCAATTGCAACTCTTGTTTACTCTTTGATTCTTACTTAAATACATACACCAATGTGGTAGGTACATGTGCACGCGTTCCTACTTATCGTTCAAAATCTTGATACATGGTACTTATGTCAGTGCAGCGGCGTGTGGTGAGATCTTCTGTCTCTGTCGTTTCCCCATTACAAGTATCAGGTAAGAAAAAGATGGAAAAAGAAGCTCCAGCTTCATATGTTTTGTCTGTTTCTTATCTGAGATAGATAATGAAGCAGTGGCGTAGTGTGCAACTTGGCAACGTTGCAGTTTGTCCATTTAAACTCATAAAAAACAGAGTGGATATTCAAAGGGTTATTTGTACTTTTGAACTTTTTTTCATCAGTGTTAAATTCACTGTAATTTTTTTTTTTTTTTTTTTTTTTTTTTTTTTTTTCAGTGGATGCACTTCACTGTCGATTTTTTTCAATGAACCGTTGCAGGATTCACAGTTGAACCTTTTATTCACCGAAGGATTTACTTTTGAATCTTTTGTCAACTATGGTAGCTAGATTAACCGTTCAGTTTGGACAGCAACCCTGGACTATACATTTATGCAACCTCTAAAAAACCACCAAAAAATGAACTAAATATCCGAGGATATCATCAACCACGCAAACAATGCGGGACAATTAGTATCAAAATCTATCATATCAATAATGAAGCCGATTATTGTCTCTATCTCTCAGTCATCTCTTAGTCGCTGTCACATTTTTTTTTTTTTTTTTTTTTTTTAGATCGTAGAGGGGGGCCTCGATTATTTTTTTGCCTAATTGAATTTCAGGTCACCATATGTTCTTGTCTATTTTTCCCATCTGCTTCTTCGTCTTTACTCAATCTGATCATATCGTCTGATTGTAACTGAACACATTTATAATAAACAGATCTACTAGTATTCCGACGTTGCCATCAGTGGCGTAGCGTGCAGTTTGGCAACCTTGTACTGTGTTCATTTAAACCCACGTAAAATATCGAATCCAAAGGTGTTCACCGAACACCCTATAGTTCGATCTTTTTATTGGGTTTAAATGGACACATTACAAGGTTGCCAAACTGCACACTACGCCATTGGTTGCCATTTAATCTCGACTTTTTCATTCCCTTAAAAATAATCTGATGAATGGAATTACTTTGTATTTTCTAGACTTAAATTAGAGAAGAAGAGTTTCTAAAAGTTTCAAGAAATTCTTTGCAATAGGTCTGATTTTATAATAAAATTAGAGTCAAGTGAAAATGGCAACGTCTGAAGTCGAGTGGGATCCTTTTGTTTAATTAAATGAGTCCAATTCATCTTCATTCCATATTTTTGTCCACTGGTGCACTGAAAAAAAAGTGCTGAATTAATTAAAAGTATGGACACCATATAGCCGTAGCCAGGATATTGTCTATCTCTCTCTTAGCCCATTTAAACGCATGTGTTAGAAAAGGACAGAAAGAGGGGCTGAAGTCACGTGGAAGCCCCTATATCTATCCTTTTCTAACACATGTGTTTAAATGGGCTAAGAGAGAGAGATAGACAATATCCTGGCTACAGCTATGATGGACACCACTTAAAAACTGTTAGTTTGGCTATTTAAAATAGTTAAAAAATAATTGAATTAACACAGCACGGAGTTAATTTAACTAATTTAAATAGTCAAACGAACCGTTTTTAAGTGGTGTCCATTCTTTTAAGTACCTATGAAATAGTTAAATACAGCACTTTTTTTTCATTGTGGATTCACCTTTCAGTTGGGGAATCCCATTACATCATGGAAAACAGTAACACTGGATTGCAAAAACTCTAAAATACTACAAAAAAGAGACCGAAATATCCAAGGATATCATCAATCACGCAAACAATGCGAGACAATTAGTATCGAAATCTATCATATTTATATCAATAATAAAGCCGATTATTGTATCGTCTCTCTCTCTATCTCTCTCTCTCTCTCTCTCTCTCTCTCTCTCTCTCTCTCTCTCTCTCTCTCTCTCTCTCTCTCTCTCTCTCTCTTCTCTCTCTCTCTCTCTCTCTCTCTCTCTCTCTCTCTCTCTCTCTCTCTCTCTCTTTTCACTCTTTCTCTCGGTCACATATTTTTTGGGAGGGGGCTGAATCATTTTTTTTTGCCAAATTGAATTTCAGGTCACCTTATGTTATTGTCTATTTTCCCCCTCTGCTTCTGCATCTTCTCATCGGAGTATATCTTGTCCGAAGCTGCACGAAACGGAACTGGCGAGACATGCGCACAATGGCTCAACTAGTGGAATCATCCGGACTTACAACATTCCATGAATAAAATAAACTGTGGAGAACACCCTACGAACACTTTCTCACATCAAATTAAATCTGATGGAGACCCCCAGAGCCCCCCCCCTTTAATATTCTGGGGGAGACCACCAGCAGGCTGATTCTGCTCGTTTGGACTAGACGAGACGTGATAGCGAGAATCGATCAATCCCATTGGTTTAACCCTCTAATGACCACGTTAATTCAAAAGAACACCACTCAACCGTTTATACATACAGGGGAGGTAGTTAACTATTCGTGCTCGGGGGAGTTGGAATTGCCTATACGACAGATTGAAGGCGTTTGGCGAAAGCTTATCTTGTTAGTATTTTGCGTTCATCCGAAATGATGACTGAAACAATGTGAAATAGAGAGTTTTAGTAATGGCGACTGCCGGTGATGAGCGTTCCAAACAAAGCCGATTTGTCTCTCTCGCTCTCACGTGACCCCCATGTACTGCCATCTCACTCTAATTTCAAAAATCGTATATAGAGACTTATTTCGTGAAATTTTATGGCAGAAATGAATTCCTCGAGGCATTTCAATGCGATTTTGATAATAATATGTCGTAAAACAAGGCCCTGTATACGAATTTCGGAACTAGAAAGAGAAGGATATACATGGGGGTCACGGGAGAGTGAGTGAGATAGTTTGGAACGCTACGCGGGTTTTATCCCAACCGATTGCAACCGATGAGCGCATTGTTGTGGTTGTTGGCTAACCGTTGACTTCGCACTAAAACCGTCTATAGACTAGAGGAGAAAAACGAGTTTACTCGAGCGTGGTCCCTAAAGGGTTAAATGGCGTCACGTGACAAATTTGAAGTCATTTGAGCTCCTTCTTGTCGTGGTCGGAGTCATGAATTTGAAAAGAATGACTCGGAGCACGACGAGAGAGAACTCCGGTGCTGCGGCGCTCGGTGAAGATTTACCCCCCCCCCCCCCCCCCCCACCACTACTTTGGGCACACGAGGGTCAGTGGAGAAAAGAGGGATGGAGTAAATAGAAATTCACTCCGTTGCGCTATTTTCTGAAGCAAAAAGAGAAAAAAAGGAAACGAAAACTATTCGTGAATCCATGAATTTGACCCAGTGTGAGGTGGGCGCTAGATGCGGAGTTCTCGAGAAATTCGTTTTGAGAACGAGTTTACTCTTTATGTAACTTTCATTTGAAAAGTTGTTCCATCGTTCGTCGGTGGTAGTTGCCAGTTGCCACATCGGATCGCGATCGTTTTCTCGACGATGACGACTCGGAGTCGCGGTAATTTTTGTTCCGTCCTTCTGAATCCTTAAACTATAATTCATATCGAATGGAGCTGTGTTGCGCACTTTTGCTATAAACGATTTGTTTTAGTCGATTCCGGTGTAAAAACTTCAAATGAACTGTAGGGAATACCCATCGAACACTTTCTCACATCAAATTTAATATTAAAAAATTACAAACTAAATGGCCAAAAAAACATCATAGACAAAATAAGGATTAAAATGGGAACTAGGCCAACAATAAATAAGAACTCCCGAGACGTCTCGGTGCACTCACAGCACCATTATCAATGGGAAAAATAAAATACAAAAAAAAAAACAAATACTCAGAACGAGGAGCACACTCCACAAAGATGGAAGAGGGACTGATTAACAAAATACCACAACATCGGTTACATAAACAAAACAGACCAACAAAAACGCAGACAGAGCCTCAATCAATAGTTCTTATTTATTGTTGGCCTAGTTCCCATTTTAATCCGTATTTTGTCTATGATCAAATGTAATCTGAAGAAGACCCCCGTTTAATATCCTGGGGGTGACCCCCAACCTCCCTTCGATATTTTGATCCAGATCTAAAGATTCGTTTTCGAAATATGTATTTAAAGTCCTTTTTTGGCCCATTTTCCCATTGCTTTTAATGGAAACCATTTTTCATTCATAACTAACCAAAAAATTAAAATTTCTAAAAAAAAAAAAAAAAAAAAAAAAAAAAAAAAAAAAAAAAAAAAATAATCCATCTGTGGAATGTTAAAAGCAACATCTCTGCAAAATTTGGATGCATATGGATCAAGGATCAACAGTTCAAAAGTTATGCTGCACGGAGAAAAAAGTTATAATTTCTGGGACTATCTCATGATGGTTTTCTGATTTCTGGTTGTTAGAAACAAAATTATTATGGATTTCATTGTGCCGATTGTCTCAGAATCCAGAGTAATAGTAAATTTTACCATCATATAATAGTATGCATTAAATATAATTAAAGTGTAGAGTTTTCCATCATTTCATGGGTTTCACGTTTTATGGCTACTGGCAGACATATAAGTTCGTCGGGACCAAATGAAATTTTGGCCCCGAACATGATCGTGATCCTGTTTTCGAACCGAACTGTAATGATGTTATCTTATGCTAAGAACACGTTCGGAACTGGTGTACACAAGTACATCGCCTATTCTGATTGTGTCCAAAACATGTCCCTTCTTTTGTTATAATATGTATGCTACAAAACTTCATAATCACCCTATACTATCCTGAAAATTGATGAGTAGTAGGTAACAAAGATAACTTATACATACAGATATCGCACAAGCTATCTCACCCGTGTTAATTGAAAAATGGATAAAACGCCGGCCGCGATACAATCGGGCATACTGAGGGGGTCATAAAGATTAAAGAATTCTGGCTCAAAAATATTACTATTCCTGTGGTTCCTGTGTTTGTTTACAGAACTCAAACAAACGAGGAACAATGAACGGTGGAACATGCGGAACAGTTTTTGTGCGCAAAAACGTGGAAAAAGTAATCTTTGCGAGCCAAATTTTATAATCTTTATAATTCCCTCTGTACGCCCGGTTGTATCACGGCCGGAGTCAACTTAACAAAATTTGGGCTCATGCCATATCTGTACACATGTATAAGAAGTAGGCCTCTTTAGCGACATAACTGTCCACGACAAGCACCAAACATCAGTGTTCTTTTCAACTAAATTTTAATGTATTTCAATGAATTTTCTTGTTTATTGCATGATAATTGTGCTACTCCATAGTAGTTGTGACGCTGATGTCAAAAATGATATAATTTTCTACGTAACTCGTCCCGATTTTACGTATATCCTACTTTTAGGCATTTTTCGCGATAAAGTATAAATTGTGGAAAAACTGGATAGTTTCGACTAAATCTAAGGCCAAATTCGAACTCAGCAGGTCAATTTTCATCTATTGTCATGCTATTAACGCGATAAGAGGTCCAATAATAAGAAAAAACTCCATGTTTGTGTCTATAGAGACCCTTGTTTGTTTAGTACTTTTGCGTTCATAGGTGGCGGACATCTATCTATGTCGTTAAAACGTAAAAATCCATGTATAAGTAATTAATCTTTGGCAGGTAACCTGTAAATCGTGTATTTTTTTGAGGGCGAAGTAACGCGGGGAAAAATAAACTGGGACAAGGTATGCAATATGCAGCACACAAAATTCCATATGGCACATGTGTGTACCTTGGGAGCGTTGCGTATATATATATATGCCAGTTGCTCTTCCATAGATGTTACTCTACTTTCTTTTCATGGTTAATTCTGTAAAATTTCAAGAAAATTACAAATATAATGGTCACCATTTTATCACCATTCGTTCAGTAAGCACCGAATAACCGAGCTGTTAAAGCAGCCTTTAGAAAAAATGCAATATTATGACGTAATTATTTGTCAAGTGGCATACCCCATCTCTTTCCACCACGCATTTACGACGCTACGCGCGAACGCTACAATTCAATGTCGCTGTTTCAAACAGCTGTGTCTCGGTTAGCACTGAATGGATCACAATGAAACTGTGACCGCGTTTTTATTTACTCGACATTTTAGATCAGTATTGGCCATCAAGAGCAGTGGCGGCTCGTGCAATTTGACAACAATGTTATCCTTCCATTTGATTGCGTGTTAAATAATCGATTCGAAAGTGAAGCAGCGCTTCTCTAGCATTCGATTTATTCACATTGAGTCAAATGCAGGAAAAACATTGTTGCCAAATAGCAAGAGCCGCCACTGATCAAGAGTAGAATTTCTTTTGCGCAACTGGAGCAAGATAAAGTTGCGGAGATGAATTCAAACTTAAAGCCTCTTAAGTCGAACTAATTTCTAGCTTGACTCGATTAAGTTAAGTGAATTTTTTACCAAGTGCAGTGCGGTGAGGTTCCGGGGCTTCGATTGCACTTTAAGTCTAACTTCGAGCATTCCACCTTATTTAGGTTCCTATAGGGATACTACCATAAATGTTGTGGAAAATTCAAAACTTTTCTATTAAGTTAACTGGAAAAATGCGTGTATTCTGCAAAAAAAAAAATTAATCGTTAAAGCAACATTTAAAAATTCGTTGATTTGACAAAAATTGAAAGTTGTTTGATCAACAAATGTTTTTTGTTAATTTAACAATTTATTTGTTGATTTTACAAAAAATTATGTTAAATCATCAGCAGAGTTGTGTTCTTTTAACGAAATAGACATTGTCAAGTTAGCAATTTTAAATAGTAAAGAGAGTACGCAACATTAACCCAATTGATCTAACAATTCAGTTTGTTACATCAGCAAAACAAATAGCTGCTTTTACTTACTGATTTGTTATTTTAACATAAAAATTGTTATTTTTACAAAATGATTTTCTGATTTTGGCAAAGTGAGTTTTTAAGTTAACGAAATGAATTGCTGATTAAACATTTGAGATGTTAATTTAACAAAATGATAGGTTAATTTAGCAAATAGTTATGTTAATTTATTTTTCAACAATTTATTTTTTTCAGTTTAAGATAGTGTGCGAAACGACAGTACTAGTTCCTGGTTTATTGCATACCCTGCAATATAGTATCATTGTCTCCATCAATACACACATACTTGCATCTCCTAACTTTCAGGCCAGGTCAATTTTACACGATGATTCTGAGTTCCCACTTAAGCCTCGAAACACAACAAACCTCGAACCCCTCAGAATGTAAACAAATGTGCAAAAACGCATCCAATATGCCGTCGAAAATGGTTTCACTTGTCTTAACTCTCTACTTAAAGGAACTCTAGTTCTGGGTGTGAAGGCTATCTTTACATTTGATTTTTCGCACGCATCTAAACTGACAGCACTCAATCAAGTGAAATCTTGTCATTTTTCTTCAATTTGACCCTACGCTTGTTTGGGAGGGTACACAGATGATATGTCCACATTTTTATGTCCAAAAATTAATGTCCAAAGCATTAAAGTCCAAAAAATTAGGTCCAATGAGGAAACGTTCAAAAGGAGAAAAGGACAATGTCAAAATGTCCAGAGATTATAGGTTCATAAAATGACGTCCAAACATTTGGAAAGTCTAAAGTAGGGGCAAATTAGTTTTGCGAGCGATCAGTATGCAAATGTATCTGAACACTTAATTACTGAAAGATTGGACGGACAATGTGCGCAATCTTTCACAGGAAGATTTATTTTAAGCTTAATATAGAAGACAGTATTACAAAAATTGTACTAGAATACTTGTGTCCATTAAATCTACTTGAATCCATCGGGACGTTAGATTAGACATATTCTTAGACATGAACTTTGTATTCGCGGACATTATGGCTCATTGGACGTTTTAGAACGTTTGAACAAAATGACATTGGACGAAAATATAACTCTATAAATGAAATTTTTGGACGAAAAAGTTTTGGACTTAAAGGCTGTGGACGTATCATCTGGGAACCGTTTCGGAGAAGTGATGGACTGTGATAGATCGAGTTGAAGTAACGTGGTGACTTTAACACTGCGGTAGAAACGAAAAAGCATTTTTTTCTCCCCACACATGCTGCAAAAATACGCTAAATCCACCCTACAATCCGCTGATCTTGAGTGCAAAACACACCCATAAAAAAACACCACTCCTCACCGCGGCGCTATAGGGGGTAAAGTCAAGTGACGGCCCCCTCTGCTATCCTTTTCTAACACACGTATTCAAATGGGAGGAGAGCAGTGACGTAGCGTGAAATTTGGCAACAGGGCAGTTCTTCCATTTAAACCTATGAAAAAGATCGAACTATTGGGTGTTCGGTGAACACCCTCACATTCGACCTTTTACATGGGTTTAAATGGACACAATACAACGTTGCCAAATAGCACGCTACGCCACTGGAGTAGAGAGAGAGAGAGAGAGAGACAGACAGACAGACAGACAGACAGACAGACAGACAGACAGACAGACAGACAGACAGACAGACAGACAGACAGACAGACAGACAGACAGACAGACAGACAGACAGACAGAGACAGAGAGAGAGAGACAGAGAGAGAGAGAGACAGAGAGAGAGAGAGAGAGAGAGAGAGAGAGAGAGAGAGAGAGAGAGAGAGAGAGAGAGAGAGAGACAAAATCCAGTATCCACCCATGGTATGTCTACGTGACGTTCATCCCAGATTTTCAAATTAATGTTCTCTCGAAAACTATATACTCAAGTAAGTCCTAATGAGAATGCGTTTGCAGAAATGGGAGGAGCTAGTTTCCGAGGCCGCGCTTTTTCACGGTAAGATTTTCACTAATGATGGATTCAAACAATTTTTCCCGCGATGTAATGGTGAGACTTTGATTTTGCAACGCTCGTTTATAAAATTTAATAACACTGTCAACGAATTATACCTCGATACAATCGGAGAAACCCCTTTTTCATCGTTTCAAATGCGACTCCATTCCCGCCATGGTGAGACATCTTATTTTTATGAGTTTTATTCTCTCTGCAGTGAAAATGCCCATGTACGTGTCTCCAATTAGTCAGTCTGTGCGTGTACGGTTTAGTGGAAGAGGTTTAGATAAAGTAGGATTTTTTTGAACGTGCAGTGAGACGTGTCCTTAATTGCAGCTGCTTATGGCAGTTGATTTTTCCTTGGCACAGCGCTTTATAGATTTTTGCAGTTTAACATTTTGGAATTTAAGGGTAACATTTTAAATCAATCTCCACTTTGTATTATTGGGGAACTGAATCGACTTTTGCATTGTGTGTCGACCGATGTGTGACTAAATGTGCGAATTTTTTCTTGTTGCATGGAGTATTCAAGGTATGAGTGTTTGTGCGATAGCTAGAGCTTTATTGACAATATTAAATTAATTCGTTGTTGAGGTGATCACGGTTATAAATCCATTTTTCCGACAGTGTACATACTGTTTTAAATCCACTTTTTTCGACGATGTTCACTGTTTTATATCCACTGATTTATGTGTCCCAAAGTGGTTTTTTTTTTTTTTTTTGTTTGTTTGTTTTTTGTTGTTTTTTGTTGTTTTTTTGTTTTTTTTTATGTTGTTTTGTTCTTTTTTTTATTTTATAGACATCGTTGAAGCTACTGCGTTAGCAGTTTTTTAAGGAGTGTTTTTTTTTTTTTTACTTTTAATTTCTCCCCCCCCCCATTTTTTTCTTCCTTTTCATTTTTTGTACGAATAAATATGGTCAGATTTTTTGAAACTACGGGTCTAAATTCTGAAATTCCGTAACGTGCTCTTTCATTTGAACAAAATATCTCCTAGTTTGGTGAAAAAAGCACCAGGGAATTTCAATCGAATTAAACTTCGAAACTGCTAAAACTATTAACGGTGATGTATCAAAAGTATGCAACAGACCCATTATTTATAAACAAACATTTTTTTGACCCGACCACTTCGATGCGAAAAATCAAACGGAGTTTGATTTCAGCTCACAATCGAACAAGTCCTGGCGGGCAAAATTTAAAACTGCGAATAGAGCTCCTAGCGTCAAGATCACCATGGTAACGACGAAGCTCTGCGTTGCGACCGCGTCGCATATGTCGAGCGCGCCTCAAAGGAAGCCCGCGGCTCGAGGCAGTGAAAGTGACATGACGCCTCGCCTATAAACAGCCGAACTCTCGACCAAGCCATATCCATAAGGCGGGTAAATATATACGCGCCGGTTGCTGAATCTATAAAGGTACAACATGCGACTTTGTAAGTTCTGAAGACCCGAAGACTCGAACCTCCATCACGAATCATCATTCATGAATCTTGAGCGAATTCTCCTACATCCCTCCCC